>JAJLWT010000001.1:0-430449 GCA_030570835.1 Suhomyces tibetensis
CGCTTAGCA
This sequence comes from Suhomyces tibetensis, assembly GCA_030570835.1. Classification (NCBI taxonomy): domain Eukaryota; kingdom Fungi; phylum Ascomycota; class Pichiomycetes; order Serinales; family Debaryomycetaceae; genus Suhomyces; species Suhomyces tibetensis. The sequence continues at coordinate 10 of JAJLWT010000001.1, forward strand.
TGCGAAAGGTCTCCGGTTCGACTCCGGACTCGTCCATTCTTTTTTATACATGATATTTAATTTTTTTTTGGATGGACTTCAGAAATGTTTTGATAAATTTGATAGCTTAAATTAGAATCTATTAACTTTGTATATTTCATAACAGCTACGGTTCTTTGCAAATCATGTATTTGCTAGCCCAATGTTGGCCAAATAAATAATAAAATACAAAACAAAGAATAAAACGTATGGTTGTGTTTTTGGAATTGCATAAATCTATCAGCATGAAGCAATCTAAAGAACAACTTTATCAGCCAAAGTCTTCTTATAATCCAAGATAGAACCTTCCCATCTGGTGGCAGTTTTGTTTTCGATAACGAAAATGTCGTCGGCAACCTTATCCAATAATCTGAAATCGTGAGAAACAACGACAACACCACCATTGAAGGCCTTAATAGCATCAGCCAAAGAATCAATAGTAGACAAATCAAGACCATTAGTAGGTTCATCTAACAAGATCAAGTTTGGAGCTTCCAAAGCTAATAATGCAAAAACAACACGAGATCTTTGACCTTCGGATAAAGTAGCCATTTGAGAAGTTTGACCTTCACCAGTTAAACCATAACGTCCCAATTGTTGTCTCCAATATTGGTAATCTTGCGATATGCTGGCGAATTTGTCACGGACGAATTCTAATGGAGTCTTGGTTAAATCCAATTGATCGGCAGAATGTTGGGAGTAAACACCCAATTTAATATGAGTATGTTGAATAACTCTACCTTGTTGAGGTTGTAATTTACCTTGGAACAACTTCAATAAAGTGGACTTACCAATACCGTTTGGACCGACTAAAGCAACTCTAGAATCCATATCAATACCAATATCCAAACCTTCAAATAAGTTGTCTTCTTCCTTACCAGAGTAAGAGAAAGACATACCATCAAAAGCCAACACTGGAGGTGGTAACTTGTCAACATCTGGGAATCTGAATGTGAAAACTTTATCTGGAATAACAGGTTGAATTAATCCATCGGCTTCCATCTTATCCAAAATCTTTTGTCTGGATTTAGCTTGTCTGACCAAGTTAGCATAAGTACCAGCAGATGCAATGAACTTCTTGATATGAATGATTTCTTCTTGTTGTTTGTTGTATTGTTTTGTTTGATTGGTTTCCAATTCAGTTCTGGTCTTAACGTAAGAATCGTAGTTACCACCATACAATTGTAATTCTTTCATTCTCATATCAATCATATTGGAACAAACACCGTTCAAAAAATCTTGAGAGTGAGAAACTAAGATTAAAATTCTGTCGAATCTCTTTAAGTATTCTTCTAACCAAACACAAGCAGCCAAATCCAAATGGGCAGTTGGATCATCCAACAATAATAAGGTTGGCTTGACGAACAAAGCTTTAGCCAAAGCGACACGCATTCTCCATCCACCAGACATATCCTTGGTCTTCTTCTTGATGGTGACGGCATTGAAACCTAAACCAGTTAAAATAATGGCGGCTCTTGATTCGAAAGTAGAAGGATCCATATCATCGATCTTTTCATAAATACCTTCCAAGGCTGGGTTTTCTGCACCTTCCTTGATGATAAGGTCTTCGACTAAGTCTTCCAATCTTTTCAATTCGTGTTCAGCTTCTCTAACAACATATTCCAAAGCAGAAAATTCAGTTGGTTCGGCAGTTTCGTTCAACAAATAAACATCAATGTGATCTGGAACAGGGTATTCTCTAGCAGCAAGAGCCTTTAAGAAGGTGGACTTACCACAACCGTTTTCTCCCAACAAACCGTATCTACGACCATAATTCAATTCAAAGGTACAATCTTGAATCAAAACTTTACCGTGAAACAACAAGGAGACAGAAGACATTTTGATATCTCTGGATGTAACCAAAGATTCCAAAACACCAGTGGTAACTCTATCGGAGATCCCATCGTCATCAGCTTGTAATTTCAACTTGGCAATTTGGGCAGCAGAATCATCTTCTACCACATCTTCAGAGTCCTTAGCAATTTGCTTCTTGGTCTTCTTGGTGGTCTTACCGGCAGCGACCTTGGCAGCTTCCTTTTCCAAACGTTTTTGTTCTCTTTTGGCCTTAGAATTGGACACAGACATGTTTTATCTTTATTGGAAAGAAGAGAGAGAAAAGTTCCAGTATGAGATTGCGTCTGGTGTAGAAATACGTAAGATTTTTTTTCGATGAGTCGGACTTTTGGACACCACGCACGACCGGCCCTGTGGGTGGATGATGGGTGGATCCAGTAGGCAATTGGTGTCAAGTTTGGCGACAATTATTGTATTGGAGGATAGGTAATTGTACGAAATTTCATGCGTGACTTACACTGCAACCACTACATGTGCCGAATGTTGTGCCCTGTTGCTTATCGCTGACTTACTTATACACGGTTGGTCATTGGAAGAAGCAAGAATAAGTGAAAAGAATTTCGATTACGTAACATAGCGACGGATTGGATCACGTGATGGTTGAAAAACGGGAGGTGCAAGAAAAGAAATGAGGCTCCTGCTATACAGGATGGTATTGTGATTAGTGTGAGAAAGGTTATGAGGGTAGAAGAAGTGTGTATTGTACAGTATTATGTAGCATTCTTTGCTTGAGGAAGGCTGAAAAGGTGTGTAGCTCAAGAAGGAGAGCAGGCTTGATTGCGGATGACTATCTACAGGTTAGATCAAAAATACATGTTTAGGGTATCTCACCGATTACGTCATTCTGCAGTTTGTATTACCCCATCGATCGCACTCTGTGGCGAAATGGGAAAATACCGATTTACTAACACCCAATTGCCATATCTATAACTACCTCAATGACACAGAAACCCGGTGTAAAAGCACCAATCCCGATCAAGAGGACAGGCATTCCACGGGTGTCATCACAGACGCAGCTCCGAAGCTCCGAACCAGATTTATCGTCAAGAGGTCATCTCAATTATACACCAAGAAGAACCAATGCCAGAAGACCATCTTACGCCACTATTCAAGGAACTCGGGAAAAGCATTACAATCTTGATTATTCTGATGATAAGGATGAAATTGAACGGTTACAATTGGATCCCTCTTCTCGGTTTTATGCCAGAGAACGTCCTAGGACATTAAATCTTCCTAATTTACTTCCTTATGAAACCGAATCTCCACAGGATCAAGCCAAGTTCTTGAGTCATATTGTATCTCATCTTTATATAGCCATTAAGACATTGGATTTGGAAGGGTCATTGTCCGTGACTGCCAATGATTTAGCCGCATTGAAGGATGTGAGTGGGGTATCGGATATAGATTTGGCTTTGGAAACGAACCTATTCGAAATCAACACGAACCCAACAGAGGGTTATTCTGATGATGAAGCTGAGAACTATTTCCCTTCAGAAGATTACGAAGACTCGGATTCTGAAATGGAGGAAGAGTCCGATGATGAAGATGAAGAAGAAGCAGGCGATGAATCTTCTAGTCAGCATAAGAAGACTCCTAAATCCGCCGCAGTGGTCGGAGTACGTACCTGGACCCATGAGTTATTGGTATGGATGAAGATGAAATATGATATGCCAATTAGTTTGAGAATTTCGTTGGCTAGAGTCTATTTTTTCTTATCGTTATCAAGAGGTCAAGATATCAATTTAAAGACATATATTAAGGCATTCGATGTTTTGACTAAAAACCATCAACTTTTAAGACAAAACGGTTTGAAATTACCTTGGAATGATTTATATCTAGAATTAGAAAGTCATTTCCCTCCAGTCGAACCAATCATAGAAAGTTATAATAAGAAGGATCAAAAGCAATTACTCAATCTTGCAACAAAGTCATCATTTTTCTTTGAAGGGGAGTGTTTACCTGAGATTTATTCCAAACTAGTATCTAGATTTTCACCATCAAACGCATCTTTGGTATTTTCTTCAATGGCTATATTACCTCATAATTTCACTATCGAAGGTGTTAATGATAAGAATGATATTCGTCATTATATTGAGTCTATATTTTATATGTGGGCAAAATTGAGTAGAAGCCCTGGTCTCGACACCCAGGTGACTTCAGAATTAGGCTTGATTGCAATGTCTGCATTATTCAAACTTAATAACGATCCAGAATCCAAGGATGTAATCCTATTGACGAAATATGGTGTGTTCTCAGAGCAGCAGATGAGATTTATGGTGAATAACTTGATCAATAGTTTGAGTATTATGGTTGAAAAATACAACTCAACTAAAAGTAAGTTTTTTCAAGGATACGGGTCAGCCATTATTTATTCTATTAATGGTACACGAGGAATGGAAAAGGAGGGAATTATGGACTTTTTGAAGACATTATTTAATGCAATTGAAAGTTATGTACATCCATCAAATAGTGGTGAATGGTCTCGTCCAATATCAAAATTAATCTTGAGTTTAGTATACCAATTTCACAAGAGATACTGTTCAGAGAGAGAGAAAGATTCTTCATTGTGTGATCTTCCACAAGAGTTCAAGCTTACCGATTCTATTACAACAGAGTTTGTGAAAATGCTTTTACCTCTCGTCAAAACTGGTATTCAGTCCAAAAAGGCAAATGCAACTGAAGACTACTTGACTAGTTTACAATTATTGGCATATTTAAGACCTGAAATGGTTCTTGAAAATCATTTACTTGACATTTATGAATCACTTGAGGGTGTTATTTCTACCCATAGAGTTACAGTTGCCCTTCGTTCTTTGGAACCATTGGCAAGATATTTTGCATCAACTCCAGTTTACAGGGTCCATTTGGTACGTATTTTACTGATGGCTCTTCCAGGAATCGATTGCAACGATTTGGAGAAAACGTTGCATACTTTGGGTGCATTTTCATCAATTGCTAACTTCGTACCTTTTCATGATTTAACAGAAGGAAATGGTGATTCCATGTTTTCCATGGAATTCACTCAAAATCATTTGGCCTTCCTTCAAGATAAATTATACTTGGATGGGGAACCATTCCAAGTAGATACAGAAACTGAGTTGGCAGCATTGAAATCATCTACTACTGAATTCAAGAGCTTAATTAAGGCATTGGGTCAAAGATTATTCTCTTTCATTGAAAATATTCCAGATCCTTCTAAAAGTACAGGTATGGAAAAGAACTTGATATCATCGATTCCAACATTCATACATGTGATTTTGGAATCTGTATCAGATGATATCTATGAATCCTTCCGCAATAGTTTTTTTGAATTCGTTTTTGAAAACACTTTCTATACAGTTGCTGAAGTGGCTGCTGAAATCTGTGGTGGACTCGTAAAGAGAGGACCAAAATGTTTCAAGAAGTATAGCACTATCTTATTTGATAAGATCCAAGAAGAAATCGAAGAGAATGGAGCAGGAAACTCCAGAACTGGAGGTGACGTTTTACCAAGAGATCAAACTTTGCTTTGGAATCTTGTCATATTGAATGAATGTGTAGGAAATGCTGGATCATATTTGTTGGAAGACAGTAAAAAGTTGATGGAATTCTCTTTCTATTTAATGGATAAGGTTAAAGGTCCTACTGTTTTTGCAACATCATATTTAGTCAATCAAATTTTACAATCTGTTTCTAAAGTCAGATTGTTGGAAAATAGATTGATCTCTCCAGAATATGTCAAAAAGCACGGAATTGATGAGAGATGTTGGGGCGCATTTCAATTTGATGAATATAGGTTTTCTAAAGAGAACACTGCATTTGAGTGGTTTATACCCACCGAAGGAGATATTATTTTCGCCGTCTCTTGTTTCAATGCTCATGTTACCAAAGGTCTTAGTAACATACTGAGGTTAATGAAAGAATTCAATGAAGATCAAAAGCACGATACCAAAACATCTCTTCAAATAACAGATGATATTAAAACAAATCTTTTATATATTGGATATGCAATGAGTGGTGTTTCATTCTTATTAGATCCTTCCTTTAATGAGAATATTCCAAAATTAGGTTTGCATGAAAATGAGACTATCAAAGATCGTCTCCTCTTATTGAAGCAAATTAGAGGTGTCAAATCTGGCATAAGTGAAGGGGAAAGTGCAATTGGAACCATTCCTGACAAGTTGCAAAGAATTGTAGATGATTTAGTATCAGAAAATCCTTCGAAATCTGGTAATAATAATATTGATAAAATGGAAGAAGATAATTTAGAATTAGAACAAAAGAGAGTTGGTATGGAATTGGATGATATGGAAACAGATTCAAATTCAAATTCGGATAAAGGAACCCCAGAACCGGAATTTAAGCAGAAAGCACAGTTTACAAGTAAACCAGCAGAGCTTGATGGTTTCGCAAGAGGAACACCACAGATCGAAGGAGGTGTGGATGTATCCAGTATGAATCCTGCCATTACTTTCAGAGATGGTAAATTATACACCTCAAATTACTTCTTTGGAGTCGATACTGAAAATAGGAAAACCAACAAGTTATACTTGCAACTTCATAAAACTCGTCATATGATTGGGAAGTCCTTGCATATCATCTTCAAGTTTTTGATAACCAATTTCCACGATAATACCAAGATATTCAAGCATTTCATATATGTGATGAACATTTGGTTTTCCGACGTTGGTAGAGAAAGGGTATTGGATTCTAGTCATGTAAAAATTCCTTATGGATATATTGGCTCCTTGCAAAATATCAACAGAGTACGCAAGCCGTTCACAAGAATTGCTTTTGGTGGAAGGCTCGAATCCTATCATTCTCTTAGGGTTGCTTTGCATGCTACGTCCAGATCCCAAACTAGTTTGGATAAGATTCTTATCGAAGATATGGTGAAGATGTCAGCATCCACATATGTTGCCATCTCTAATCCTGCACAATCACTCTTGGTAGATGCAATGAAGAGAGTTAATGGAGCATACAACATCATAGTAAAGAATACTTTAAGATCTCTTGAAAAAGATTTAGAAGATGATGATCGTAAGAAGATCGAAAGTGCCTTAAGTATATTTGCATTAAGAGGTATCAAGAACAAGATTCATAGTGATTACTTTAATATTCAAAGGCTTGTTAAGGCGCTCTACCGATGCTTGGATGTTGATTCTTTGGAGGTGCAAGCTTTGACCCTGAAACTTTTTGAAAACATTTCGAACAACATTACACGTCCAAGTAGTGTTTGCTTGATCAGAATTAATGAAATTGATTGTATCAGGCCACCAGATGAATTTATTGATTTGGAAATTAAGGCTGTGTCCATGGCAAAAGAAAGAAAAAGACTTGTTTATGCCGAGAAACTCAAAACTCTTGAAGATTCCGTTATAGAACAAGAGAACAATAATGATCATTGGAAATCTTCTTCATTGAACTTGAACCTTTTGATAAATTTGCATGCAGAACTAGAAATTCCCATGAACTACGAAGCTTTCCAAACATTAGCAAGTGCCGCTTCAGATGATCATCCTATTGTATCAAGACTTGCCTTGAAAGGAATCAGTCAATTGATATCCAAGCTTTATGCGCTTCAAGATTGTGAATACTCAAAAGAAAAATTCTATGATTTGAGTTATAGTCCCAAAGATTACAAATATATTGATACTACACCTAAGGATGGAAAATCTTATTATGAAGACTGGAGAAAAGAAATGAACAATTTCGATAATCCACATTATTTTGTTTCTCACAAGTCATGTCCTGGTTGGTTATTCTGGGATGATAAGATGAAAGTAGTCACAAGTGAGCAATGTTATCAAATGAACTTGAGGCCAGAAGATGTTAAAATTTTGGAAGGATTCAGCGAATGGATCAATAAAAGATACTTGATGGATATCATTGGGTTATGGATCACTGGCAACGAAGCGAATCCATCTTTCCAGAAAATCGATGTAACATTCATAGGAGTATTGGTACTTTTAATGTCCAATGGTTATATTAAGCAATGTACATTTGATGACTTATTGGAAATTTTGGACGAGATTTATGTCTCTGATGATAAGGCTACTCATATTGTTGTCTGTGAAATTATTACCGGAATCTTACTCAGTTCTAAAATGACACACCCAAATTATGTTCAGCAAAGAGATGAAAGGATATCCAAATTCCTCGGTAAAATTTTTGAAAATGATTTGTCTCCGGATAATAGAGCAGTATGGAATATTTATTCTTGGTGGTTACCAGGACATATTGATTGCCGTAGATTTCCTAAGGTCAACAAGATTCTCACTGATGTAACTATTGATTTGGACTCCGATTCAGCTATAAGACAAGCAACCAGAATCATTTACTTGCGTACACTCGTGACTTCTACTAGTTGGAGTTATTCTGATCCTGATAAGTTAATTGATTTGTGTATGACTAACGTGAATCATCAATATGAAGCAATCAGAGTACAAATTGGATCGTTGATGGCAGCAATTTCCTTCTCATATTATGCAGAAGGTGTTGCTGATGCATCTACCTTTGTCAATGACTGTAATAATAAACAGGACTTGGTATTGTACACTGGAAAGAACAAGATCATTGAGTTAATCCCAACTCTTTTCACTCGTATAGAACAATCAAGACAAGAAGTCGAGAACTTATCACCACAAAAGATTTTGAGATCAGATTATATCTATATGGCAACAACCGTTTTAACATGGTTAGAACTGGAATTGAATACTAGTATTTCTGTTTTATTTCAGCCATATGTTGTGGAGTATATTGTTCCATTTATGCTCAAATTAATTAACTTGAAAGATGTGTGTCAATTGGGGAACATTGATCCAATAACTGCGTTTAAACAGATCTCACAAATTCCGTACAATGTGGACCATTGTGAAGATATTGTTGCTATGTTGGAATCTTACGTTGAACAAGATTTGAACGTTGTTCAATCTATTATTCTCGGGGAGTTCACAGAAACGTTCTATTTCAAAAATTTGTTTAACATTAGCCAAAAACAAAGAGAAAGGATCATTACTTTGACCAATAAAATGTTATATCATAAGAATGTTGAAATTCGTGAATCCCAAGCATCTACTTTATCTGGGTTGATTCATATATCACCACCAAATGAAATATTTGGATTGGTGAAGAACTTCATTCAAGTATACTCCAAGGATTTAGATACCATTAGAAAGAAGTACAGAAAGACTGGGTATAAAAACGTACCTAATGGAGATATTCAGATTCTTCATGGAGCCACCCTTGGACTTGGAGCATTAGTCCATGCTTTTTCATTTTCTTCTCCTCCACCCAAATGGATACCCAAAGTTTTGAGTACATTGGCTAACAAATGTTGTGGGGTCCCTGGAATCACTGGACGTACTGCAAAAGAAAAATTGGGTTTGTTTAAGAAGAATAGACAGGACACATGGCATATTGATAGCAAGGTGTTTAATGAAGACCAAATCCAAGATTTAGAGGGGGTTCTTATAAAGAGTTACTTTGTATAATGTCAGGCATTTAATGATTAGATCATTAATACCCTTATGATAATATAAGATTTTAATTTTATAAATAAGTAGAGATATGTAATAGCTCTTACAAGTGTAAATACTTTGTTTCTTCTTATGAGTGCAAGGACACTTCTCTCTTCTTATACACGTAGATCCATGAAACTTAATTTCTGGAACGTTCTAGATAATTGATCATGATAAATTACTGACCTCAAATAAGAAGTCTGCAAAATTGATGGTGGCTACACCGGACAAGTCTTTATCATACTTTTTAAAGACATCAGTCAATTTACGTAAGTAGACCAACAATTCAATGAAAGCATCGAACTTCAACTTTCCAACAGACATTCCAGATTCATGACTAGTATAAGATTCTTTGGAAGAAAACTTTTGGAAGAGGTTCAATACCAAATCAATGTTTAGTTTGTAACCTATTTGTTCCAATACCTTTTGGAATTCACCAAATGAAACATCGCCAGATTTATTGCTATCGGCTTGTAAGAAGAGTTTCTTATATGCCGACAAGTATTTCCATAAGGAGACAAATTGATCAAAATTAAGACTCTTCAACGGAACAGATGCCACATCATTCGTACTGCTGAAGAGCTTGATCATAAGAAGAATGGTTGAGTTTTGGAAACGAGTGTTATCGAAATTCAAAAGAGCAGATGATAATTCCTTAGCAGATATCTTGCCACTATTATTAGTGTCCACCTTTTCAAATACCAGTCTCAACTCCACTTCCAATTTTTGTTTGGATGAGGATTTTTGGGGGGCATCTACCAGCGGTTCTTTCATTCTTTCCTTCTTTGTTGGCTGATCAGCTTGATGCAGATGTAATGGAGAGGTCGAGTTCATAAGTGGAGGAGGTTTCTTATGAAGGGAAGGATTACTATACTGGGCAGGAGGTTGTGGTTGTGGCGAAGGTTGAAGATGATGATGATGATGATGTTGTTGTTGCTGCTGTTGTGGCTGGGGTGGAAATTGAGGTTGGTGATGGTGCTGCTGCTGCAGTACGTGTTGTGGCTGTTGATTTTGTACCGGAGGAGGCGCTTGTTGTGAAGGGGCATATTCGTATCTTTGAGGAACGGGAGCTTGATGTTGAAAGTGAGAAGATTGTGGCAGTTGAGCAGGTTGATAATATTGTTGTGGAGTGGGGGCAAATTGTTGTTGTTGTTGAGGAGGAGGAGCATTGTAATGCTGAACGGGAGGGCCTGGGGTTGGTTGGGGTTGATAATACTGTTGATGCTGCTGTTGTGGGGGAGGGTGTTGATACTGTTGATTTACTGGGTACAGTTTCGTTGGAGGTCTATAAGCAACGTTTGGTTTTGGGTTGGACGATTTTCTGCCTCCAGGCGGACTGCCAACCACATAGGCCGCCTGTTGGGGTGTAGGGTACATTGGTAATTCGTCCACAGGCATTTTGTAATTTATGAGACAAAGAGTTGTGGTTAGAAGAATCTCATATCATAACATTCGAGGTGACATAGGCCAAGCCCGTCTGTGACCGTTTAAACACGTGACAATACACGTGACTTACACAGGTGTTTTTCGCTACAAAAAATCTTTTTATAAATTTTATCCCTTAGAGAATATAAATAAAAGGTAAAATTTTTTTTTGGTGCTCGACTAGTGCCTAGAACATTGTATCGATATTTATAGCGTGTAAAATTCTCACACTAAGAACTACACCTCTTACAAGCCTCTTTACTTAGATCGTCTTACGACACAATTATATTTTAAAACGACTACCTATATAGTAGCTATTTTCAGCGAAAATAGTAAAAATACAATGCTGGATTATTGATAGAAACCAACCACTTAATCACGGGCAGTTCTTCTGTAACCTTCACCACCTCTTCTTGGACCTCTTGGACCTCTTGCTTGTCTTGGGGCTGGGGCAGTCTTCAATCTGGTCAAAGGTAAGATACCTTCTGGGATGTTCAATTCGGTTCTTAAGAATTCTACACCTTCATCGGTCAAGGTGTAGTAGTAATATTGCCATGAGAATTGGGTCTTGACGAAACCCTTGGAAGTCAAAGATTGTAAAGCCTTGATGACGAACAAGTTTCTGGTGTCAATTTCTTCGTGCTTTGGTTGGTCAAAGTCCTTCTTGGCGACAACGACACCTTCTATAAATGGGTTAGTATTGCTGTATTTAAAATTATTAACACAGTGAGAGCAAAGAACCACAGAGCTGAAAAACCGAATGAAAACTGGTGCTATCTGGATAAAGGGATTCCCTATTTGACTTGAAACTATGGTGGTGGTATATTCCGTTCATATTTACTGATTGACATTCACCATATTCTACTTCTTCTTATTAATTTTCAATCCATTCAGTTTCTATGACTTCAATTTATCGAATTCTTTTAGGTGATCCCAAAATAGCCAGTCAAAAACGTTTCTTCAAACTTCCGGTGGTTTAGTTCTCTTGTTATTCTTTCATCGGTACATACCTTGGAAGAGGTATTGGTGGATCTTCTTTCTTTCTTCTCTTGGAATAAGCATGTTGGATACTAGACTATATTACTGTTAACGAAGTTTGAAACAAATTATACAAAGATAAAAATTTCACTCAAAAATTTTTTTTGCTCGCTACTATGGGAGTGGATTGGTAGTATGAGAGCCGACCTCTGGTGCCATAGTGGAAAAGTGATAGTGCGGGTAACTGAAGTAAAAAATTCGAGTAGCGCACTACCTGAGTTTGAAAACTCGATCACGTGTATATACATAGGGCACAAGCCCTACGAGTTTTGCAACTCACCGCATTTGCAAGAAGCGAATTGTAATGGGGCACTCAAAATTAAGTCACCCATGGCTGCAAATAAGTAAGATAATATCAACTTAACAAATCAAATAACGTCATAACATTCGACAAGTCAAACCACATATCGTATTACGAACATAAACATATAATCTAGACCTGTGCTTAGCTAATCAAGATTATGGCCATTATTGTAATGTTTTTCCTCAAGTCTTCATTAAGTTTTCATATTAGTCTTATGTTCATAAAATTATGTATAAGTCCTTCTTCATGCTCTATTATTGAGACTTTGTTTCAGAACAAAGCGTTTCATACGTCTTTATTACTCTAGTTTTCTTTCTATTATACCCAAACAAATGTTTTCTAAATGGTTGAAATTATGAATTATATATATGAACTAAACCTTGTCTTCTTCCAATCCAGACTCTTCCTTGTGTGCTCTACCTCTTCTTAAGAACGAGAGTAATTTATCATCTTTGTTCTTGTTGACCAATTCCTGGGCACTTTGTTCATCGTCCAAATGATGATCTCTAAGGAAAAAACTGGCTCCGATCATTGGAACACAAAATACCAAAGCTACGATGATTAAGATCTTTTGCAAATCTCTGTATGCAGCAACGACTTGTTGCCTTTCAACCGTGTGCCAAGTGTACTTGACAATGAACTTATATGGATCCGAATAGGCTGCTTTGGCCAAATTGGGATCATCCAATTTCTCTAACAATTTAGAGTATAAGGATTGAGTCCAAAGAGCACCAGCTACAGCCGAACCAATAGCAGAACCAATACGGTAGATAGTTAAACCCAAGGATATAATAACTGCCATATGTTCGTGGTTGGTACATAATTGCAAGGAGACAGTGACTGGGTATGAGAAGAAAGCGGTACCGAAACCCAACAAACAGACACCAGCGATGATACCTCCAACAGCGCCATTTCCAGATCTAAAATATATCATAATACCCAAAGCAACCATCCAAATGGAAGTACCGAAGATAATGAAAGCCTTCAATCTTCTGAAGTAGACCACAGCCAAACCAAAGAAGAAACCAGTGACAACACTAACGAAGGAGTTCAATGACACGATTCTAGTCGTGGCCTTTTGGGATTGTCCTACAGCAATCATCAATACAGCAGAAAGGTAAGAGCTTTCCACGGAAGAAATAAAGTTCAATAAACCACTGATGGTCAAAGCAGACCAGACACCTCTATCTTTTAACAAGGCCCAAGGAGCAATTGGATGCCTGGCGCCATAAGCCTCCCAAGCAACAAAAGCTGGAATCAAAAGAACACCGATGACTAACGGAGCAATGATACTACCGCTATTCCATTTGGACTTGACGCCACCAGCAAGGGTGATTGGAACCAAGATACAACCAAGGAGGACAGTCATGATGAGCAATCCAATGATATCCAAAACCCAGAACAAGTATTTGGCGAAACCCCAAATACCCAATTCTTGGAACTTAGTCTTTCTTTGCTTGAAGGCCCTCCATTCTTCAGTTCTACCAGCCATCCATCTCATGTGGACCATACAGCCAATCAAGGGAAGACAGGCGAGAGGGAAAATGAAAGCCCACATACCGACACCCCAGGACCAGTGGTATAATGGATTGACTGCGTCGATTACATTACCGGAGATCCAAGTGTTAATGATGAAAGGAAAGGTCGGAACCAATATGTAGAACAATCTCCATCTAGAATTGGAGAAATCGGCCAACATACACATGACGATAAGAATAATACCAGTATAACCGACTTGGTAGATAACACTACCCGCAGCATAACGTTGGACATCATGGGCTTGGGATTCAATGATAGTACCGACGGAGTAGAAGACGATGGAAACTATGAAGATCTCCAATCTACCGTAGACATCAGACAATCTAGCAAAGATAGGTTGACAAGCGGCACCAGCAACAGAGGTGACAACCCCAATGGTAGTGAGTAAGGAGTGTTCAGCATAAGACGCAGTTGCAAAACTGGTGTACATGGTTCTGGTTTGACCGTCCAACCCGTAAGCATAACCTACCAAGAAAGCAGAGAAAAGTAAGAAAGCATGGTAGTACCATTTACCGGCCCACTGTTCAGCTAAGATTTCGGCCTTGACGACCCCAATTGACTTTTCCTCGTTGTAAGAATCCGCCTCTTCGTTGGTAGTCAGTATTCTATCAAGAGACTCCCGTTTTCGGAGCGAGCTTGTATCCGAATGCATTGGTTATGAAATGTCTACACAAATAAGAAAGACCGAGGGGCGAGATGGGGTAGCAGGGCCAGTTCGTGGACCTTTATAGTTTATTGGTCGGAGGGTTACGCATCTCAACCTACTATTTAACGCCGCGAATTAACGTTTGGGGTGATGAGCCAGGTGGCTTCCATCTCGGATTTTCGTTTGATTGGCCCAAGTGGTATACTAACAAGAAAAAAACGGAGGAACGGCATAATTTGGCATAGAACTCCGGCGTAATCAATTGACTTCTAGGATCGATCTTTCGGTGATCGAGACCTCCATCTCTGGGTTTCCAACAAGTCTCTCATTTATTAGGCTCAAAATGAGGTTCGCTCCTCGTTAGAAGAAGTTTGTGAGGATTGTTCTGCTTTTGAGTTTTAGGTCCTCTTTTCTTTTTTCTATGTAAGGATGTATATTTTTACGTGCATCTTAATTTGCCTCGTGCTTGTAGGTGATTAATCTGATAGTGTCACCCGATGGAACAATACCAAGATTTCTCAATCGCATGTTTATAGGGTCAACACGATTTTGAAGGTATAGTTTCTTTTTTGCAGCATATAAGTGCGATGGTCATTAAAAGGAAAGATTACGAATTAAAGAAATGAGAAGAGTAGCAATGACAGAAAAGGTAATGTATAAATGTGTTGAGTTAAATCGCAACAATAACATCAACGTGATGTGTCAATAGCTGATAATTGGTTAGACTTCACTAATTGTTACCATGACGTTGCAAGTATTACCAACCAAACCTCTTTTGCAGGATGTAGTATTCCATGTAGATGTGTAAAATTTTTTATCTCGTTATACGTTCATGGAAGTTCTCCCGTAAATAATATCATCAAGTTGTAATGCCCACATGAGCTAAAATTTCGCTAACAGGTTTAACGCACGTCTACGCCCTCAAGGTAGCTACCAATATCAACAAGTTGTATCCCCCAATGAGCCGTCTTTACGTGAGATATAGCAGATAGTAATAGAGTTTTCAATTTGGCGCCTTTGCTTCCAAACTTGAGTAAGGCTTTGAAGTCAAATTGAAGCGAACAATATTTACAAAAATGAAGTAGGACTTGACAACTAAAATCAATAAAAATGACTCAGGAACTTGTTTTGTTGGTCATGTTTGCAACGATTGGTCATCATTTCGAACACCTTTTGTATTTGACCGTTGTATTATGTACATATTACCTCGCATCTGAATCACGGATCTGTGTAAATTTCACAACAAAACATGTCATTTCCATCTGTTAAAAAATAATTTTTTTTAAATCTCAAAAGATTTCTTATCTGAAATTTAGTCCTGTATTACGAATACAGGGGTTAAATGCTTCGTTTGACGGAGTTTCGATCACTGACAATTCCAACATTTAGCATTTACGAATTTAAAGTAATTCAATACTTTGGCTTGAAGTGACGAGCCGTAAAATTGACAGGAATGAATAAGGAAATGATATCCAAGGACAAGTTCTTTTGTGGGCGAAAGTGATTTGAAATAAGAGAAACGATTTAAAGATAATATTAAGGAAGGGTTACAATTAACTTAATAGCTTTGCAGTTGCATGGAATGAATCAGTAATTAGAATCAAATAGACAAGTCACACTTGATCATCGACGTCACTTTTCTTACCGTTACTGTTGATGGAGATTCATCGGTATTCTTTTACAGGCTTACAATCTCAATCTTATTTTCTATTTTTTCACTCACCTATCAATCAAAAAAACGTAGAAAACTTCCTAGAACTGTGCGCTTTGGCGCACTGGTCCAACTTTTCTCATTACGTTTCGCGTTTACCCGTCAACACAATGAGACTCAGTCTCAATAATACGGGTGGGAAATTCGGTGGTTCTCTCCATCCATTTACAATGCTCTAGAGAGCTTCCTAGCGTGGAAACGCTGGGCAGTGTCATCAGAAATACAAACATTTGTTATGGGAAGGCACTGCGGATGGTTGGCTCTTCTTGTGGAAGGGCTATTGAGTGCAATATGCGAACTTAACTATGTTAAGTACCCGATACCGATCATAGTGGTGAGTAAGGTTTTTGCCAGGATTGTGCTTTTGCATTTCCATTGCTCCTTCACATCATTGCTTCACAATTAACTGGCTTGTACTTTTTTATTTTAATGCAGTGATCTTCCTCATCTTCATCTCCCTGGTTCGAGCCTCTGTGACAGAATTTTTCGGCGTGTGTAATCAATTTCAAGGATCTCAATTTTTATCAATCTTCCGTTCACAGTACACCACTTTATTCCCGTTCTAATGATCATTGCCAGCATCAGAAGGATCTTTGCTTCCTTCAGAACAGAGGAAGAAGAGAGATCGTATTCAAGAATGGCCTTTTTCAATCTATTGGGATTTTTAGGTTCTTGTGTGCTCTTTTCATTCGTGGCCCAAAAGTTGTCCCGCCATCCCAGAGAATTGGCACATATAGCTAATGCCAAAGCATTGATTAATGCTATTCAAAATTAGACTACTTAGACAGCTGCCAAATTGAAAATTAACGTCTAAGTCATGACTTTCCAACTATTGTTTATATGTATATATACTTACACAATTACCATCGGAAGTTCCACACTAAACTAACCTTTGATAATATTCTGCCTCCCCTTTTTGAACATCCATCTTCAACATCCACCTTTACCATACGACACCAATATCCCAGCAATTTCTTTCGATTAATACCGAAATCTTAATGTCTTTATACCTCCTTCATTTCTAATTCAATTTTTCCTTGGATGTTCCTATTTCATACAACAGTCTCACGTAAATTACTATATGCATTCCCATCACCTTATTTCAACAATACTTCCTTGGCCATCTCATAGGCAGTCCATGAAATGGCAGTACTAGGAACGTTGAATATAATCCTAGGCTTCAATCCTCTTAAGAATGCCTTGGACCCTCCTTCTTTCAACAATGCTTTCCCTGCACTCCTGAACCCATTGACTTGTCTTAAGTTTTCGTTTTGCGTTATTCCTCTGGTTTGCAATGCGGTCTTTATACAGTCCAACGGGGTGGTCAAAGCAGCAGCAATTCCCCCAGCAATTCCTCCACTCACACAATGTAAGTATGGGTTGTAAATATTTGACGGGTTCAATATAGAGGAGAAGTATTCATAAAACCCAAAATTCAAAGCTGCAAAAGGTATGTTGGTGAAAAGAGTGGTTGGGTATGATATGTAGAATGCTGTAGCTCCTTCAGCTTTGTAAATTGAGTTGGCAGTTTGGAAGACAGATGCCGCACGGGACGCCGTGTCACGTGTCACGTGTCCTTCGCCGACCTGCATTCTTTGTTTCAACACATCGAATGGGGTCATCAAAGCATCTGAAGCAATGGTTGCAGCTATACCAGCCCCACTGGCGATCAACGGGTGATTTTCATCGGTGACGATTTTAGTAGATTGAGAAGTAGTCAATTTGTTGACCATGAAAGTTTTTGTAGATTCAAATACTGAAAAATAGATGGCATGAGCCGGTCCAGCACCGAGAACGACGGACGACACACCTCTCCAGAGAGCGTAGGCACCTTCGCTGGAGGAGATTCTGGAGATGGCGGTGATGACGCTTCTTGAGAGCGAGTTGTTACTGATGATTTGCATTCTTGTTTTGAGGGAATCTATGGGGAACATGACGGTGTGTTCCATAATACCAGCAAAGGCTCCAGCACAAAGATGAGCTGTCAAAGAGGCATCTTCCGGGAGAGCCTCGTAATCTATTTCGATCTCTTTAGGGAGAACTTGGAGTTGGTGTTCCATTGTGGGCAAAAGAATCACTTAGTAAGAAAAATATGGACAAGAATTAGGCCGTTGCAGTTTTTTGACTGGTAGTTACACAGGGGTGAGAATAAGTTGCCTTTGAATGAAGTGATTAAATAGTAATGCTATAATTTTTTTTTCGCGGGGAGTTGAGATGGAAGTATCGGAACAGAATTGTCAACTGGTAGACAGAACAAATTCTCCAAGGTGGTGGTAATTATAATTGTTCAAAATATATCTATCGATAAAATAGAACAGATAGCCGAAGTTTCTTGAGCAAAATACGAAGCTTTGACTTTATCACAAGTGAAAATTCGACTTTGAGCTACACACTATCAAGTATAAAATTTTTCTGTCTGCAGCCACTGGGGTCTCCCATTGTCACCGAGGGTAATTACAATTGGCAGAGGACAGGAGGTTTTACGAGGCGTGCGTTTGGCATCATATGGATGACAGGTACTATAGGATTGTTTGGTGGAGCAGGTAGGTTCGTTGAAGGAAGTACAGAAATCATTGTGGGGGACGGAGGTGCGGCGCCCTATTCCGGCCCATGAACCGCTCGATGAACCGAAGAACCGGCTCCATGAAGCGGCTTTACAAATCCGATTCGGAGATGTAACAAGAAAAGGTGATGTTACCAGAGTCTAGATGTGGATATGTGTTGTAGTGAGTAAGCGGGTGATGATTCATGCACGAGGGTCATCCACTGAGAGCATCTGGAGATACATTGAAGTTAGTCATACAGATGGATAGAGTAGGGGATGATGACATTACTGGAATGCACCCATTTTTTTTTCAAGTGCGATAGCGGTAACTGCTTATGATGACTACGCTTGCTGGTTCTAGACAACTGTTACTGTTGTTACTGTTGTTACAAGCTTTCGTAACCTTTAGCCCACTTCTATTCTAATTCTGACTGTTCTATTTTTTATAATGCTCCTTGTTTCCATCGGTCCCCATAGTACGTCACTTTTGGCCTGGGATCTTGATTCTTTTTGCTGCTCATTATTACTTCTATCTCTTGTGGATTTCTTCTCGTTGCTTTCGAATGGTCTCATTTTAGCAGCAGCACTTCACGCTTCAATCTCGTTTATTGTGACCGCACTTAGACCGTTTCAGTAATTCTATTTGTTCTTAATGCCCAGAGTTCTTTTCAACATATTTACACATTTGTCTCTACAAGTTGATAAGCACCAGCTATTCGCCCTCCATGATTTCTGATCTCTTCTGACCCACCCTACACTAAAGATCCGTTTACATCCCTTTCATTTCTCTTTATTCATATTTCTATATCTTTCTATCTCTAGGTATGCAATTTATATTGTTCCGGAACAATTGTCTTCACCTTACCAGTCTCAATGTATTCAATAACATTGTCAACAACCCATTCTTCCATATGCTTTCTGGCGTCGGATGAAAAAGTTCCCATATGAGGCAAACCAACAACATTAGGCAAGTTGTAAAGCTCAGCAGAAGCATGTGGCTCATTTTCAAACACATCAGTTGCAAAAACTCCAATGGATTGTTCCTTTAATGCCTCAATTAAAGCTTTCTCATCGATAACAGCCCCACGGGCAGTATTCACTAAAATCGCATTCTTCTTCATTTTACCAAGAACCTCCTTGTTGATGCTGTGCCTGGTCTTAGCATTCAATGGAACACTAACGAAGATGATGTCCGATTTGGTGATCAATTCGTCATAACTGACATATGTGGAATCTTCTTCCAACTCTGGTGATAACTGGGAACGGTTGTGGTAAATAATTTTACCGAATCCAAATGGTCTCAAACGTTGACGAATAGCACGGCCAATACCCCCTAATCCCAAGATACCAACAGTTTTGCCTTCAGGACAACGTCCGATAGGAATTGATTCAGTGTTTCCTTCCTTGGTCCATTTGTTAGAAATAAGGAACTCATGACCCAATTGGAAGCTTCTTAATGCAGATAACACCAAGAAAATAGCAGTATCTGCAGTTGGGCCTTCGACTGGAGATGTAACATTGGATAATTGGATATTTCTATTGGTCAATGGTTCTGGATCAATTTGATCATACCCAGCACCACAATGACTAATAGTCTTCACTGATTGGGGCAAGTGACCGACCAACTCTTCGTCAAACCGACCGGTTTGAGAAATACTTTCAAAAGTTCTCGTAATATTGGTGACATCATTATATTTGGTCTTCAAGTCTTCAAGAAACTCAACTCTGTTCTTGGAGGTACACTCCACCACTTTGGCGATTTCTGCAAGCTTTTGCCATTTTTCAAAGGCGTAGTTGATTTTTCCAATATTTAACACGACGGGTCTGCTCATTGTAAATGATATAATGATTCTATTAATTATCAAGAGTAATGGGGAATTGAGATCATATTTATACCAATTTGCGAACAGAGGTAACTGATAGTGGGTGCGCCCCCACACAATGTGGTGTGGCCCCCCACAGAAGGGACTTGAGTAGGTGCAAGACCCCCAAATCTCCCCCGCTTACTGGTTTGAAACACATTTTTGAAGTGGGGGACAGAATGTCTCACCTCTAACTCACCTACTCACCTTGCCTAATCCTATGTTTGCATTTCAAAAGGTTTCTCAATTCACAATTACTAATGTGCTAGTTACTTTCTCGTATTGGTTATCCTACAGACTTATACAATAATTATTTCCTATCGATATTTTTTAACAAGTTTTTCTAATTCTAGATATCACCAAACTTTCTTAAAGCTCTAATTTAGAAAACTAATTTAGAGCCTCTATATTGAAACTTCGATGATTGTTCGTTGGAGGTGGCGACAGCGGCCAGGTCTCTTTCTGGGAACCCATTGAAAGATTTCGCATAAGTACCTACAGAATGGGCAATCAACTTAGTGTTGTAGACCCAAGCTTCATAATCGACATTGGTCAAATCATCACATAATTGATGGTAGCATTTATCAAACCATTCACCGACAACTCCGCCAAACTTTTCTTGACTCTTCTTATCTTTGATGCCTTCAGCACCTGTGGCGATGCCTCCTGCGGGAATTCCAGTGTCTATGAAACCCACATAATCGGATCTGCCATCAAAAGGAATTAAGGTATAATTCAAACCGTTTTTGACGTACCAATCAATGTATAAGTCACGCAAATCTCCAGATCCGTTAGGATGGTCCTGGTTGTTGGCATCATACACCTCATACTCGTAATTAGGAGAAGCCATCATATCGTAATCCATAAACAATCTTATTTTGGCATTTTCTTCTGGGCTCAAGTTCTCCGCATAGTATGTAGACCCTAACAAACCCTCTTCTTCAGCAGCCCACCAGGCAAACCTGACAGCATTGGTTACCTTGAAGTTGGTTAAATGCTTGGCAACTTCCAATAAGGAGATGGTTCCCGACCCATCATCGTTGATACCAGGGCCAGCACCAACGGAGTCCGAGTGGGCACCCAATGAAACAACATTATCATGGTCTCCGTGCACAGTTTCCGCAACCACGTTTAAGGTATTGATGAATTTGACATATGAATCCACAAACAACGTCGTTTCAAAGTCACGAGATGGATCCTCGGTCAATGCGTCTATGTAGACTTGAGCATCTGACTGACTAATAGAAACCGTGGCTACTTCATCCCCGGTAGGAGAGCCTAAAGTACCATGTAAGGGGCCATTTTTATCATAGATAATAGCACCTACAGCACCAGATTTACCAGCATTGATAGATTTGTCACCAAATGGACATTCGCCTCTTTCAATCAACACGATGTTCCCTTTAGCTTCAGCAGGGAAATCTTCCTTCGAACATCCAAAATTGGATGCTAAAACTAATTTACCATTGGCAGGTCTATGATTTGCAGTAGGTGGAGTTAAGCTCAAAGCCTCGAGAGACTTGGGCTCGACACCGTCAATTAAGAGGGAGAACGATTTGACTTTACCATCTAGGGCTTTAAACTTTTGAGTTTCAACCTTATAATAACCTCTCAATTTTTTAAGCTCGGAAATAACATAACCAATAGTACTCCAATGTCCGGCAGAACCAATGACTCTGGTAGGATGGTCATATTCACCAATTGACTTCAAAGAAATGTTGTACAAGGCCTCAGCTCTTTCCTCGAGCCCGGCCTTGTTTACCAATTGTTGGAGCTCCTCGGTATCCACCAATGGCAAGGCTTCATATGCTTGTTGAGACAATTTATCAGCTCCAAATTGGAGTAAGTTTCCGCCCCAATTGAAGGCTTGTTGGACATCCAATGGCAAGGCGTTGGCAGCACCTACGATAGCCAAGAATGTAGACAGAGAGAATCTCATAATTATTCGATAGAATTCTCGAAAAGAAGAGTGCAAATTAATGGGAGAAATATACAACTGACGCTCGTGCCTCAGGGAACTGTGGCCCACTGATACCAATGAGTCAAATGCTGGCCGGGCTTAGGTAAGCAGAACAATCGCATGATAAACATAGATAGTGTATATACAGTACGCGGTGCTAACTATTACCTATACTAGAAATGATATTTGGCATTATACATTATTAGGCTTCGAACTTAGTTTGCAAGTCCTTGACTCCGACCCTCGACTCCGGTTTCAACTCGCAGACTCCAGATCAGATGTGTTACTCTCTTTGCATTCTTTTGTAGCACCAAATTCGTATTTTTTTCACTTGGCTTCCGTGTTTGGCTCAGACTAGTCGAACTTATCTTGTACTACTCTCTTGATACCCCGTATTCGCTTCTAAATTTCTACACCTTATCGGTTTTCTGTATTGTTATCTTTCGCCATTCACATTTCATCCTCTTTTACCATTCTTTTTCTTGACACGAATGTTGTGACCATTGAAACCGCCAAATCCACCACCACCATCACCACCTCCGTTTCCAAACCCGTGGAAGAATTGGTTCATGAAATCCGCCCCATCGAAAGCAAATCCTCCTTGTTGTTGCTGTTGTCCTCCGTGGTTACCTCGATCGAAACTTTCCTTCATTTCTTTATTAGATAGCACTTCGTAAGCTTGGTTGATATCCTGCATTTTATTTTCGATTTGTTCGGGTGTCAAATCTCCTCCTTTGTATTTGTCAGGATGATACTTTAATGTTTGCATTCTATGGGCTTTTTTGATGGTTTTCTCATCTGCATCTCGAGCAATATCCAATACTTTATAATAGTCAACAGAAGGATCCATATGAGGTTGTTGTTGTTGTTGCTGCTGCTGTCTTTGTTGTTGCTGCTGTTGTCTGAAAAAGTGCTGTTGTTGCTGTTGTTGCTGTTGTTGTTGTTGTCTTTGATGCACCTCTTCAATCTTTGCATATCTATCAGTAAACAATTTTGTCTGTCTAACATTACTGTTGAACTTATCCATGATCTTTTGAGCTTCTCCAAACTTGTTTTTCTTCAACAAACGGTCAATCTCTGGTACACTCCGTGGAAAATAAGTTTCTAGAGTTCTAACACAATATTTTGCAGCCCCCTTATAATCTCGTAAATGAACATATGATACACATGCAAGGTTATTCACATCCTTCATAAAATTCAATTCTGGAAGATTCTTCTTATCATCAAACCCTCCTTCCACTAAAAATCTCGACATCTTGTAAATCAAATAATCATAATTGGTAACTATTGACCCAGGAAGCAGCTTCTTCTCTAACTTGGAAACCTTCACATCCTGATAAAAAAGGAAATCAATTACGAACTTATAGTCTAGTTTTGGATCTTTTAAGTCATCAGTTAATTGATGATTTGTCTCAACACCAAGATAATAATGACCGTTTATAATCGAGGATTCTTCTAAAATCTTCAAGAAGTCTTGAAACTTGGCTAAAAATTTAGACAAGTTACCACACCCTTTGAATTCATTATTAATTCTTAAACAATTCTTTGCTGATTGACGTGCTACTTCGAATTGACTTTCCGTAAATAAAACGAAATTTGATATAGACTCGTACCATGATAAGTTTTGAAGCGGTTGGATTCTAAGAAGTCTTTGCAAATCTCTAATGATGATTTTATTTAAAGGAAAATCATCGTTGGTACCCTCAATGATCATATAAGGATCCTCATCAAATAATGCAACACCAGCAAGATAGTGTAATTCAATAGCTTTGAAATTCAATGGGGTAAG
The DNA here is from genome assembly GCA_030570835.1 of Suhomyces tibetensis. Lineage (NCBI taxonomy): Eukaryota > Fungi > Ascomycota > Pichiomycetes > Serinales > Debaryomycetaceae > Suhomyces > Suhomyces tibetensis. The sequence continues at coordinate 24,200 of JAJLWT010000001.1, forward strand.
TGGAAGTACATGCTGGTCCAATTGAACAATACAATTGACAAAATCCTTAGAATCAAAGTACTTTTGTGCTGATTCGATAGCTTCATTCCAAATATTGATTTTATTCAATAATTCTGAATCTTCTCCTTGATTTAAGAATTCACGAATAGATTCAAAATCTCCTTTTTCGAATAACAAGTCTATCAACTTAGATTTGGCTGGTTTCTTTGTTGGGTCGAGTCTCAATGATTTCTTCAAATCTTTAATGGCCATTGCTTCCTTGTTCAAGTTGAGTTCTATTAACGCCTTTTTGAAATAGATTTGGGGTAGTTGGTCCGTTATGGCGGGTGGTAATGTTCTAGCACCAACTTTTTCTAATCCTGTGTAAGGTTCCAAATCATTTTGAAGAATTTCGATATCTTTAATCACCAATTCATACTCTTGAAGAACGTTGGAAGTGGGTCCTTGAGCTGAAAAAAGAGCTTCAACATTGTTGACACGTTCTATTAACCAATCGTGTTCATTTCCATATGCCAACACAATGTTGATGAACAATAGATATAATGGCGTGAACTTCATACCTTGATCTTGCTCTATTCTAATCTGATTCCAAAAGTTTCATAACGACTAAATGCTGATGTGTTCTTAGCGCGCGGAATATTTGCGACTAAGCTCAAGCATGTTCGCGACATCAAAATAGTTGCTTTCAGTAGCTACCAATAAAATCTGATTTCAATCCGCTTACAAAACGCTCATTCTGGCTCTTACATTCTTGTTCTACGTATTCTTCTTCTTTTTCTTTTTCTTCCTCTCCTGTTTATTTTCTTCTTCGTGTAATGATTTTCATTATGTAATTCTTCTCCGTATTTATGACATTGAAGTACATAAATCACTTGAATAATTTAGCCAAAGAAACGGCACCTTCATCATTCTTGGACATCACCTTAGCCACGGCCAATTCGAAATCTTCTTGAGTGATGTGTATTCTTCTTTCTCTCAAAGCATACATACCGGCTTCGGTACAAACACCTTTGACATCAGCACCGGAACATCCGTTCATCTTTTCAGCAATCTTTCTCAAGTCAATTCCTCTGGTCAAGTTCATGGATCTGGAATGGATCTTAAGAATGTCAGTTCTGGCAGTCACGGTGGGAGCTGGGAATTCGATTTTTCTATCAATTCTACCAGGTCTTAAAAGGGCTGGATCCAAAATATCCAATCTATTGGTGGCCATGATAATTTTAATATCTTTGGAACTTTCAAACCCATCCAATTGATTCAATAATTCCAACATGGTTCTTTGAACTTCGGAATCTCCTCCAGAAGATCCTTCCACTCTGGAAGAACCAATAGAATCGATTTCATCCATGAATATAATAGAGGGAGCATGTTCTCTGGCCATTATAAACAATTCACGAACCATACGGGACCCTTCACCAATATATTTTTGCACCAATTCTGAACCAGAGACTCTAATAAATTTACATTCAGTATGATGGGCAACAGAACGTGCAAGCAAGGTTTTACCGGTACCTGGTGGACCATAAAGAATAACCCCCTTTGGTTGTGCAATTCCCAAACTTTCAAATAATTCTGGATGTTTCACAGGTAATTCAATCACCTCTTTAATTTCTTTGATTTGTTTATCTAATCCACCAACCATATCGTAAGTGGAGTCTGGGACTTTTTCAACCATCATCAATGACACCAATGGATCAATCTTATTGGGCAAGATCTTGTGTAAATCATACGAATCTGCCTTCAAGCATACTCTCAATGATGGCGTTAATTTTTTGATATCGATATCTTTGGTGATATTGACTATATACTTTCCCTCTGGATGTATCTTCACCAAGACCTTCTTGAGTCCCATAACCTTGACCACCTCTCCAACGTACGACCCTGGTTCTTGTAACAATCTCAATTCATCTTTCAATTGTCTGACTTTGTTATTTAACTTGTTCCGTTGTGCTTCCAATCTTCTCAAGTTCTGGGTAGTTTGTTGGATTCTGATCTCGGTATCTTGGATCTGTTGTTCAAAATATGGTCGGATTCCTCCTTCATGCACGTATGGTTTTTCAACTTTGGTAGATGCCATTTTGTACTGAAAGTATATGACCTATAGATTAGTAGTAGTGGAAGTTGTGGTTGTGTTAACGTAGTAATTGAGATTCGATTTTGCCTTCAGCGGCACGTGACAGTTACCCGGAATCGATATAGAGATTATAGGTATGTATTACCACCAATTAATGAAGTCAACAATATGAATGGAAGCTCGACAACGTTGCAATATCCTCTCTATGGTGTCTACACTTGAGCTACAGTCCCCCATTTGCCTTTCCAGAAATCTCCTACAAGTGACGTTTACAATTGGCATTCATAATACTACCAATACTCCCTCACGTGATCTGCCCGCCCATTTAACACACATCCAATCCATAGTACCACTCCTCCAGCAATGAAGTTTCTGTTGTTTCTCTTTTTAGCCGTGGGACTAGCCTATCAGCAACATTGTCGGTGTCAATGCAATGCCAAGAGCTTGGTGGTCCCTATAGACAAGTGTGGAGAGTGCACCAAGGAGTTTTGTCACCAGCAAGACGCCAGCCTCTGTGAGGTAGACAAGGAAGAACACTCGCCCGGCGTGGGGTCCGATGTCATCATCAGTTGCTTCCAAGTGGAGTCGTTGAAGGAAACGCTAGTGGTGTACGGGTTCTTGGCGATAGTTGGAGCAATGATGGTGTATGCCATCAAGGGGATATGGTGGTAAATATAAAACAAATAAATATACTTACAAATACAAGGTAGAGCATAGCGGATTCACAGAATGTACTGATGTAAGAGATAGGGTTTTGTTTAAGCGAGAGGTCTAGTGAGCATTATAATTGGACAAATCTTCAGGTAGTAGGTAAGTAATGGAGCAGAACAAAGGTGGAAATGTCCGAACGAATGAGAAACGGGCCGGGCATTTTGTCGAATCAGGATCAGCACGTGGGTACTTCTGGGAATACTTGGCGTAAACCATGGACCACGCCCGGCAATTATAACGGTTGGGATCAAATGATTAGTTACAATGCCATCGATTTCGACTCACCTGTCTAGAATCTCCCCAAAACTCTAATTAGGGCATTTGTGTTCCGCAGTAAGTATGCAATGATTCAACCTATTCCAAGTAGAATATGTTGCCAAAAATTAAGACATTGTACTCCCCTTGGAATTTCGTTCTCCCTGGTCTCTTTTTCTCCCCCGAATCCTCCCGCCATCTTTTCGTAATCTGTAAATAGTTCCCCGTTGGTACCCACCTCGTTGATCTCCTCGAACGACCGCAGACATTTTCGCCCACACACACAAAAAAAATTTTAACATATCAGCATTTTTCAAGCTTAATTCTTTCTTACCATTCAATCATACTATGACTGATAAGACCCCGATCGAGCCCGCTGGTGCTGCAGCCAATGCCAGTAATGTTGCTGCAGGTGCCACGTCTGGCAATGCTACTCCATCTGCTGCTGCTGCTGCTGCTAGTACTCCAGAGACTCCTAGTGCCACTCCAGCTGCCGCCGCCGGAAACACCACCCCTGGATCCTTCACTCCAGGTGCTTCCCACTCGGCCCACTACAACACTAACAGTCCTAACTTCAATCCTAACGCTGCCAATTCCGGCTATTATTCCAACAACAAGCAATACAAGCCATACAAGCAATACAATAATAGACCGTACAACAATAACAATTCCAACAACACCTCCAATAATTCTAACACGAACAACTCCACCAACAGCAATAACAACAACAGTAACAACTCAGGAAACTCAACACGAAGACCTTATAACGCTAGCCAGCCTAAGATGAACCAACAGAATTATCACTACAATGCTTACCCTCCAGCTGGTATGTATTCCTATGGATATATGCCTCAATACGGAGGCTATCCAGTGATGTCTAACATGCAAATGCCCCAGTACTCGGTTCCTCCACAACAATACCCTTCGATTCCTGGTGGAAAGGTTAAGTTGACCACCAAGGACGGTAAGCCAGTAGATCTTGAAAAGAAAACTGCTAATAGTACTCCAGTTTCATCCCCTGCACTCAAGGTTGCATCTCCTGTGAAGGCACCATCTGCTGCTGCTGCTAGTCCAGCTGAAGAACCAAGTTCTACTGCTGTTCCAGCTGCTGTTGCTTCTCCTATTGCTCCTATTGCTGTGGCTGCCTCTCCAGTTGTTACTCCTGTTGCTCCTGCTGCTGCTCCTGCTGCTCCTGCTGCTGCTCCTGCTGCTGCTCCTGCTGCTGCCCCGGCTCCTAAAAACGAAGCTGCTGCCGAATTTATGAGAAAAATCAGAGAACGTGCTGAAGCTGCCAAGAAGGCTAAGGAAGAACCTAAGGCCGTTGAACCAAAGGTTGAAGCCAAGGAAACAAAGGTTGAAGTACCAAAGGTTGAAGAGCCAAAAGTTGAAGAGCCAAAGGTTGAAGAGCCAAAGGCTGAAGTACCAAAGGTTGAAGAGCCAAAGGTTGAAGAGCCAAAGGTTGAAGAGCCAAAGGTTGAAGAGCCAAAGGTTGAAGAGCCAAAGGTTGAAGAGCCAAAGGTTGAAGAGCCAAAGGTTGAAGAACCAAAGGTTGAAGAGCCAAAAGTTGAAGAACCAAAAGTTGAAGAACCAAAAGTTGAAGAGCCAAAAGTTGACGAACCAAAAGTTGAAGAACAGGTTGAAGAACCAAAGGTTGAAGAGCCAAAGGTTGAAGAACCAAAAGCCGAAGTACAGGCTGAAGAATCAAAGACCACTGAAGAACCAGTTGTTGAAGAATCAAAGAAAGAAGTTGAAGAAGAACAAAAAAATACCACCGGTGATGATTCTATTACTTCCATTGACACTACTGAAACTTCTGTTGAACCTAAATCGGAACCAACTGAGGAATCTGAATCCACTGAATCTTCTGAGCAAGCAGAAACTGCAGAACCGGCAGAACCTGCAGAACCAGAATTCTCTATCAGTAACTTTCTTGACAAGATCAAGTCTGCAGCATCTATTGACGACCTTTTTGCCGTTAAATATCCAGGAGAAATTGTTTCTGTGGATGAATCAAAGAAATTGGAATCTAAGAAATACAGATATGATCCTCAATTCTTGATGCAATTCCGTAACGTCATTCAATATCCAATGGATGGAGAATTCAAGAAGCAATTGGATAATGTGCACATTCAAACTGTCAAGAAGGGAGGACCAGGTGGACCAGGTGGACCACAAAGAAGCATGAGTAAGTATGGTAACTCCATGTCAGGAAGGTTTAATGGACAAATGGCAGGAAGAGGACCACAATTCAATGACCCAAGACAAAACTCCAGAAGTGGATCTAAGAGAAGGGGAGGTGGATCATCCCGTGATAAATCTACCAGAAAGGGCAACCAATCAAAGAGGGGGGGTAGAGAACATAATAATGAAGAACCATCAAAGCCAGCTGAAGATGTTGCACCATTGGAAAAGACTGCCAACAGATGGGTTCCAAGGTCCAGAGCTAAGCCAGTTGAAGTTCAATATGCTGAAGATGGTAGTGTACTCTTGAATGAAGAAGATATTGAAAGAAAGGTAAAATCCTTATTAAATAAATTGACATTAGAAATGTTCAACCAAATCACTGATGACGTTTTCAAGATCTCCGACCAATCTAAATGGGAAAAAGATGCCAAGACTGTTAGATCGGTGATATCATTAACTTTTGCCAAAGCATGTGATGAACCATATTGGTCTGAAATGTATGCCAAGTTCTGTGCTAAATTATGTACCAACATTCCAGCCGAAGTTACTGATGAAACTATAACTCTTGGTGATGGTTCTCATCCATCAGGAGGTTCATTAGCCAGAAGAATTTTGTTGACCACTTGTCAAACTGAATACGAAAAGGGATGGACTGATAAATTACCAACTAATGAAGACGGTTCTCCATTGGAACCAGAAATGATGTCTGATGAATATTATGCCATGGCTGCCGCAAAGAGAAGAGGTCTCGGGTTGGTCAAGTTTATTGGTCACTTGTATAACTTGGGAATGTTGAATGATCAAGTTATCTTTGTGTGTTTGAGAGATCAATGTAAGAATACTGTTGATCCATCTGAAGATAGTTTGGAGAATTTGGCACAATTAGTGAAGACTGTGGGACCTAAATTGGATACCGAAGAAAAGACTAAAGCTATCTTAAAGCTTGTCTTTGAGAATATTCAAAAGATATTGGATAATGTCAAATTAGCATCGAGAATAATGTTTATGTTGATGGACTTGCAAGACTTGAGAAAGACTAGATGGGTTTCAGAAAAGACGGACGCTGGTCCAAAGACCATTGAAGAAATTCATAGAGATGCTGAGATCAAGAGAATGCAAGATCTTAAAGCCAGTAATGAAAAGAAACAAAAGAGACATAACGAAGGAAGATCAAATTCATCAAGAGCAAACTCTAACTGGAATAATAACTCATCTGGTGGTGGAAGCAATTTCTTAAAGAAGTCTCCATCATTCGCCACACAAAATGCTAATGCTAATGCTCATGCTAATACTAATACTAGTTCAAATGCTGCACCTCCTAATGGTGGTGAACTCCAAAGGGACTCGTCAAAAAGATCTGAATCTGCACAAGTGAATAGATTTGCCGCTTTAGGAGATGAAGAAGATTAGTGCTGAAAAAACTGCCTGAGCCTAAAAAGAAGAAAAGAGAAGACTGGAGATCGTGACCTAAGGAATCTCACCATTAGTTTTAACCAACTAACATCTAGAAAGGAGAAGCTTGGTCCATACAACCGCATGGTTTTGCATCTACATTGTAATATAGTAGTTATAGTTACCTCATATACTTTCTCATAAATACTGATACGTTACTTATTGAATATTAGATGTAGTCAATCAAGTAGTAGATAAGACCATTCAAGAGCATTCTTTGATTTTATGGGTTTTCAAGAACCGATATATGGATTCAGGTGACAATCGATCATTCGAAGAATCTTGAGAGATATGAAGGGCTGAAGCTTTCAGATCAGTACCTTTGTGGATTTTAAACCAATTTCTTTTACGTTCACAACTATTTGTGGAACCTTCAGATTTTGAGCGGTTAGTAAAATTGATATGTGGGGAAGTAACGACTAGAGGTGAATTTTCTCGGATTGGTTCATTTGATGATATAAGTACATGATTTTGAGATTCCACACCATCAGACGCAATTGCTACTTCTGCTTCTTCTTTTCCTTTGGGATTTTCAGTAGAGTTTTCTTTCTTTTGCGTCAATATTTGTATTAATTTCCAATTCATCCATATAAATAATTGGATCAAGAAATCATTGATTTTGAAGCTGATCTCGTACACTTTATGTAGGTCTACGATTATTTTTGACAATAACCAAATTTGAATAATGAAGTACCTCAGAGCAATATCCTTGATAAAGTGAATCTTCATTCTGGTAGTTGGTGAATAAGCAGGAGAGATACAAAATTGTTCTATTCAATTACAGCGGTTATTTTGCAGCCACGCGAAAATCACCCAGAAAACTATCGTTAGCAGATAAGTATATAATTGTAGTATTTCTTCTCTCCCTCTATTCTATTAACTTCCCATGCTCTTCTTCATTCCAGTCGTAACTAACCGCAAATCCAGGATTTTGATCTTCTGGTTCCAGATCCGTCCCTAACCTCGGTTCATACCCATTATATTCTATATGAAATAGAGGTACCGATATTTCATTTTTGCTACTTTCGACTTCATGATATTCAAATCGCTTCTTTGGCTGTTCAATTATCCATGTTCCAAAGTCGCATAGTACTTCCTCTGGCTTCAAATTAGTCCGTAATGACTTCACGAATCCTACCAATATTCGTAAATCTGTCTCATGGACACGTATGCAATGAATAGTCATTCTCCTCAAAACCTCGGAAACTTTTTCATTCAATTTGAGTAGTAGAGCGATCCAATAATGAAATACGATCATCTTTTGGGGCTTCTCTTCCATTTCTTCGTCACTGAAAAATTCACTATCGTCTGATACTTCCATTCGCTCAAAGTACTCTCTCTGCTTCACATAGTCGAAATCTGAATTCTTCATGAATTTCCTCTTTTTCGACCTCGTGTTCATCTTACTGGCTTCTATTAGCGACAGAAAGAGTTGGTCGTATACTTCTTCTGTTTGTTGATAGTTATTTTCTATTGGTGGTGGAATGATTCCGAATTCAACCATTCGTATGGCATCTCTAATATTGGTCTCTTTGGCCAATCTAGAGAATTCTGCATCGCTTATTGTACTTTTCATTACATCTACTGCTCTTTTCAATACTACCTTTCTTTCACGTTCATCCATACTCTTCATCTCAAATACTTGACATCTAGATAGTATAGCAGGTCTGATTTTGAATAAGCTGACGGTTGTGCCAATTACAGTCGTGTTGTCGTCAATCAAGGTCAATAAAAAATCTTGATATACTTTTGAAAACCGATTAATATCTTTCACCACGAGAATGGAATCTTTATAACGTTGTCTATGTTTTTGTTTATTCTTTTGATACTCATCTTTATGCGCTCCAATTGACAATTTGTCTAGATAGACCATTTCTCTGTCCAATTTGGAAGTTAAAAGGCCTGATAATGTGACTTTTCCAATACCTAATGGTCCATACAAGATCACCGGTGGTATATAACCCAATCGAACGAAGTTGGTGATGGAGCCATTCTCTGTATTTAAAAGATGCGATTGGCCAAGAAACTCTTCAAGCTCATTGGGGCGAATACGTGTGGAAAGTGGAAGGTCCAATAAAGGAGTAATTTTCGGCATTAGGCATATTCATCAATAAAAAGTATCATATACGAAGAGTTAAAGAAATTATTACGTGGAAGAAAATGGGTAACTACGCGACTTTGATGATAAAAAGTTAAATTAATAGTCTGAAGAATTGAACGACAAGAGATACAGAGGAAGGAATGGTTCTACCCTCGACTAACCTTTCTCTTTTTAGATTCTGTTTCTGTTTCTGGAGATGGTCTTTTTTGTGGTTGCGGTTGTTGGAACATTTGTGGAACCATGGTTTGTTGACTCACAAACAATTCCAAAGCTTTGAGTGGGGAACTCACATTATTCACCACTGAAAATCCCATAACTGCCCGTAAATGGGACATCACATCCCCTATCTTCATTGTTCTCATTGCACTTTCATGTATACCAAAAGTTGAAGCATTTTTGGCTGCTTCAGTAGTAGCATAAATATCTGACAAAAACTCACTAGGATCTTTCTTTTCACCAGTGTGTTCTCTCCATTTTCGATCTAACCCTGCAAAACTAATCAGACCTTGGTAGTTTATACATTGACAGTCGATCCAGTCCATACGAAGTTCTCGATTCATCAAGATCTTGATATTCCCATTCAGAGTACCAATGGATCCATCATGGTAGTTATATTGTAAGATTAAACGAGCTATGATGAAAATGGAACCATTGTTCATTACTTGGTACTTGAGTCCAGGTAATGATATTGAAAGCCTTGCAACGTTCCCCACCAAGAAATTACTAACAAGAAATCTGGGGGCGGTCGAAGTATTAAGTTCAAATTGCCTTGGTACATTATTGTTTGCCTTTGAGTCTAAGCCCATAAAGCCACTACTTTCTTCTTTTCTCTCAAGCGAAGGAGCAGTAGTGAATCGAAATCGTGAAGTGGCAAGAAAGTATACAGGAATTAGACGATTCCAATAGTCAATATTGGTTAAATTTTCCTTGGATTCCATTGAAATCTGGTCAATAAGGTCGAGAAGACGCATCACTCCCGAATTCCCAAGGTTCCGCTTGATTATACGGGCATTGAGTTCATTTTGGATATCTTCCTTTTTAGGGCCTGGTGCTCCTTGTGTTCCCGGGACCCCAGTAGCTCCGGGTACTGCCCCAGCAGAAGTTGGTGCTGAAGTTGGCGGAGGACCTTGTTGCGCTGGTGGGGGTCCTTGCTGCGTTGGTGCTTGTGGTACGGACCCAGATCGTTGTATTATGGGGGTGGCGGCATTTATCTTGTGACCTAGTTGGGGTTGGATATGGCCCTGTTGGGGTTGTAAGGCTTGTCCTTGAATTTGAGGCTGGATTGAGTGGCCTTGCATATGAAATGCTCCTGGGGCCGCTGGTGCAGATGCTGAGGGGGGGCCTGGTATTTTATTGCCATTTACCTGTTGAAAAGACCCTATGGGTCTTGGTCCAGGACGGTTCATTTGTTGTGCCATCATTTGTTGTGGAATACGTTGGGCAAAGTTGGGATTAAACATCGGATGGGACGTCTGGGGCGATTGGGCCAGAGCTTCATCCAAGTACATATCACTCGTGTTAATTTTTACGGTGTTGATTAGTCTATGGACTGTTTAGGTCGACACACAAATTGTAGTGATCAATCTAATGTCGTGGACGATTAGTAATTTCAGACAGGGCCAACGGTTGTGCAGATATTTCATTTTAGCGAGATGTGTCATGCAAAACAGAGATCGGTTTTGGAATTACCGCTACGTTCCGAAACATACCGAGAAAATAAAGTACAGATTTAATGAGATGCTCGCTAAAAGTCAAGAATTTTAAGCTTTCAAGTTTGCATACTCAAAAATGAACAAATATACTTAATATTGTAAAGACATAACCTATAAATTTAGACTACTCATTTGTTCCTAAAACCGTTTCGTTTTTCCTACTAATATACCGGTTAAGCCCCAAGTGTTCCATCATTGGCCTTCTAGGCTTCAGAGTGGTTTTCACCTCTACCCCGTCTTGTGTCTCTCTTGTTTTGGTGGCTCTTCTTTTTAACAACTTATTTAATGTATCCCGTTTTTCTTCTTCTTCAACCTTATTCTTGTAATCTTGTCTCTTTCTGGCGTTTTCGGCCTTTCTTACTGCCGCTTGTTCGTCTTCTAATTTCTTTTTAGATGGAAGCCCATTAGCAAGCGAATCAAGACCTCTTCTCCTTTCTGGTAGTCCTGCTTGTTGGTTATCTCCTTCAAATCTGGCTCTTTGTCTTTCTGTCATCTTCGTGACATCAGGATTCATATTAGGATTATATTCCTGTTCTTCATCAGTCAATATCAAATCTGCATCCAACTCAGTACCACCAGGTTGCTGTATTCTAATTCTGGCTGGTGCTGCTGTTTCGTACTCTCCTTCATCGGCCTCATCCCCTTCATCATCATCATCTTCTTCATAATACGTCAATTGACGCTTTCTGGCCTCTCTGGGTGTCTTAGCTTGGATGGTTATGGCTGGCTTGCTGACTTCTTCTTCTTCCCGTAATTCCAAATCTTCATCTATATCATCTGGATCTTCTATTCTGAAGTCTTCTTCGTCACTGATCTCAGGTGCATCACTCTCTTCTACCCCAACCTCTTCAGCATGGTCGCTCAAGTCCGAGGATGCTTCACTAATATCGACATCTGATTCATCAGTCTCATCAATTACAGGCGCCATTGTGTATGTTTATTTTATGTTGAATGGTAGAAGATTTGTCCCCAATTATATCGCGATTTTTACCTAATCTAAAAGGTCACGTGTATTGCCCCAAAATTGAAACCTCCTATCTAAGAAAAATAGGACAGCACTTCATAAAAGTCGTGTACTAACTATATATACATAGTAACATTTGATTACTAGAACTAGGCTTCTCCACTCATAAATAATCCCTTGATACTCCGTATTTCGTTCTTCGTTTCTACTGCCAAGTTCCGTTTCTTATCGCTAGCAAAAAGTTCGTTGATGTTGAAGTATACCATGTCTGCCTTGTTCTGGAATTCCTTCAACCGGAAATTAGTAGTATTGTAATGGGGGATTTCGGATGACAGGTATGCAAAACATTCGTTCAATTTGGCGGATAATTTGTCCAATTTTTTCGATAACCTTCCATGTCCAAGCTTATCTTTGTCTTTGAACTCTTGTTCAAGCTCTTCGTAAGTAGCGTTACGGTTTCTGTGGATATACGAATCGCTGGTTTGGACCACCGCATCAGCATACAACTTCCCGTTCTTATTGATTGCAACTATAGGAATATGACTAACTCTACCGATCAAATTCATGTATAAGTCACGGAGACTTCCTCTGAACTTTTCTAATAGCTCGAGTCGACGAGTAGTGGTCGTTTCAAGTAATGGCTTTAGTACCATTAAGCCAACAATATATGCTAAGGTAAGTGCAAAGGCCGAACCACGGGTCAACTTAAGAAGATAAATCGCCAATGGTGACTTTCTAGACCTCACCGAATACGCTGATGGATCATATGATGTCTCTGGAATGGTAATCAATGGAACCATGATATCAAAAAGGAGTATGGACTGTTGGATGATAGTTCAGATGTGGGGCACAAAAAAATGTGCCTCGGTAATAATTGGTCGTGTGGGTGAAAATAAGGTGTATGAGTATGAGATACAAGAAGAAGATTGATTAGCATGGCCTGAGAAAAGGAGGTAGTGGTAAGAAACAAAATGGTCTAAATGTTTTGGTGAGCGTAGTTTTGATATTATGATATATACAATCGCTTTAAATGGGAGACCCCAACCGCTTTTCATTGGCATGTAGAATTCATTTATATAGTAATGTGGTTGCAAAAATTGTTACTAATGTTTTCCAAAAAATGATTACCCACTATAAGAATTGAATAATATTACTATATTTCTATGTAAAATTATTGCTGAATTATCACAACATCTCATCAATCTCATAAAATTATATGTTAGTGTACATAGGGAGTCAATTGCGTAACTTTGTATTAGTCGAAAGTTCAATGATAACGCAGAAGTACCCGTGAATTCAGTTAGTGTTGTCTTTTAAATAGTGACATCTCTCTGTTCGATATTCAAACTTCTTCTTGGCTTTGAGCAATCTTGAGGTGTTGATGTGAAGCTTTCATATACCAAGAGCAATGTAAGAAGAATCACAATAATTCCCATTAATAAGGTCGAGTTTAATTCGGCAAAACTGAGACAAACAATGGCAATTCCAATAGGAATTCTTCCTATGATTCTCCAGAATTTAGGAATAATATGAAGGTCTGGAGGATCTTGATTACGGTCAAGCAGTCCAATTACCCACATGGAAACCAATGCTACACAAATCCCTCCGGTGAAGAAGAATGAAAGAGCATAAAGGTTTTTTTCTTCTTCTCCATTCTCTGCAACTTCACTAGAACGTTTTGAGAGCCTGGTAATATCCATTGATGTGATATCGCCACCAGCATCCGCAGCAAGCACCAAAGATGCCACCAAAGGAAGATGGGCGTATAACCAAATACAAGCAGTATTGGCACTATGTCTCAAAGCATGAGTAGCCTTCTTACTTGTAGATCCATTGTTATAAATCCAAAACAAGTGATAGGCGATCAAAATGAGAAAAATACCCCTCGCATATTTGTCGGAGAATCCAGCTCCCAAAGGCCCATCTGCTACTACCTTATACAAAAATTCACCAATAGCAATGGTAACAAAAGTGGCGAATCTTTCAACTTCGTGTTCAATGTTGATAGCGGTAGATGTAGTAAGCTTCATGATTTGTTTTGTTTTTGGGTGATAAGATGTCATGAACAATACTTGTTCCAAAAACATGATTGTAATGGATAAACCAATCTTTGCTCTGGTGGAGATAAAAATCACAGGGATCCAGAGACAACAAGTGAAAGTAATAAAACAGGCATAAAGACGTTGTTGTGCTCTGTGTTCAGGAATAAAGAAGGAGTAAACGATTAAACTGATTGCAAGTGACAATCGGCAAAGAATATAGGGCACAATTGTTAAAGCAGCACCTTTTCTGCCATCTAGAAAGTTGCCATGACTGTTGATAAACAATGTCAAAAGACAGAGGATCCAGAAGATGTATACTTTCTGGGATAAATCTTCATTATAATAATGGTTGGTGAAGTCCTTGATATCGGCCCAAACGGTCCAAGCTGGAACAAAAAACAAAACATACTTCAACAATGCCAATCCGTTAGGTTCTTCTGTAGCTTCTCCTGCCAAATTTGCTATTATCCCCACATAGAGAAGATCCAAGAATAACTCTGTTTTCGCAGACGTCCTTTCACCTTTAGTTCTATAAAGGACACCATCTTTAAAGTAGTTTAAAGCATGAGGTCTGATAAACCAAACTGAATCTTTGGGTCTTTTAATATAATTGAACTTGATATCACCATATTTACGAATGAACTCATCTTCGCCCTCAGAGTCGGTCAATTCCTCAAACTCTTCCTCCACGGAATTAGGGTCTCCTTGGGCCACTTGGCCATTTTCAAGTGTTCCAGAATACGAATCGCTGTTAAGATTACCTTTGTTCATTGTACTAGAGGTAGATTCAAGTAGAACGCTATGTTCAGACGGCTTCATAAATGCAAAATTTGATGGTACGGCTAACTTGGGGGAGGGAAAAAAAGAAGGCTTTCGGCTCACTTCTTGCGACCCGACCCGCTCACGACAACATGCCCTGCATGAGCAGGTGTCACTTTTGCAGGTAGGGACTTTTAATGAAATGAAGACTATTACGTAAATTAAAGCACCATAAAAATGTGAAACAATTAATTTTGTTTGGTAGCCAAAGAGCCAAACAACGAAGTAGGCTGAAAAAAAGTGTTCCAACAGCCTAATAACCGAATAACATACTAACATACTACCGATGAAAAAACGAATAACCTAAGTTTTGTCATAACGTACTGTTCTACGTAAAATATACACGTCTACTTTTATATCTTACTTATGTGTGTGTATCAGTTTGTACCGGTGTATTTACTTGTATATCAATGTTTGGGTCTGGTACTTGACCGTGTCTATTTACAATTATTGTTATTAACATTTCCCTTAGTCTATAAGATCTCCCACGTTCAATGAATATGGTTTATTTGCGTTCCGTCTGTCTCCCTTCTTATTATAATACCCGTGGTTATTTCTGCTATCATATTTCACTTTTCCGTTTTCTGTGAATCGGTTCTTTAGGTTTTTCGTTTGATTATTTGCGGATGCTTCTGGTAAAAGTCTGATATCGTTTAATCGAATGCTTCGACCATTCGAAAGCCGCGTGTGTGCTGCTTTTATATCATTGGCCATCTCTTTTTTGATGTTCCTTCTTTCTTCCTTTCTCTTCTCTCCTCTTTCAAGTATCATATCTTCTTCACTTTCTTTCGGAATCCATTTGGATGTCAAGATTCTACGAATCGCCTCAGGGGAGACTTCGAAATGTTTGGCCAACTCCACCGTTTTGAGGTGTGGCATCTGCTCGCTTAAAAGTCTCACATCATTCATTCCTTGTCTCGATAACTTTTTGGTGGGGTTCCATACTCCATATCGTTTACGGATAGATTGATCCCGTTTTTCCCATTCTGGAGCATTTACTTGCTTGTCATTTGATTTGATTTTCTTGATAAAGCTCGCCTCCGCGTATTGAACTGCTTGGAGTGGCTTGTCTTTGTACAGCTTGGAAAGCCATCGTATAAAGCTAAGAGTGGACATATTCTCCATTGCAACATCTTTACACAAGATGTGATCGAAATTTCTGATGACTGGTAAAGTTGGTATGTGCACTACCTCGTGAAGTGTGCGATATTATAATATAAGAAATTGAAGTGTTGTCATAATCAGAAGTGAAGCAGAAGTGACAAGTACAAATGATTACAGACGATCAATTGAAAAGTATTACCTTAGGGTTTGGTTTTGTGTCGGTGGTGTTGATCTTGGTGTACCATGCCATTTCCACCAATGTGACTGAATTGGAAAAGAAGCAAAATTAGGTGGTGTTGGATGAAACAAGAGAGCAATAATAGGAGATCAAATTAATGAATACCAAGAAAGAAGACACAATTGTCTTTTAAGTGTGTATATCCTATTGGCGTGTGCTTTTGATGAAGAGTCCTATTACAGGAAAGCACACGATCCAAGAATCAGGAGTGTGAGGCATGAGCCATTGAATGGCATATATAACCATCGAAAGTGTGCTCGAGAATTAGTAAATAATATACGTTGATAGAAGGTAACTTTTTGTGGGATATTAATGTAGAAGTAGTAGCAATAGGGGATGGAAGAGAAGAAGAGAGTAGTGGTACTACAGGTAGTAATAGAGAGTTGAAAGCTAGCGATGTGTCACCAGTATATATTATCATGCATAGCAGAATACTATTGGTCGGCTCTACTTGTCAATTCGTTTTCACTGCTACTTTCACAATATACACATTTCTTTAAGTATATTGTCTATGACTACGAAGCTCTATTGACATCTGACTCAAATCTGGGTAGCTCGTTCATTCTGTACTCCTCATTTCCGACTGACTGCCTGCAGGAAATTCCGCCTCGCCATCAAATGAAATTGACGCCTGTTGATGATCAATATTAAAGGGAAATAGACACTTCTATCAACTCAGTCCTTACACCCGATTGGTCACGGCCCACTACGCCCTCTACGTTAATTCTATAGACCCTCACCCTCTTATACGACTCCTTCGATAGTGGTGACTCATCTCTTACCACAATGAACGGCAATCCACAAACGAATGATGTGTCAATGGTCGATGTATCAGCGGCACCTCCTGCTCGAAGAAAGTCAACGTTGATACTTGATGATGGAGACCAGATGAATGTGGATGATACTCAACATTCGCAGCCCCATGACCAGACACAACAACAGCAACAATCGCAACATTCACAAGCTCAAGTTCCACCACCTCCTGAAGCTACCATTCCCGTTGATATCAAATGGGTTCAAGGAGGAGAAAAAGTTTACGTGACAGGTTCGTTTACCGGGTGGAGAAAGATGATTGGATTAGCCAAACAGTCTGACAATTCTTATTTGGTTACCTTGGGCTTGCCAGTAGGCACACATCGGTTCAGATTCGTTATTGATAATGAACTTAGGTTCTCCGACTTCCTTCCTACTGCCACTGATCAAATGGGGAATTTCGTCAACTATGTAGAAGTCACACCAGCACATATCGAATCCCACTTACAACTGGAAGCAGAACAGAATAAGGATATATTAGAACAAAACCAAAATCAAAACCATCAAAACCAAGAAACTCCAGCTCAAATACAAAGAACCCCATCTAGAAAAGGGTCTATATCACGGTCAAGGAATGACTCCATGTGGGGCTTGACTAATGATGACGATGATATGGGTAATGGATATTCTAGGTACCATGAAGATGTTGATGCGGATGAAAATGGGGTCATTAGAAACTACGACTATATTAGTGATATTCCCCCAATTTTCACAGATCCCAAAGTTATGGAGCAATATTATGTGGCTATAGAGAAGCAATCCAGAAGTTCCAATGGTCAACAACAGGCTTGGTTGCATCCTCCACAATTGCCCCCACATTTGGAAAACGTTATATTAAACAATTTCAACTCAAATGACAAGGATAACAATTCCGGTGCATTACCAATTCCAAACCATGTGGTGTTGAATCATTTGGCGACTACTAGTATCAAGCATAATACATTGGCAGTCGCATCTGTGGTGAGGTATAAGAGAAAGTACGTGACTCAAATTTTGTATGCCCCATTACAACAGTAGAAAAAGATACTGAGTGGTAATATAAGAATATAAAAGTAGTTTGTATTTCCATCTAGAATTGTTATATCTGACATTGCGGAGGGAAGGAAGATGGTTTAATTGGCATGTCGGCCAATTTCATATGTTCATCTAAATTTCTTCAGGTTTTAGAAGTTGAAGAACCAACCTAATCAGTTGGAAGTTTGTATCATGATATTTATATATGAAGATTTTTAGCATTAGCCTTTGATTAGTGGTAATACCTACGGACGAATTACAGTTTGAAAATTTCAGCGTTCATTTATTCACTATACAAAGGTTTCCCCAGATTTTGCGAAAATTAGTAGTCATCGTTTCTGTTAGAGGAACCGTAAGAGTCATTGTTGTCGTTTCTGTTGGAAGATCCATAAGAGTCGTTGTTGGAAGATCCGTAAGAGTCATTGTTTGAAGATCCGTAAGAGTCGCTCTTGTTAGAAGATCCATAGGAATCCTTCTTGTTAGAAGATCCGTAAGAGTCATCGTTGTTAGAAGATCCGTAAGAGTCCTTCTTGTTAGAAGATCCATAGGAGTCGTTGTTGGAAGATCCGTAGGAATCACTCTTGTTAGAAGATCCGTAAGAGTCATCGTTGTTTGAAGATCCGTAAGAGTCCTTCTTTTTAGAAGATCCATAGGAGTCGTTGTTATTAGAGCCGTAAGAGTCATCATTGTTTGAAGATCCGTAAGAGTCCTTCTTGTTAGAAGATCCATAGGAGTCATTGTTGTTAGAACCGTAGGAGTCACTCTTGTTAGAAGATCCGTAAGAGTCATCGTTGTTAGAAGATCCGTAAGAGTCCTTCTTGTTAGAAGATCCGTAAGAGTCATCGTTGTTAGAAGATCCGTAAGAGTCCTTCTTGTTAGAAGATCCATAGGAGTCGTTGTTGGAAGATCCGTAGGAATCACTCTTGTTGGAAGAACCATAAGAATCATCGTTAGAAGATCCGTAAGAATCACTCTTGTTGGAAGAACCGTAAGAATCGTCTCTGTTGGAGCTTCTGTTGTTGTCGTTTTTGTCGTCGTCTTTACCGAATCCGAATACCATCTTTAATTATTTGTCAATTGAGTTATAGAACAAGCCTAGAAAATCTATGGGAATCTATTGTTTATATACCATTTGACCTCCACCGAACCCCCCATGTGCCCACACCAAATGCCACAATGCCAGTGAAGCAATCGTACTTGATGACGAAACTTCACATTCCCCACCCACACACGAAAATGTGCTTTTAGAAGCACCTCAAGGGTGTCATATGTATTTGTGGCCGTAACCGGTTGTTGCAATTCCATTGATGCACAACACGCGCCTACTCTTCTGGCTGTGCCATATGTTGCCACACAATCTGTTTTTTCATAATCCTGATAATAGAGGGGTTAACGCTACTTTTCTCCTTCTTTCGTATTCCAATATTATCTAGCAAGTACAGTCTATGCGCAGTAGAACATGGAATTGCTCCAAAGCTTATTTGGATTGTGCCAGAGACTATTCAAAACCCAATTGCGTTGAACTTGGATGTGGCTTCTCTTTTGGACTCCACCCCTTCTTATGGTCAGTGGAATGGGGAATGCATGCTCAATTGACCCAATTGACTCAATTTAGGTCCAATTTAGGTCCAATTGAGTCAATTGGGTCAATTGGGTTCATGGAAAGGATCGCTGTGGTGCCACCAAAGCCAATTGAATCGTTAGCCGACATAGTCGATCTCAGATGGAATATGCGGGGTGTGAGGCTCTGTAGCCAGGACGATGTTTGATATGAAATTTCTATATTGTAATCATTTTGACGGGGCTTATTGTGCGTAACGTGACCAACAGCATACGTATTTCGATGATCTAATACTACATAACAGAATCCTTTGTTCTCTGTGCAGTGCATTGATAAAAGTCAGTTTAATTTATTTCCTGTATGTTCCCCTATGTAGGGAATCTTCAAAATAAGTTGTTGGAATTTATTTGCCGGAATCTTCTGGAAATTCACCATTTTTTGTCAAAATTATTGGTAACTTCCATTCTCCCCTAAACACAATTGCAGAACAATACCAACAAATTAACAATTAACCGCTAATTCTGTTTTTAACTTTTGTCTCATTCTTTGTTATTTACCATTGCCATTCTTCCTAGCATTGCCCTGCTCCCTGCCATTGCCCGTTCGATATCGTATTTGGTCTACATTGCTACACATTGCACGTGTTACCCTACTAACGACAGTTTATTATGTTACTTCTATCATATGCACTAATGGTTTCTATCAGCAGTTCTAGGCTTAGCACGAATAATGTTATCCACTCTTAATAACACTTCTGCGGCTTCGGCAGATGAAGAAACTACTGCTCTCTTCAACTTGTACGACTCCACAATTCCCAATTCTCTCATGTCAGCAACAACACCTTTGTATAAATCCAATCCAGAAGTTGTCATTCCATTGTAAATAGCTGATCTCAATTTTGTCACGAGTTCAGAGGAATCATATCCAGCATTGTCTGCCAATATGGTTGGAAGTTGTCTTAATGCACGGGCAAATGATTCAATGGCCAATGCCTTCTTACCAGTTTCATTAGCTGCAGCTTGATCAACAGCTTTAGACATCACCATTTCGGCACATCCACCTCCCAAACATGTCTTGGTTTCTCTGGTGGTTTGCGACAAAACAGATAATGCATCATGCAATGATCTTTCAGCTTCGTCCAACCCTTGTTGTGTGGCTCCTCTTAAAACTATAGTACATGCTTTACCCTTGGAAACACCAGAGAATCTGGTGTATACGTCTTCACCGATTAAAATTTCTTCTATTAAGTCACAATATCCTAATGTGGCCCTTTCTGGATTGTCAAAAGTGGAAACAACTTCCCCACCTGTAACTAATGATAATCTTTCAACCCCATCAAAATCAGCATGTTCAATAGAATTCACTTTAGCATCCGTAAATAACTGTTCAGGATAATCATAGATCAATTGTCTATTAATGAAAACATTGATTCCAAACTTCTTGATCTTTTCAACCTTGTTTTTCATCTTAAGTTTTTCGGCCTTTTCCAAATCAGCTAACTTGGCAGTAGAATCGACCTTGAATTTGGCACCAAAAATCTTAACTTTATCAGTATCCATAGAAGTGTTGGCGATTAAGATCTTTGCATTTTCAATTCTCTTTGGTTGATTAATTCCGAATTTCTTTTCCAAGATGAATCCATTATCCAAATACGAATCAGCTAATTTTCCACCAGCTTTCTTAATAATTTGGATGTTGTTCAAATCTGTAGATCCTTGTAATCTTAATATAGCATCCACTGATAAATTGGCAAATAATTCTTTGTCTTGAGAAAGAATTTTAGATGAAAGGGTCGTACGAGCGATGTTAACCAAATCCTTTCTGAAAAGTTCGGAGTTTGATCCATTATTGATGGAGGTTTTGGTTAATGCATCTATGGCGACGTTACGGGCAATTCTGTAACCTTCAATAATGGTTTGAGGATGAATTTTCTTTTCGATCAACTTTTCTGCTTCCTTTAATAATTCTGCACTTAATACAGTTACTGAAGTTGTACCATCTCCGACTTCATCATCTTGAACCTTGGCAATGTTAACCAAAACCTTTGCGGCTGGATTATCCAATGGAATGGCTTTGAGAATAGTGGCACCATCGTTGGTTACTAATGAACTGTCGATATTAGATGCTGATTGTAAAAGCTTGTCCATTCCCTTTGGTCCCAAAGTGGACTTCACAAGATCTCCAACAGCAATGGCTCCGACAAATGCGGACATACGGGCATTTTCGGCCCTTTCTTCAGTAGCTTGATCTCCAAGAATTTGTACTGACATGATTGATGGATTCTATTACTTGATTCAAGAATGTGTTGAAAAAGTTGCGTTGAGGATGATTTTGGTGTGCGCGTGTAGCAGGTAGTGTGCAGTACAATGACAACAAATTGACAAGGTTCCTAAAGGTGAGGAGGTTTTTTAAGTGAGAATTCTATATACAGTACATAATGCGGTAATCTTGTTGGTGTATACAGTATACCAGAAGTTTAAAGATAAATATTCCAACCTAGGCTTCCCAGGGATTATGGGAATGAAAATGTATAGAAACTTATTGAAACAAGCAAGTTTTGCTACATAAAGAGTTTTTCAATCATTTATTCTAATCCTCGATTGAAAGAGGGGAAGCCTAGTTATACTAATTGTATAATCCTCAAATGAAAAAGAACGTAAAACTTGCTTACCTGCGTTACAGGTTGTTAACATGCAAATATTGTGGGTTTGTTTTAGCCAAACATATTCAAGTTTTCAGCAAATGATGGAAAGATAGTAGTCAAGACCAATTTCCAAGAGATTCAAGGGAAGTGACTTAATTAAAGTTGGAATCAGATATGAAAAAGTCCTTGATTACGTCACCATCGTCGTACAATTTGTACTCTGAAAATGACGCCGATGACGAAGACCATATAGTGATACCTGCGAAACCAAATGACTACGAGTCTCTTTTCAATAAACTAGACATTCAAAAGACTGGAGAGATTTCGTTACATGACTTCAAAGAAGCCTTATTAATAATGAACCATCCTATTAGTCACAATGTGGATTTAATACAAACGGTATTCAATGCTTTTGATTCTAATAAAGATAGAATAATTGATTTTTCTGATTTTAAATCCTATTTAACGAAAACTGATGACCAAATCTTACAGGGTTTTAATAAAATTGACCAGGATAATGACGGGAAATTAAACAAGGCTGATTTTGTACATTATCTCAAAACAAATTTTGATTTAGATGCTTCGGACTACAATATAGATCTCCTTTTCAAACAGATAGATTATAGGAATGATGGTTATATTACCTATGATGAGTTCAGAGATTTCTTGTTGTTAATGCCACGTTTAAATGGATCAAGAATCAAAACTGCATTTACATTCATTGTGGAAGAATTAGATGTTTCTTCCGATGGGGATGTGACCTTAATTAATCAGTTTCTTAATGGAATTGGGTTTTTCGCTGCTGGGGGGTTGGCAGGTGTGGTATCTAGAACTTGTACTGCACCATTCGATAGAATAAAAGTCTTTCTCATTGCCAGAACTGACTTGTCTTCCACCATTTTGCATTCCAAGGCCGAAATTGCACAACAAATTCGTGAAGGAGCCTCCAAACAAGTGATAGAAGAGGCAAGAAAGAAGGTGGCAGCTGCTGAAGCAGCTGCAAAGAAAGCAGCATCTGAAGCAGCTGCTGCACCTAAAACAATCCGTTCTCCAATCATCCAAGCAGCTAGAACTCTTTGGAAACAAGGAGGTCTAAAATCATTTTACGTTGGGAATGGGTTAAATGTTTTGAAGGTGTTCCCAGAAAGTGCCATGAAATTCGGTTCTTTTGAAGCTACTAAAAGATTTCTTGCCAGAATAGAAGGCATAGAAGACACTGCTCGATTATCAAAACCATGTACATATTTGGCGGGTGGTATTGGAGGGGTTGTATCTCAATTTTTTGTGTATCCAATAGATACTCTTAAATTCAGACTTCAATGTTCAAACTTGGATTCTTCATTAAGGGGGAATGCTCTTTTAATTCAAACCGCAAAGGACCTATTCAATGAAGGTGGTTTAAGGATCTTTTACCGCGGTATACTTGTTGGAACCAGTGGTATTTTTCCATATGCTGCCTTAGATTTAGGTACATTTTCAACCATTAAAGCATGGTTAACAAAGAGAGAAAGTAAGTTGACCGGAGTTAAAGAAGATCGTGTTGTATTACCAAATTATATGGTTCTCGGGTTGGGTGCATTTTCTGGTACATTTGGTGCCACTGTTGTGTACCCAATTAATTTGTTAAGAACTAGATTACAGGCCCAAGGAACTTATGCTCATCCTTACAGATATGACGGGTTTAATGACGTTTTAAAGAAAACAATTGCTAGAGAAGGATATCCAGGATTATTCAAAGGATTAGTTCCTAATTTGGCCAAGGTTGCACCGGCCGTTTCAATTTCATATTTCGTGTATGAGAAATTGAAGGGTGTATTTGGCTTAAATAATGTAGTGAATTAATGAATATTATACATAATGAGGTT
The DNA here is from genome assembly GCA_030570835.1 of Suhomyces tibetensis. Classification (NCBI taxonomy): domain Eukaryota; kingdom Fungi; phylum Ascomycota; class Pichiomycetes; order Serinales; family Debaryomycetaceae; genus Suhomyces; species Suhomyces tibetensis. The sequence continues at coordinate 47,753 of JAJLWT010000001.1, forward strand.
TATATTGAATATGGAAGTCGAAAATTTCAGAGGTATTCATTATGTAATTCAAGGTTGAAAAGCTGTAACGAGATTGATCCGATTGAAACCATCCGAGTATTGATTCTGTTCTGATTTTGATCAGGCTGTCCATTTGAAAGACGCAGCCAATCGGTGTTGGATAGGTTGAAGGATTCATCTAATTCTACGATCACTTTGAAGAAGAGATCATTTTCCTTATTTCCTGTAATCGACTCGTGAACTTTTCTTTTATCGGATTCTTGGGCTTCTATCCTCTTCAACTCATTAACATGTTGATAAAGTATACTGTTGAAACGAGTATATATTTCCTTCCAAGTGAACGAGGAAATTTGAATTCCGAATGATGCAAATGATTCTGGTCCGTCCTGTTGCTCAGTATGTTTTATGTCTTTCTCTATTTGTAGATCCATCATTTGGCGTTGTTCTAAATTTGAAGCATTCACAGTATCACCTATATTTATAATTAAATCATTAAAGCTTATCACATACTTTTTCTTCATTTTATTTGATTTAGTGTTATAGATCACAACTGCCAATTGGTTCACCGCTGAAATCCCCCTTGTTCCTTTCGTCTTGTGAATCATTACTTGCGTCAAAAAGTTGCTCAGTAATTGCTCTATGTATTCGTCCAATTTGGGGTTTCTATTTTTATATACTAATACATTGAATGCTTTTGTGAAGTCGTAAACCTGAGGATCATAGATTTGGTTATGATAAAGGATTTGAGTGACCCATACAACTATAAATTCTTTTAATGTCAAAAGTACATTTTCAGATGTTAACGGTAACATCGCATTGTTGACTTAATATTTGTCACCTCACTGGTTATTAGTGAATTTGTATATGGTTCCAAATTTCATGAGTCTTCTTTCGCTTGAATGACACGCTCACCATCAAATCGTTTATCTAAATAAATCGTTTATCTAAACACGCGTAATTTTCTCAATCGTCTCAACATATATGATCTCCAATATATCTAAGAAAGATGTGTCGAAGCTAACCTCTGGACAAGTGATTATTGACTTGAAATCTATCATTAAAGAGTTGGTAGAAAATTCAATCGACGCTAATTGCTCCAAAATTGAAATTTGCTTTACCAATTATGGTTTGGACTCAATATCCATTGTTGATGATGGGAATGGTATTGATCCAAAAGATTTCGAATCAGTTTGTTTGAGAGGTCATACTTCCAAACTACTGAAGTTCGAAGACTTGTCTTCGTTGACCTCATTGGGTTTTAGAGGAGAAGCCCTAAATTCAATATGTTCTATTTCTGGTAAAACAAGAGTAACTACAAGTTCAAGAGATCAATACCCCAAAGCCAATGAGTTAGAATACGATCAAATGGGTCAATTGACTAAAAATACAAAGAAATTGGGTGGACTATCTTCTTCTGGAACATCCATAATTGTTGATAAATTATTCGTTAATTTACCAGTTCGTCATAAGAACTTTGCAAAGAATTCTAAAAAGGAATTCCATAAGGCTATCAATTTCCTTACAAACTATCTTATAATACATACTGAAATCAAATTCACTGTCTACAATATTACTACGAAGAAAAATCTTGTTCTTAGTAGTAGAGGAGGGACAAAAGCTACTACTCTTGATAATATGGTCATGATCTTTGGTACTAATGGATCTAGAGGGTTAACTCCAATATTCACAATGGTGGACGAAGTAACTTCTATAGAAGGCTACATATCCAACTACTCATTTGGGTTGGGTCGTTCTGTGCAAGATAGACAATTCTTATTTATGAACAAAAGACCGATTGTTCATAAAAAACTCCAAAAACTAATTAATGAAGTATTCAAACAATTCAACCACTTACAATACCCGGTTTACATCTTAAATATAAAGATGGACCAGAGTAAGGTAGATGTAAATGTAACACCAGATAAGACTTCAGTATTAATAGAGAAGGAAGTTGAAGTTTTGAATCTGATTCGTGTTGCTCTATCAAATTACTTTGACTCTCAAAATAACATGGTACCTAAGAATAATTCCTTGCAAGCAAATGAAGAGGACAATTTTGAAAGAAGATCCCCTACGTTAGTCACCAGTAACACGACAGATCTGGTTCGTGATGTCACTTTGGAAAGCCTTGGAGTTAGAAAAGAAAATCCGAATTTTGCAATCAATAATTCGAATGGTGATATTGAAGCAAAGCTTCCAGAAAATTCAGGACTATTTATTCCTGAAATAGATGGGAGTGAAGAGGTATCCATAGAGGAAGACGCATCAGAAGTTGATGATCCAAGCTCTGCAAAGTGTAAAAGACGAGATTTAATGGAAGTACTTTCTGAGAGTGAAAAACATACTAATAATAATTCTTCAAAAAATATACTAGTATCGAAAAGAATTGATTCAGAAGAAAAAGAACTGGAAAAACTTGCCAACAATTTATGTTTTTCAAATTCTGTTCTCTCAACATTCAGAAGCGAGGAATATGAAGAATGCAAACATGATCATAAAAATGATGCATACGGAAAGAACTTCTATCCTGCAAAGAGAGATGAAATATTGACAATTACCATAGGAGAAAATATCGAAGTCGAAGGCCCACCAACTAAGAAGTCTAAAAGAACAGACTTTGTACATGATTTAACAAACACAATAAGCACTAAAGACATACGAAAACAAACGAACAAAATAATGAAATTTATAAGTACGAATAAAGTTAACGGTGGATCACAAAATAAGATCAATATTGATAACATTGACTCCACAGCTGATCAGGAGCAAAAATTATCTTACATAATATCTAAGCAAGATTTTCTTAAAATGAAGCTAATCGGGCAATTTAACTTAGGATTCATATTGGTTTCATTAAATGACCATAATTTATTTATCATAGATCAACATGCTAGTGATGAGAAGTATAATTTTGAGAAGTTGAATGAAAACTTTGAGATTGGAGTTCAAAGGTTGATTGTACCAAAATATATCGAGTTGAGCATTATAGACGAGATGTTAGTAATCGAGTACCAGGGTGTGTTTCAAAATAATGGATTTGTTTTCGAGGTAGACTATGAGAAGGATCCTGGTTGCAGAGTCAAATTAATAACATTGCCAGTACTGAAAAATAATGTTTTCGATACCAATGATTTTCATGAACTAATAAATTTAATTAGTTTGAATAGTAACAACAAATTTGTTAAATGTTCGAAAATCAGAAGTATTTTAGCAATGAGGGCATGTCGTAGCAGTATAATGATTGGACAAACTTTAACGAGAGTTCGAATGGACAAGGTCGTTAAGAATTTAAATCAATTAGATAAGCCCTGGAATTGTCCTCATGGTAGACCAACAATGAGACATTTGATAGAGTTGGAAGATTGGAAGGATAATTTACAAGACTATGAATTATAGACAACTTAGTTGATTGGAGCAAATTCAAATTCTATCGTATGTTCTTTTACAATCCCTGACTCTCTCTACTTTCCATCTGAAATTACCTACACAGAACCAAAGTTTAAATTGATCACAAACTTGCTATGTGTTATAGTAAGGTGTTTGATTTGGTAATAAGATAAATTTGATCTAGGAAGTAAAGAAACTCGCCTTATCGGCAAAAAAGAAATAGATAATAACTTAACTTACATTACAGATCATATTTTAGTAGACACATCATAAGAAAAAAAAGTTCAAGATTTTGTGGGTGTAATCGGAGAAAAATTGACTGATTTAAAGTTGGTAAATTGGTAGATTAATCTGCATCATGCATACTTTCGTATAGCAAAAATATCAGTCGTGCCAGCTTTTCATGTGGAAATCTTAGCTATTTTGTGGGGAAAATTGGACCATTTAGATTGATCATGTCGAGATCAAATTTTCCTCCATATTTGAAACAAAGGGACATATTTTTATACGACAAACATCATGTATTTAATTACCAGAAATGAATTCTACAATGTGGATTGTATGCAACGAAAACTAAATGGTTAATATCAAACAATTTGCTAGAATATTGGCTTGTTAAGGTGAGAAAATAATGTTTGCTGACTTAATGCTAAAATTTTAAACCTACAGGTAACAGCAACCTTTTCTCACCAATAAATGAAAACTTAAACCTGTTCCACACAAGCAATGGGTCTTTCAAAAAAAAAAAATACAGAATGGTCCAGAATGTAGACTGTCCAGTTTCGCCTTAGTATTATTATGCCTTTCTTGTTTCGGTGACCTTGTACATTCACCCATCTCGTGAAAATGTATAATATTTTCCATTTTGTTCTATTGGCGCTCAGTACACAATATTTACACCCAATTTTTGAGTTGTTATTGATCTGACTTTGTTCTAAACTATCCTTTAGATAATCTTGATTCTAGCCGCATTACGCCAAGTGATCTCTACATTAAAGTCTACGTTGATCTTTATTGGAGTGAAACGAATCTTTGTTCTATATGAAGTGATTTGTCTCGTGACTCACTTTCAAAACCTGTAGAATAGTTTGTGGAATTAAAAGACCATTGGTTATGATGTTTTTTATCTACCTTATCCTTGGATGAACCCTTATTCGGCTGGTAATCGTAGAAATTTTTTTTGATTAGATTTGAACTTTGTGAAATAATATTCAATAGAAAAAATATCATGATATTGAGACTAACACAAGCTAATAAAAACGTATCGATAAAAAGTTACATTTAATCATAATACTTTCGCGCAATATCAACTCCAATTATATAGGACAACGTCCCTTTGTATAAAGTAAAATAAGGGCAGTTTGCAGTATTACTTTGTTCATTTCGCCATATCCCTTCATCATTTCCTTCCCCCTTCGTTTGTCCTTAGTTGCACCTCCATATAATCATCAAATATCCACAATATTTACCGTTAATTTGAAGAATTGGATTTCACGATTGCATATTATTCATTATTAGAAATGTCTGACATAAGTAAACCTGGCAGTGGTACAAAGAAAAGCCGAAGGTCCCATAAGAACTCCAGGGATGGTATGTGTCTTTTTGTATTATTAACTTGACAATATACTAACTCGATCTTTAGGATGCCCGAATTGTAAGTCCAAAAGAATAAAATGCTCAGAAGAAATTCCTTCTTGTTACAACTGTATTAAAAAAAAATATCATTGTGGTTACTTGGACTTCCCTGCCGAAAAGTTGGAATATCTTCGTAGAAAGAATGAAAAGAGAAAGAAGAAACTTCTAGACCTGCCTGGTCTGGAAACTCAAGTAGACTTCAATGCATCATCTTCATATAATGCACGTTTACCACATTCACCGCCCCCACAACAACAACAACAACAACAACAACAACAGAAACAGCAACAGCAAATAATAGGTAACTTCCCTGATCAGTACCGAAATGATCCAAAAATTCATTCATCTAGTTCAGTAAATTCCTTAGATCAGCGAAATCATTTACCGAACATACAAAACAATCATATACCAAGTAATCTTGTTGAAAATAATCTCTCGCTTCCAAACTTACAAGTTTACAATTCTCAGCATCATTATGGACCACATCAAAATGAGAACAGATTTCCGACTGAATCCATATATGGTGAGGGGTCAGAAGACATTACTCCATTGTTGGGTAACGAATATCATCATCCACCTAGCTTAAATCAGGGTTTACATCCGTTCGATCAAGACGCAAGCAGCACTCCCAAAGAACAAGCTAGAGACATATTTTCAGTAGTTTCACCTGTGAAGGACATTTTGAATCAACAAAATATGCATGGTTCAGAATTTTTTATGCCCACAAACAGTCTAAGACAAGCTCTTTACAAAGACTCGTTTGACAAGTTATCGCATTTTCAAAATAACCTCGCGCATGAATCGAATCATTCAAACTCATTGGCTAAGCCAATTTCACTTCAGTTGCCATCCACGGTTCAAAGTAACGAAGATGTTGATGCTGACAATGTGAGTAATAGCAGTTTCGAAACTATCAATAAAGAATATAATTCACATGCTAACCCCATAGAACACGTTGATGGTGAAGCTTTTATTCCCAACTCAAATCCCTCAGAATCAACTCAAGGAGTGAACTCCCGCCTGAACATAAGGCTGACAGCAATTGCTTTGCCATCTGCCTCATTTCACACACTTAAGAGTAATATATTTAAGCCATATGCACCTCATACTAGTTCCGTAACTGGGTCTCATCTTCATAATGCTATTAAGAAACCATTGGTTGTGGATAGGTTAGTCAAAACAGAGATTCAAAAAAATCAATTCCTCACTACATACCTTCGGCATTTCAAGAAGGAGTTAAAAGTATTCAGTAATGTCGATTATTCTATATTATATGCCCCTGTCTGGAGATATAACAACTTTCATGCTTTTTGGAAATCTATCTACAATCAGAGTATTATCATTGACATTTATTTCTTGTTCTTCATGGATCGTTCACTCAGTGTGCTCTTAAAAACATGTGGAAATATCTTGAGGGTTGAGAATACTCGCCCACGCAAAGACTCCAATGATCCAACTAATAGCCCACACCACAGCCTGATTTGGACATCCTTTACTCAAAAAGATTTAGGCATCTTGACAAGAAAATCCTATTCATACTATGGAAAATTCATCAAAATATTGCGTGAATCGTTGACCGAAGTACACATAGAATTTCCTACAAAGATCTCTTTGTTTGCGGCTTGGACAAATGTCTTCCATCTTGATGCTTCTTTGGAAACGCAATGCCTTATGTATAGTGGGTCTGCGTCATTGCTTAACAAGGTAATTCATGAAGCAGAAGCATTTCACAAAATTCCACCTGCAATGATTTTGATGGCACAAACCTTCAATGACCACGCTTCGACATCAAAGATTCCTGATTATAGGTTTGATATTTTTAATGAAGTGTATCAAGACTTAATTGATTTCAAATTTTTCATTGTTCATAATCAAGATCTTGCTTCTAAGACTAATGGGTTGATGGTTCACGAAATTTTGAATTTAGAATCCTTTACTAAGAAATTAATCGATGTCACCTATCCGTCTATACTAGAGATCAACAACCATTATAAGAAGGTAAACAATATCAATGATGAATCGAATAACATTATTTTCGGCTCCACTTCCCTATTTTTCAATCTATTAGTGGAATGGCTCAGGATAGTTCCTAGTGAATCCATGACTATCAGTTCAAAGATTTCGCCTGTCAAGAAGACATTATATCTATTTTTCACCGCAATAGGAAAACTTTTACTGCATGTATTCACTCCGCTTAGATCTTTAATGTTAATGGATGCAGTCAATATAATATGTCCAAGAGCTGATTTTGATTGTGAAATTTACAAGATGAATTTGGCAGATGTCGAATCGAAGAACTCTCAATTCGAGTATTTGTTAAAACTATCTACTAAGTTACTAAGAATGGTCAAGTTTTTCAATAATAGAACTGAAATATTATCACATCATTTGTCTTCGACAACCGTATTGGAAACAAGTCATACCTATTTGGAAAAAGTAAAGTATAATCAAGATGATGCCAATTTAGGCTATTCTGATATTGTTCACATAAAACCAGCGAAGGTAGATATGAATGAAGTAATGATTCTTTCTTTTAATAACCACGTGAAGATTAATCTAGAAAACTATCCCATGCTAAGAGTTTTACACCATAGTCTTGACAATAATTATCAAAGTCGTCTTATTAGTTTTATCGAATCTGAGTCATTTGAACAAATGAAAAGACTGGAATCTAATAAAGAACATTTCAACTATAATTGTGGTCTCTTTAATTATGACTATAATCCTAATCAGTCTCTAACGTTATACACCAATTACTGTGAATCCAAATATGATGTGAAAGAAATTTCAATAGAGAAAGCCAGAATGAGAATTTCCAACTTTGAAGCGTCCAGAACTGAGGTAAGTCAAAGTATTCAAAATAGGTAAAAGCTTCCAACTGGTATAGTTTTAATATAAACGTTCGTGATGTAAATTTCATTGTATATATAGCTTTCCCGTGAAAAAATGGTCAACTACCAAAAATAAACCGTGCTTCGCTTGGGCCTTTTTATTGTTTACATGGTAGTTCGAGAAATTAATAAATTTCATTTTCTTGCAATAATTCGCAAAATTAGATTAATTTGAATTCTATTCGTAAGTTGAATCTCATAAGCTACGGATTACACATAAACATTGTCAATTCTATATTCCATCTTATTTTTGATTTCATCCTTTTAGAAACCAAGTAGCTTTGATTTAATATCCTCCTGAAATTGTATGTTTTCATTTAACACTTTTGAAACATTCAAATCTTAATTTTTGGCCCTGCATATAATGGATACACATGTACATGTTTTGACGTATTCTGAGACTATGCACACGTCTGTTGTTGAAGTGAGAACTTTTGATGGTCGGACAGCATGGCGGGATAGGAAGAATAAACGGGTAAACTGTTAAAGTATTTCATATTATCTTACTTATCTTCTAGTTAATAAAAAGGGATATGAATATCCCTATTTATACAAGAGAGATGCGGAGTATATAACACGTATGATACACACAGATCTGCCACTGTAAGTGACACGTATAATACACACAGACTTAGGACTACTTAAAGCTATCTCATTCCTCTACCACCACACTCGGAGTTCGGATTATCCAAATTAACACACTGTGAGTCAACAGATACTAATTTGGATAATCTGAACTCCGTGTGCGGTGGTAGAGCAGAGATATATTAATAGTTTTAAGTATTAAGTATTCTTAAATCCGTGGGTACCATAAAAAGAAGGTAAGGTAGAAAATAGCATTGGTATCCAGTTAATCAGCTCCTACACTTGTTCCAGTGCATACCGAAAGTGCACTGAGATCATAAGTGGCTCTCGCAATTCTGCAAATATGACAGGACGTACAATTTTCAGTTACGTTTGGGCGTGAGTTGGAACTAGTGGAATTAGAAATCTTAATTGCTAACGCATACAAGATAGATATTGATTTTTAATAAAGGTCAATTTCGAAATGAATGTATAAATCCCAATATTTATTAAAGTGACATCTCCAAAGAGGATGTAAAAGGGTAGAAGATTAAATTGAAGCTAATGCAACATAAAACCGAAGTCAAATTAGCATGGTAAGGTAATTAAGGTGGGTTGCTTTTTCAGGTACTTCTTCAACTGATTAACCAAATATTCAATATATTTACAGGCTTGCCCAATGTTAACATCATTGGCTGTCTCGGAAGTCAGAGATATAAAGGTATCCTTTCCGAGAAACTTAAATCTCTAAGACTTCTTTTCAACGCAAGCCAAAAAATTTAAAACGGATTGAATCCAGACAATAAAGGCGGCAAGTGTAAAAAATGCTAATTTGGATAGTCCTAACTCCATGTGTGGTGAGGGAAGAGACGTAGTGAAATTTTTGCAGCCAAAACATAGTCATTTAAAAGCTGCAAAACATGTTCTCCGTTATCTGAACGGGAACAATTTGTTTGATGGTCGGACAAGCATGGCGGGATAGGAAGAATAAACGGGTAAACTGTTGAAGTATTTCATATTATCTTACTTTCCTCCATCACCATTAATAATACCTAATTTGCAGGTAACATATAAGGTTTAATTTATCTAAAAAATTTATTTAAAATCATATCTAATTAAGTATATTAATAATAAATTTTCATCTTCAGTAAAATTAAAATAACATATAGTAACAAAGTAGGAGACGAAGCGACCGGGAAAGGGGGATACATTAAAGTCCCTGCGTTCTTATTAGGAGATAGGGACAATCCGTGGTCTGGAGAGAGCCTCAGAAGACTTCGATGATTCGCCAGTACTTAAGGGACGTTCATTAGAGTGGTACAGATGAAAATTCCCCTCTTGAACTATTCATAGATGCGCGAACTTCAAATATATCCATAGTTGAAGAGATTTATTATATTTTTAGTTTACTCAACTTTGTCAAATCCTATTATAATTACTAGCAACCCAACCAATATAATTAAAGTCCGCGTGTATCATACCTGTCACATCTCTCTTTTCTATCCCTCTTTATACTGTCCGACCATCAAAAGTTCTCACTCCAACAGTACTGAACTCCAATTTTATTGTGATAATGATTATGGAAATGATACGCTCAGCAGGAATGTTGCTATGCTTGGTGTGTTAATTTGGATAATCCTAACTCCGTGTATGGTGGTAGAGGAAAGAGATATTAATTAACATATTAATATCTAGTTCAATTATGAAACAATGTTCTTTCACATATGATGTGAAACTTATTGTTTCATGTAATAATAGTAGTAGAGATACCGCACCTCTCTTGTATAAATAGGGATCATTCTATCCCTATTTATTAACAAGAAGGAAGGTACATATTACAAATACTTTAACAACTTACCAGTTTATCCTACCTATTCCGCCATGCTGTCTGACCATCAAAAGTTCTCACTTCAACATGGTGGAGCTCCTATTTCTTGGAAAAGTAAGAAACAAACTGTCGTTCCTACTGAAGTGGAATACATTAATCTTTAAGAATGTGAAAGAAGGACTACGGAGCAGTCTATTCCTCCGAATTAATATTACAATGTCTTCTGTCAATCTAAGCAACACGTTAGATAATATACAGAATTAGGACTACCTAAAAAGATACAATACAAAAGTATATCTCCACCATTACAAGAAGCAATATGTTCACATCATATATGAAAAAAGATCACATTATACGTCAAAACACCGTAAGAAGAGTTTCGTATGTGAGAAATGTTGGACTGAGATCTTTTGATGCTCGGACAGCATGGCGGAATAAGGAGGATAAGGTAGCAAGTTGTTAAAGTATATGTAATATGTACCTTACCTTACCTTCTTGTTAATAAGGAGGGGATCATTCTATCCCTATTTATACAAGAGAGGTGCGGTATCTCTACTACTAATATTACATGAAACAATAAGCTTCACATCATATGTGACAGAACATTGTTTCATAATTGAACTAGATATTAATATGTTAATTAATATCTCTTTCCTCTACCACCATACACGGAGTTAGGATTATCCAAATTAAAAGAAATCTTCGGATACAGATCCATACTATATACCCTTTAATCATCCTTATTCTTAATTAGTGAAGGTACTTCCGCTCCCACCATTATGACCACACACGGAGTTTGGATTATCCAAATTAATGCACTCGATGCCTAGTGCACTGTCAATCTAAAGCTGATTTTTCTTACAAATTATTCCACGTTATAAAATTACATCGGGCTGAAAATACAAAGGTATAAACGTGTCCTAATGTTTCAGAAAGCGACAGCATTTGATGAGTAGAAACTGTGGTTTCTTGATAAAATAATATCATGGTTTGGTCACTCAAGCGATTCAGACTTGAGTTCCATGTTCCGCAATCTCTTGGACGCATGCTTGCTCTCTCGAATCGAAAGTGTTCCCGCCCTTCCATTGTTGAAGTGCAAACTTTTGATAGTCAGACAGCATGGTGGGATAAATGGGTAAACTCTTATGCAGAGTATATAGCACGTATGATACACAGATCCGTCTAAGTTTCATAGTTACTATCAATATCAGTATTTACATGTCAGCTTATGCTAGGTATCTGCAATTACTGCTGAAAGTTCAAATCTTCTACAAGTTGGGTAATAATTCTTGTAGTCATATTCTTATCCAAAATAGCCTTCACATGCTTCAGTGTTACTGTTAATTTGGATAATTCTAACTCCGAGTGTGGTGGTAGAGGAAAGAGATATTAATTAACATATTAATATCTAGTTCAATTATGAAACAATGTTCTGTCACATATGATGTGAAGCTTATTGTTTAATATAATATTAGTAGTAGAGATATACTCCGCATCTCTCATGTATAAATAGGGATAGAATGATCCCCTCCTTATTAACAAGAAGGTGAGGTAAGGTACATATTACATATACTTTAACAACTTGCCATGCTGTCCGACCATCATCTCACTCCAACAGAAAGTGATAGTTTTGAGTAATCATAAGTTTGTATGTATTGTCACGTTCAGTGACAACTCTATGAGTATCAATCATAGTAGTATATACTCCGCATAAATATGGATTGAAATATTCCTCTTTATTACAACAAGCCCGTTATACTGTCGGACCATTAAGAGTTCTCTCTTCAGGCCCTGTTCGCTCTAAGTATCTCGCCGGTGGTTATTAAATGTAATTCACCATCCACATAGAGCTTCTTCCGAAAACATTTACACAGCATCCGAAATTTCATCGCATGGGATTCTTGTTCTAAGGAAAATATACAGAGCTGGTATAAGTGTCGCCTTCTTCAAATGAAGACTTTTGCTGCCCCAAATTGAAAATTTGGACTTTTGCCCTTTCAGTCGCCGTCACTGAGTCAATCTGTTGATTTTTTTATTGATAGGCTCATGTTAAGTGTGTGGTCCTACCTGATTTACGTAAAATGCGTAGCTCCGATACTAAATACTCCTAAATCATGGTCGTCTTGTCTTTCAAGGGAACTTAGGTGCACTCATGGAAAGGAAGTGGGAATTTGGACAATCCAATTTCGCGTATGGTAGAGAAAAGAGATATTACTGCCGATATTCGAAACTTATATACACTTGGTTATAATCACTTGTAGTCGTATTCATAGCCAAAATAGCTATTACGTGTATCAGTGTTTACAGAGACGTTAGTTAGCTAACTTATCATCAAACGAATAAGTTAACCTTACTTATCACAAGCTTGCTTTACCTTACCAAACATTTATTTTAGCATGGGTAACAAGAGAGATGCGGAGTATAACTCTTTCCTCTACTCTACCCCCCACATGGAGTTAGGACTATCCAAATTAACAAGTACTCACATTGTAGCAAAGCCCGTGCAAGAATTAATACATAATTCCGTTTGTGCCGGAGTCCTCTCGATTGTAGTGTTGATTCTTGATTATATTATCTCTATTTAGATATTGTTTGATGAATTACAAGACTAAAAGTTTGATTATAGTCGGTTCCCCTCTCTGGTTATAATAACCCTTTGTGCTACCAAAAAAATCATGCTTGGAATATACCAGTATCCTTATTGGTATACACCCATTTGCAACCAATCGCACGATCTTCCAGGTGGAAGATGTACAAGCTCTCATGTATCTATATATATATTCTGAGCTTCCATTTCGCATGCATAGCTTGTTGCCATTTGTCAGAAGAGGTATGATAGCGCTGATTTGTAAGGTTGAGGTGTCGATAGGAAGACGTAGCGGGCCGGGTGTGTTGGTCTCAGGTTTCAATTACTTGAGAAGACTTCGGTACACAAACATATTGGTGGGGAACATAATCAAGATCAGATGAATGATTATTATAAAGGTCAGTAATCGTCAACATTCTCTTTGCTCTACATCTCGGATGAACTACTTTTGAGTCGATCTGATAATAGCAGGGTCATTAACCAAAGATGGTTTCTGCGTATCATGTTTTGATTCTGAGGGAATCAAGGTTACGTGCATATTCAGGTATATATTGTTAATTTAGATAATCCGAACACCGTGTGTGGTGGTTTAGGATGTTAATTTAATAATCCAACTCCAAAGAGATATTAAAGTATTAAGTATTCCTAAAGTCCGTGTGTATCATACGTGTCCTCTACATCTCTCTTGTATAAATAGGGATATTCGTATCCCTCTTTATGAACAAGAAGATAAGGGAGTTACATATACGTAACAGTGTACTAGTTGATTTTCCCTATCCTGCCATGCTGTCCGACCATCAAAAGTTCTTATACTCGCATATATTCTTTAAAATTGGATGAACTTTGATAGCGTGGAATAATTTTGAAGAAAAATCAGTATTGGACTCACATTATTCTTGGTATTCATTGAGAGTCCGTAGAAACCCACCAGTCAGTAACTTGGCGACCCATTGCTGAAGTACAGCAACAGCAGCATGACAGGATAGGAAGGAAAGCTGGTATGCAGTTATATTTCTTTCCCTATATACACATGACAGATGCGGAGTATGTCTCTACTAATATTAGATGATACAATGCGATCAGTCATTGAAAGCAACACGTTACGCATCATATATAACAGAGCACATTATATGATAAATTCCCCTCCATACATGAGGGGTTAGTAATTGATCTTGGTATACCGATCTTCATAGTATGCAACCCTCAATCATTCTTTGTTGGCAATTTGGTAAAGTGGATTTCTAAGTTGACCTATCTGGGACAATTCAAGTCGCAGGGCTGTCAAACTAGACCGAATAGTAAGCTAACCATTATTTCATGATTGCATATGAATACTTTAGCTTCTGAATCCTACCTTTTTGTGATTTGAAGCACCTATCTTTAAGCCACAACCAATATTCTACTCTGAAATTTACAATTCGTATATAGGAGTATTTAAAATCACTACTCTTTCATTTAAAGCTTTACAACATGGTGCGAAACTAAATCTTGATTTCTTGACATAAAATTTCCTGAAAGCCAGAAAAATTATTTCTTACATATTTTAGCATTTTATCAGATAATTATCTAAATATTCTATTTTCAGACCTGCGATTTTCAATAAACCCTTATTTTCGTTAAAATTCTTATTATGAATGTATAGAATATAACTACTCTTGAAATGAATACACAATTGAACCGATTACTAGAGTATTTCGCTAAATAAAGAATTTTGAACTTCGACAATTTTAAAATCCCTCTTTTAACGATATTTTACTCTGCATACAGATAGGAGATAAAGCCGAATTCAAAACTTAATTATCCATTATCCAATTGGTTTTATTCAATTCGAAATAAGGGGTAGTATCGTTTATTTGGGTATATTCGAAATGAAGTTCCAAGTCATCATTTCGTTCATAATCTCTAGTTTTATTCGGGAAAAACAACCTTGCAAATGAGCAATGTAATCTAGAGGTAAATGATGATTATCGACAAATTATTTCCTAAAAATTTATTGCAACTGGAATGAATACAGTCGGAATATTCATGAGCGCAATGAAGATATTGAAATTGGAGCACAACTGAAAAACAATACCCAATTAATGTAAGAAATCGATGCCGTCATTTAGCTGAAAAAGCATTATCATAACTACACTTTGGGGAAAAATATAGATATCTTCTGCTTTTGAAAGAACTGTACGACTAGCCTAACAAGAATCTTATAATTAAATTTGAATCGAGAAATAGATCAAGAGTTATAAAAACTTTCTCAGTTAATATACCAGCTTCTATTCTAAAATTCAGAATTGCAATCGATTACTAAAGAAGCGGCTACCAGACATTTCAAGCAGTTTTTCAGAAGTTCCGTCAAACTGCAGGAGCTACCAATTTGAAACCTGCCGAACATATAAAGGGAACGAATATTTCACATGTATATATAAAAATCCAGTGTGATATCTATATGCCAGTGTGTATTTATATGTATATTGACCATGGAATTTAAAGGTAGAACTCTAAACTATTCTATATGGGAATTCTTGAGTTATTCATGCAGCAAAACACTTTGTGGAAATCCCACTTTTTTGAATACTACAGTAAGGTAATAATTATAGTTCGTTACTTTTCTAAATATTAAACCCTGAAGTAGGATATATTGATATTCTAATATACAGAACGAACTAAGGAGATGGGAACTAAATAATACATGTGAATAAAGTAAAAATTCGAAGTAAACTGGGCAATAATCTTAAATTATCAGTTGAGTTTAATTGGAAGCAGAGGAGTACTTGGTTACAGCTCTGGTACCTTCAGAAACAGCATGCTTAGCCAATTCACCTGGTAAGATCAATCTAACAGCAGTTTGAATTTCTCTGGCAGAAATAGTAGACTTCTTGTTGTAAGCGGCTAACTTGGAAGCTTCACCAGCAATTCTTTCAAAAATGTCATTGACAAAGGAGTTCATAATAGACATAGCCTTTTGCGAAATCCCAGTGTCAGGGTGAGTTTGCTTCAAAACTTTGTAAATGTATGAAGAATAAGTTTCCTTTCTGGTCTTGGTTCTCTTCTTGGTGTCAGATGAGGAAGCAGTCTTCTTGGCAGCAGGCTTCTTTTCAGCTGGAGCCTTGGAGGCTGGTTTCTTTTCTGCTTTAGGTGGGGCCATTTTGTAAATTAAATTTGTATGTTCAAAAGTTCGTAGACTAGAATATGAGAAAATAGCTTCGTTTTATATTGAGGATATTCAATTTATTTGTGATGACAACAGAAGTACAAAAGTAGCATTCGCGCGTCTCGCTTCGCGTCTTTGATTCTAAAATGTACCAAAGCAGACCACAAAATACGCGTGTAGGATTCTGTATTTCAAATTACTCATTGGTGTGTAATTTACAGTATATAGTTAAGGTTGCGTAAATCTAAAAATGTTGCAATTATTGTACATGACGAACATTCCAGTACTCAAATTTATCGATGTCTCGGGGTAACGTCATTAATATTGTGTTTACAATTATGAAATGAATCGGTCTTTCATATAAAGGGCAGTTAACATCCACAGCATAAGCTTTTAAAACCAATTAATTGTTTAACAATTTTTCTAATCAATTAAAATATACTAGTACGAGTTAACTAAAATGTCTGGTGGTAAAGGAAAAGCCGGTTCTTCCGAAAAAGCTTCAACTTCAAGATCTGCAAAGGCAGGATTGACTTTCCCAGTTGGTAGAGTCCATAGATTATTGAGAAAGGGAAACTATGCACAAAGAGTTGGTTCTGGTGCCCCAGTTTATTTGACCTCAGTCTTGGAATATTTAGCTGCCGAAATCTTGGAATTAGCAGGTAACGCTGCCAGAGACAACAAGAAGTCAAGAATTATTCCAAGACATTTACAATTAGCCATCAGAAATGATGAAGAATTAAACAAATTATTGGGACATGTTACCATTGCGCAAGGTGGTGTTTTACCAAACATTCACCAAAACTTGTTGCCAAAGAAGTCAGGTAAGACTGCAAAAGCATCTCAAGAATTGTAAGTTAGAATGGCTCACAAATTATTGCTTTCATTTTAGTTCTTTGAAGAAGGAATAGCTGTGTTCTTTTTGTGTGTATTATATTTATTGTCTTAATTGCTAAATATTTGGTCTATTCGGACTCCAATTTGTATATTATGGGTAGTTTGAATTATTGTTGAAACATTTTGTAGTGTGGAGTTCTATTTTGGGCCACATTTGTAGCATTTCCCCCATTTTGGTATCGTTATCGAGGATAAATACTGTATATAACAGACACATTTTGGCTAAGATTCCCGATATCAGCTACACGTGAAATTATGTACTCCAGTACTTTACGCACTCATCTGACCAGAAAATGTAGAAAGTGATCAATTCATTACTTTTGTATAATGGCACTTCAATTCAAACATAGACAGAAATCAAACTGGAAAGTACCAACAGTGACTGGTGCTGTGATAATTGGTGCATCGTTTTTGGTGTTACAAAGCTTTCCCCATTTAAAAACATCTATATTAGAGTATATCTCGGGAAGCAAAGAAGATAGGTCTCCTAGAGATGAACAAGATGACGAAGATTATGAACCAATAGATTTGAGATCAAACAGCGCGACCGAAACTTTGGGAGAAAGCACCGTCGAAATCAATCAAAGCACTGTTGATGTAGCAGAATGGTCAAATGCCAACCTCAAGAGTTGGTTGGGTGAAGTATGTATTTTTAATGCTTTAACAAGAAATGTGTTCTTATTTACTAACGAAAACCAAGAAAGAAATCAGTCCTCCACCGAATGCTTCTCATGATAACCTTGTTACCCTTGTTAAATCAATTCAAGATAGTCCTAGCTAATTACAATTTGATTTACAATTTCAATATCACACATTTTGTCATGGGCCTTTTGATAGCATTGAGAAAGATATGTATGAGAAAATGACTGCTGTTTATAATTTGGGTACAACTTATATCATACTATAAGTTATCCATAGTCTAATGTATTTAACTTATGATAATTATCTATGATAAAAAAATTCAAGTGTAAAAGTTATGGAGTTGTTTCATGCCCATTGGCCATACCCCACGACTTTAATTCAGATTCAAAAATCGCCCTCGTAAGGCCCTTCGTTTCATCTGGAATATATGCAAAATGGCATTTGATGGAATTGACATCTCTATTCCTCAATTCATCATCAAACAATATAAATTCTCCCCTTTTAAGCTCCGCTTGTAAACCCAATTGTTTAGCTGCTTTGCTAATATGATTAATTTTAGATCCTTGTCCCCATTGTAGAGAATCAAAGTATTTGATAGCAGGTTTCTCACCAATATGCAATAATGACAATAATTCTTTGGCAACGTTGGGGGTAGCTGTCCTACTAGCCCCAATGATAGTGGTATCATTTTCTACCAATTGAAGGATGATCGATTCTACATCCTTGTAGAATGCGATTTTTGTGCCATATCGATCTACCACCCGGTTGTTAGATGTAGCCTTCAATGGAGGAGATATATGTGTATCACACCAAAATGGCCACAACGTATAGTCTAAATCAAATACTATGACTTTGGGATATCTAGTTTGGGTCATTACTTGACTTCTAAATAACTTCCGAGCAATACGTAGACTTCCGAGCAACTGATCATTTTTCGTTCAGATTCCACATGATTATTTAGAAGAGTGCATAGGAGGGGGAATTAAGGGGTTGTCACTCCTATCGAATATCTGGAGGCAAATATACGCACCTTCATATTTCTATAGTTAACTGTTCTTGACACTCTATTCATTGCCATGTCTCCACGGTTATCTAATCAAGTTACGTTTGAAGTAACCTATACAAATTTCCAATCTGGTCATGAGAGCCATGAATCTAAATTCTTAGTTGATCGTTCAAGAACTGACACCTTAATTAATCGAGACCAATTGATCAATTTGTTGGCAGCAAATGGATATGAATTCTTGATCGGAAGAGAGTCCAAAATTCTGATTTCGAGAAATTCAAAGAGACGTCGTATTTGTTCCTTAGAATCAGAAGCTGATTTCGTTAGACTCGGAAAGAGTTTGTCAGTCAAAGATAAAGTACGTTTGTTTATTATGGATTATAGTGCCCCTGAATTAAATCAAGTTGCAAGCAATTTTCTCAACTACTTAAATAATAAGGCCTCTAACATCGACCTTGCTAAGTTGGGAGAATGCCTCCTTGAAGTTGCGTTGAAGCACATTTCAAATATCGTTGATAATGGTTCTAGTGATAATAGCAACCCTGAAACTACACCCACCCAACAAAAAGCCACTGAAATACCTGTAAGCGAAGCAAATGATTCTTCTTTTACCAAGTCGAAAGAGATGCCCACTCACCATGGAATTATTTGTGATTTATGTGAACAAAATGGGAACCAAACCTCAATTAAAGGAATTAGATATCGCTGCTTGATCTGTCCAGATTTCGATTTGTGTGAGTCTTGTGAAGCCAAGACACAAAAAGATGAGTGTTCAGTTAAAACCTTGACTGGAGTTCATGACCATTTGCACTCTATGTCTAAGATTCACGTTCCTGGATATTACCAGGGTAACAACATTCATACCAATGGTAATTCACATGTTAGAAACCGTGACATATATTACGATATACCTCTCGAAAACTGCAGCGATGCTACAAGAGAACTCTTGAAGTCTTCCTTAGAAAAAGATGGAGCGATGTTGTTTTTTGATAATATCGATAAGTTCATGAAGGACTCAAAAAGATATGAATCTTTGGTTTCTAAGATCGAGACAGACCCTCTATCTGATAATTCTGAGGAAGTTGATGATATGAAATTTGCTATTTTGACTAGCTTGGTTGATTCATTATCTACACCTGAAAATTCTCCATTACTTGATGATTTTGAGGAATGCCCTGAACACAAAGATTTGAACACCAATTTAACGACCTGCAACCCAGCAACTGAAGAGACAGTGACTTCAGTAGCTGAAACTGCTCACGAAGTAGATGCTGTTCCAGACATTAAGACTAAAATGGAAATAGCGGAAGCCAAAGATTCCATTGAAATTACCTCTGGCGACAACTCCAATGCTGGTATTATTAAAAGTCCTATTAATGAAATTATACCAGGCTCTTCAATTGCAATCAAAGTCAAGAAAATAGCCAATAATCTGAAGGTAATTTCTTTAATGTTGAATAATAATACTCAAGAAGTTATCGAAGGCGGCGATTTGAAGTTTGAATTTTTTAATGATATGGATTCCGAACTTGTCATTGTGAAAAATGCAAGTAAGATTAAGCCTGGCCAATTAAGGTTTTATAATTTGGGTAACTTGAAGGATGATGTCTGTAGATTATCCGGAAGAAAGGTAAAGGTGAGCTCTCCTAATTTGACATTTGAAGGTCAATTCGATGTTGATGAATGTTGCAATTTACTGGTAAAATCATTTAACGGAGTATATGAGTCATCTCATCAAATCAAGCAAGACGAAAAGGACGATGTATTAAATGAAAAAGATGTGGTAAATGTAACTTTGATCCCAAAATCAAGCTCTTTATCACAAGTTATTATTCATAACAAATCTACCAAATCAATTGACTGTTCTAATTTGAAATTAGAAGTGTTAAACTATTTGGGTAGACAAGTTAGCACTCTTATTATCCGCAAGAGCCATGGAATAATGCCAGGAAAGGTAGGGAAGTTCAATATTAATTTGAATAATGCTCATATGAAAATTCCATTTACTTTGGTTATGATAAACGATCAATCTAAAGGAAAATGTAATCTTAGCTTGAAAAATTTAAGTGGTTCATTTTACTTCATCGAAGAAAACGATTTAGAGGTTCCTCACCCGAAACCCTTTGTAGGCGAGGAAATGGAACCGAAAGGATCTTATATTGAAGTAATGCTGAAGTCAGGATCATCTGATTCTTCTGATAAGCTTGTGCATGATTCATGGAATTCTAGTGGCTCGTTCCATTCGATTGTTTTACCAGCATTGCCAAAGGAATCAATGACGGAATCTACTTATTCAGTCTCGGATTTTGTTGATGCAGCATCATCTACTAATGATCTTGGAAAATCTGCTATGCAAGAAATTGTTGAAGTTGCAGCAGACAAAGACCAAGATGAAGATGATCTTATTAGTGATGATGGAGAGGAAAGTTATTCTGATTACGAAGTCTTGTCTGCTGTTGTTTCGAATACTATTTGATAAGCAAATGAATTTTTCTAGTTCTTTTTATGCAAAATTTTTATTAGGTGCTTACTTTGTGTTGTTGATTTACATGAGTTGAGGAAATGAATCAAGGGATGTTACGGTGTCATCAGTAAATCAATGATAGGCGGGTATTTTGGGTACGATTCAATAGTTCATATCTTAAGTAGTGTGTTAACGAATGGATATATTTCAAGTATATTGTAGAAGTCGTGCGTTCCCATAAACTTGAAGCGCGACAAACCAGCGAGATCTGGATTTTTTGGTTTGATCAATACAAGGGAGTGAAACATTCCAATTAGATAAGTACAATGAAATCAAATTCAAAGGACATAGTTCCTGAAACAGAAGGTACGTACAATTCGGAATAAAACTGGAAGTTAATTGAAAATAAGAATAGTCTAACCTTATACAGAACAAAAATTCAAACAGAAATGTAAAGAATTGAAGAAGAGAATAATAGAGGTGGAAGGCAATAATGAGGTAGCAACATTGGCCTTATCGAGAACTAAAGCATCTATTCGGAGGTTACGATTGGAGTACGTAATTTTGCTTGAAAGACTTGAAGATAGAGCTCTGCAAATACCCAATGGAATAAATGCCTTTGAAGAAATGGCTTCGCCTCCGGTTCCTAGTATTCTAGATGAATCGTTAACTTCTGGATCTAAAGCAAATCGTAATGGACTTGCAAAGAAAACTTCAAAGAAGAATAAAAATGGGGCTTTACCAATGGTAATCAATGGTAGTCAACCAGTGAGGACTCAAAAGGTAAGAGATCCAGATTTACCGAAGAGACCTACAAACGCCTACTTAATATTCTGTGATATGGAAAAGGATAGAATTAAACAGGAAAACGAAGAGAAAAATCCAGGAGTGACAAGCGACTTGTCAAAGAGTATGACAGAGGCATGGAAAAATCTTGGTGACGAAGATCGTAAACCTTATTATAAATTATATGAAGATGATAGAGTGAGGTATCAAACTGAGATGGCTGTATATAATCAAAGGAAACGTGAGACAACAGGAGAGCAAGAGGAAGAATCTAATAAGAGACAGAAACTTGATTCATCTGAGGTCCCAGAAGGTTCGGAATCTTTGGATGTTAAGGTTTCAGAAGCTAATTACAATGATGATTTACTGGAAATAGGAGATCAAAATGAAGAAGACTTAGCCGAAGAGGATGATGATGATGAAGTTGATATTGAATCGCAATCAATTAAACACGAACACGAACAAGACCCAGACCAAAGCATGAATGGGGGCGATTTCAATTCTACAGCTATAGCAGAACAAACCTCTCCAGTGGTTGCGTATCCTGGATTACAAAAAGTCGATGAAAGTGACTTGAAAATTGCAGACACTGAATCAGAAAAGCCAAATAATGAGTAAATTTATTATTCTTACGTATTCCTTTCTTTAATTCTATTGGTATTAAAAAATATTATACAAATATATAAAAACAGATTCAATTGAATCTCTTCTTCTTAGCACGGTAGTAACCATTCTCGTCCTTCTCGTGTTTTCTCTTCTCTCTTGATCTTTCGTGCTTCTTTAATTTTTTTCTAGCAGCGACATCGGGAGTTTTCAAAGCCATTTGTGCTTTTTTGGTTCTTCTTTCCTGTCTTCTATGATCAACAGCTTGTTTGACCTTCGAATACACATTTGTGTATTCGGTAACCCCAAGTTTTTGTTCAATCATTTGCATACATTCTAATGTAAGGTTTACCAATTCCAGTTCTTGATCATCACCTTTAGTATTCAAGTCTGTAAAGTTGTAAAGCGACAACAAAATTCTTTCAGCAACATCCGATAATCTTTCAGTTTCGGTTACTTGAACAATCATCGCAGCCAACTTGATAGACGATTTTTTACTTACGAAGGAGTCCTTGTAATTATGTTCTTGCCTCATGATTGCACAGGTTTTCGAAACAAGATAATCGTTAGCAAACCCAGGCTTTTCGGATTCTCCGTTTTCTTCTTCCTCGGCACCACCTTCCTTCTCCCATTTGATATTGTTGGCTTCCCATCTCATCGCAATCATGACCAAATTTTTAACGATTTGAGTACCCAAATCTTCAGTAATGGATGGTGCTCCCAATTGACGTAACAAACGGTAACAGATAGTTTGGATTTCGTAGTTAGAAAGATTGAAATCACTTTCATCCAAATTGGATAATAACAAACCCACCAATCTACTTGAAATAAGACGAATCCATGCATGTGGGAAAAGTAACGTTTCCACGATTCCCTTCCAAAGAATTTCGAAAGTGTTTGTGAAGACTTTCTCACGTAGACTTGAACAAATAGTAGAGAAAACCTTTAATGCAGAATATAACAATTCCCATTCAACGTTATCTTGATCTTCTGAATTCCTGGACATCTGAATGATACGATCAATGTTTTCCAAGGCAGTCTTATCTAATGATTCATTCGATGCATATCCGAATTCAACAATATAAATCTTGTAAATATTAAATCCACATCTTTTCAATTGTTGATTCGAGGAGTTCATCCAAGCAAGGCAATACTTCTCCAAGTTACTTAGGACGCTCCTATCAAGTTTCTTGAATATACTTGAGATTAAAGCAGCAGCCATCTCACGACACTTGCTGGAATCGTCAGCTGCAAGAACGTTGGCTAAAGCAACAAAGAACGAAGAAGACAATTTGTTCACCAAATCTCCACCAGATTTCACAATGATTAAGTGAATTAATTCCATTACAGATTGTCTTCCGTGTTCAGTAGGATAAGCTAAATTGTTGACCAAAAATTTGAATTGCTTCTCTAATTTACCTCTTCCTTGATCGTATTCCATCAAGAATTGGAAGTATACGCTTCTGGACATATCTCTGATTTCTTTTGCGTGGTTAACAACCATAATCTTGGATACCTTATCCATAGTATCGTAAACTTCTGGCATCATAATATGTTGAGAGACAACAGCCTTCAAGAAGTTAAATGCCAAACCTTGCCTATTTGGCTCTTCAAGATCTGGTTGAAGACGAACTATAATATAACGAATCGCTTCTTGAGATATCTTAATCTCAGGTTTATGACGAATTGTAGTGGCTAATAATTTCAATGCAGCTTGACATAATTCGGAATTTGTAGATGGAGAATCTCTGATTATGTTCAACGATGATTGAACACAGTTTTCAAACATAGCATCCTCCTTTTCAGAAAATGGCAAGACGATAACTGAATTCAAGATTCTCAACGAAGAAACCACTACACCTTCATTTTCAGATAAAAGACCACTTTCTAATAAAGGAACAAAACCAGTAAGGTTACTAACAGAATTCAAGTGGTCATGTCTCGAAATTGCAGTTCTTAATAATTCGAAAGAAAACTTTTGCAAGGTATAAGTGTGGGCCTTGTTTGAAGTGTGTGTTCTAAGAGGCTTAGCATTCAATTTGACTAAGAAATGATCTTCGGATCTTTTGACGGGCTTCTTGACATAGTTTCGTTGATCTGATGCGGAAGCTTTTTGGTTAATTTCGTAACATAATAAAAGAATATCCTTCTTCGAAGCCTCTTCATTATGATTTAATCCTAAAGCATATCTTCTCAATAATTCATCAAGTTTATTTTGAGTTTTCAAAGAAATGTTTTCCTCAAGCAAGTATTTGATAGGTTGTAATAAGACACTAAAACACGACAAATTAATGTTTGCAGAAACCATTTCACCGGTATCAAAACTCTTCTTGAACTTAACTTCTTTCATCTTGCTATGATATCCTTCGGCATCCTTTTCTTGACCTGCTGCACCAAATATATCTTCCATTACAATATCAATAATCAATTGAAGTGAATCATTCAACTCACCAAATGTTAATGATTCTGAGATAGAGTGTAATAAATGATGAACTGTAAAACTCAATACATGAATTTGAGAACCTCTTGATAGCGCAGTTTTCAATTCTTGCAAGATAAATTTGAGATAGGTAGGACCTAAAAGGGTCAAGATCTTACACAATGACTTTCTTATAGCATCTCTCAATTCTTCAGATCTAGAACGCATGACTTGACAAGTACTGGTTAAAATACTTGGAAGTTCAGATTCAATCAATTCTTGAGAAATACACATAATCAAACAACATAATGCCTCAGATAATGGAGCACGGGCGACAATTGTTTCATCATTACGAACCACCAAAATTTTCAATAATGGAGGGAATAACTCCTTCAACACATAATGGTTAATCTCCTCTTGGTCAGATGGCATGCCTTGAATGATATCTTCATCTGATCCTTCGTTTCTCGATTTTACCGAATACATAAATGCTTTTGAAATTGATACAATCATGTTCACATTCTTCTTAAGTAAATCTTTGGTAGATGACTTCAAATTCGAAATGTACCTCTTAAAAATGGCCCTAAAATGACTCCAACTAACACATCTTACCAAATAACTGATGGTTTCAAGAGTTTGAACCCCGATACTCATAAACTTTTCTTCCTTAGATAAAGCATAATGTTCGATCATTGGCAAAATATAATGAGAAATACTGTTTTCACTTAATTGATTTCTGAAAACCACAAGACTCTTAACTGCAAGAACACGACTGTGCAACTGGATATGATTAATGTTTTTGAAGAAATTTTTGTCTTCATCTTCATCGTCAATAAGGACCTTCATATCGTTCAATTCTTCGAAATATCTTGGAGATCTAACGATGTGTTCCAAAAAATCGATATATTCAGTTTGTACGTCCTCGTTTGGTCTTCTAAGTCCGATCTTCAAATAAGGTAAAACAATGTCTTTGAAAAGTCCAATAAATTCTTCTGTTTCTTCTTTGGTCTCCTTTTGGCATGTACAATCAATAAAACGTTTTAGCATGTAAGTACCATTCGTTCTGATGGCTAGTTCATTAGGATCATTAATAAAAAACAATCCACAATAGAGGATTGGTAACCATTGCGTTGGGTTCAATTTGGTGTATAAATCTTCATTGACGGTTCGGAAAGCATCCAACCTTCTTTCAAAATCATATTCTTGCATTCTTGTGGTTGAATAAGAATTTAAGTCGTCAATAATTTTAGCAATTAGTTCAATCTCTATGAATCTGCTTCCAATACTGCTGAGCACAGATACCAAAGTGGAACGGATTCTTTTATCAGAATATACTCTGAAAGACTTAGAACAAGCTTGATATAAAGGAAGGATCTCTTCGAATGAACAATCATAACTTTCAACAAGTGCTGACAAAGACAGCAAAATATTAGCTTTGTCGCTTGGATCAATTTGGGTAGGAGGTTTGTCCAATGCCATAGTTAGAGAGTTCAATAACGATGCTTTTGTTTCAGAATCATCAATGTACTGTCCGTCAACTAATAGCAATAAAATTGTAATAGCCATTGATCCAACTTCCTTTTCAGTTATATTATCAATAATTGTAGGCAAATTTTTCAACAATGAAGTTACGATCATAGCAAGGAATGTATAGTATTTTTCATCTTCAGCATTCTTTTTACTAAGAGCTTTGATAACAAACTCCAAAACTAAAGTGACCACAGATTCTTTAGCATTTGAGCATGAAAGTAAGGAACAAATGGCTTCAGTTGGAGCAAAATCATCATAATACAAAAACTTCGTAGTGTTTGGTAAATCTATCCAATTTGTGATAATCTTCATAAGAGAAGAAGGCTGTTGAAGATTTTCCACCGCAAAATTTTCCATTCTGGGTTTAACCAAGTTATCATAAATCGTAGACATGTGGCCATCCCAGTCAAATGAATCTCCCATTAATTCAAACAAATCGTTTAAACATCTCATACCAATCTGCCTGATGTTTCTTGCCGTCTTTTCCATAATTACGGAGTCACTATCATCATCTACTGGAGGGTTGTCGATTCTGTTTTGAGCAACCATTAAGGAATACACCAATGGTTGGATAGTTTTACTAACCACATTGACATACTTTTGTCCCAATGTCTTGTAAACTTCATTCAAAAGATTTACATAACCATTGACTTTTCGCAATTGAGCCTTTTCGGTACTAGGTGCGATTCCTTCTTCAAAGAATTCCTTATGCTTAATTTTCTCTGATCCCAAATCCAAGAATTTCCCGATATTTTCTTCGGATAAGTTGGGCAAAACTGAAACAACAGCAAACTTCTTTCCTGTTTTACTATTACTCTTCGGGGTTCCTTGAACACGTCCAAACAATATACGTAATACCAAGGGCATTAACTGTTGTAAATCCTTCTCTTCGATACTAGAATCGGCATCTCTAGTTATGAACTTAGAAAGCTCATCACGGAAGATAGTATCATCAAGCAAATTTCTCAAATTATCACCATATTTATTGACCGAACCATTACCCCAATTGAGGATTACGTCCAATGCCAACTTTTGTATTTGAAGTTGTCTGTGACATAATAATCCTAAAACATGTTCATAAAGTAATGCAGAATTGTATACCTTTTTCAAATTTCTGAACTTACTGAACAAAGCAATTAAATCATTACGATCCTTTAATGTCCAACCGTAAGCACCAGATTTATCTTGATCGGTGATATCACTAGAATCGTCAGTCTGATTCAATAACAATGGTACCAATTTATTAGAATTGCTTTCTGCTACCCTTATAACAGTTGCAAGTACTTTAATAGCTTGAGATCTCATCATCTTACTGTATATGTTGTTAGCTCTGTTTAGTTCACCATATTCCATAACTGATCGAGAAACATTTCTATATTTCATTAAACTCTTTTCTTCGATATTCTTGAAGGTTTCTCTCAATCTAACATCCCTAGGTTGCCAGTCAATTAAAGTACTTTCTTCGTCAATATGCATTCCATCCCAATACTTATAATAAGATTCATCTTGACTATCATAGTCAAATAATAAAAACTTATAACTCAACTCCCAAATAATTTTGGAACTAGTGTCAACCATTTTTGGAAGTGCTTCAAATACACCTGACCATGTAGGTTGAAATTTGTTCGTTAATGATCCAAACATAAAATTGACTACTATTTGACGTTCAAAATCGGTCAACGATTCATGTTTGCTCATTTCTATGGTCATGTTACGGATTCTTAATTGAATGTCACGTCCGGAACTGAGATCTAACGGAATTTGTTCGATAATTCTGATTTGATACAAGAAAGTAGATGGTTCTTGTCCCATAACTTCTTGTATGGTGATGAGCAACTCAATTGAGTTTAATCTTGAGTGATGACTTGGCAAGTACAAGTTTTCAGAAAGCTTGTTAATAAGCATAGTAGATGACGTTGGTAATGTATCGATAATTTGTTCCTTGCATTGTAAAATGAAATTTCTTAATGATGCAATTATTAATGAGGACTCCTTTAACTCAGCAAACCTGTCAACAACAATAATGTTGAACAATTTTACTGGAATTATTTTGTTCTTTCCATCTTTCAATAATTGGGTCAAGGAATCAATAACAGCTGAAATGATGTCATTGCAGAACTTCGATTGAAATGCGAATTGAGGGTCTACCAATACTTCTAGAAGATCCATTAAGTAGTCAACTTCGGAACCATTATTAGAAACCTGACCATGTCTTAATAAGAGTAATCTCCAATAAATTTCTTCCAAGTCAGAAGGGTTATCTATGGATTTATATGATGATTGTAATTGTTTGAAGATTGTTATTTGGATTTCATTTGAAATCACTGGAGTAGGAGTCATTTCATAGAAGTTCCGTTCTTTCAGTCTCGATAAAAACAAAGCGATCTTCTTCATTTCTTCGTCATTATCGGAAGCTCTATTTATGAAATCTTGTACATATTTTCCGATACCAAAGTTGACAAACTTGGACTTCACAACTTCACAACAAGATTCGGTGAAAGCCAAGAATTGTTTACCATGGTTAATCTTACTCAAGGAATCAAAAAGAATATGATGGTGTTTTGTCAAGTCTTGAATATCACTATTACGGAAAATGATAATGAACAAAAGCAGTAAAGATTCCATTAGTTCATCAATACCTTCGGTCAATGGTTTGGTCTTTTCGAGCAATAAAATTAAAGTGGAATAGATTGGGGTCCAATCAGTGATCTTTCTACCGGATTCTGCAAATGACAATGCCAATAATATTTGTGAAACTGAAGTATATGAGATCACCGATGGTTTGTCATTCAATATGGTACACAAATAATCAGTAACCAATTTGTAGAATTTGGTACATGATACCTCAGTACCATGATGTATTATATCCAATAATATATCTGAGATGACAGATATAAATTCAATATGGAATTCGTTAGCAAGGGCATTTTCAATGATTTTGGACAAGATAAGGGAAGATTTAGAATGGAAGGTACCCTTTGTATTTTTCATCGATTCACTGTATAATATCATTAAGGAATCGCAATAAGTATCGTTTTCTCTTATGGTATCGATTTGATCATTAAAAGAGAATGTCAATACTGAACTCAAAGTATCGACATTTGACTTTCTTATAAGGAATGATAGTGCTTCAGCACAGAATCTTGATATGTATACTTTCTTTTGTAATTTTAAGAGGGGCAACAATGCTGTGAATGTGGGTAATAAATCTTTTACTAGATTTTTGGACAAATATTTGAATGCAAATGCCAAACAATTAAATCCCCATTCTAAGACATTGGATGAATTACGATTGTTTTGGGAGTCATTTGGATTAACTTGCAACGATATTTCAATAACCAAGTCCAAGAACTTGGTATAAAATTCCATAAAATCGGGGCCCAAATCATGAATGAATTGGGACAATAATTCAAAAAGTGGTTGGATTGAATTTACATCGTTGATACTTATATGATAATGTAAGGCTTCAAAAATATCGGTTTTATGATGCAAGATTTGAGCCAAAGACTGGGAGTAGTTTTCGACTTTGTCTAAAAACTCGGTGAAGTTTCCACTAATATTCACTTCTTTCCAGTGTTCTAAAGTAGCGAAGAAATGAGATGTCTCCACATAGTCATGGGCCCTTTTGGTGAGGTTCAAGCTAGGCTCAATCTTTATAGAGTCAATTCTCTCCCTAAAAGATGCAAAAGCATGTCTTCTAGAAGACTCGGTGGTCTTCTTGAAGGGTGGTTTAGACATGTTTTTGAAGAACTAGTTTGTCTATTCGTTTTACACTAAGTGATTTTTTTCACCCATCTCATCTGATGCGGATTCTTCTAAATTTTGGATCTGGTATATAGTATATCACGTGATGGGATCTAAATGCAAAATCTTTAGCGCAAGAGTGCGGTCAATGCGGTGAGCGGAAATGGGGCAGAAATCGTTATTTTGCAATTCATTTTCTGAAATCAAAATCTAATTTAGATTTATGTTAGTCATAACAACACTAAAAATATCAATGTGGTAAAATCCTTTGATATCGCAGATGCAGTGGGTAATAGTTATAATAGTGATAATTTAATTGAGTTTCAAGGAGTGATATTAGAGCAAGGAAGCACATTGGAGAGTATTGTAACAGCCGTTCACGCAGGCGCCACGTACAATTCTAAGGACTCTACGGTGTATATGGTGATGGTAAGTGTGTATTTGCGAAGTGAAAAAACATTGGTAGCAGTTTTGTACTGGGTCAGTTTAGATCGGGCCATTGGTGATGTAAAAAGTTACATGCCATCAGTGTTGACGTGAGAGAGGACATAATTAGCGACACTAGAGCGCATTATTTAAATGTTTTTGTGGATAAATGAGAAGATGGTATTGAGATAAGTTATCGGGGTGAAGTGGGTGCAACTTAACTACCGAAATCATGCCAGTTACTTATCACAAGGCAATAGATGAACACCACGATCATAGAAGCGCGCCATCAACGGTAGTAGAATTGCAAACTACCAGGATTTATACAGCCATTTTAGAAGCTAACTCCGAAATAGAGTATATTAGAGTTCAAAAGTTACTTGCGGAGCAAGTTAGAGTTGAAAGCGGTAGCCGAGAAAATCAGCGTAAGTAGAAACTAACAGCAGATAATCCCCTAGAGACTTAGCCGGAACCGGCAGGTTTGAACAATCAGAATTCAGTATGAATTAATACATAAATTCCACCAGGAATTACATAGTTTTATAAAATTAGATTGAATATACTACATAAATATTAAAAAAGTTAGAGGTTACTACTTTAATTATACGAAATATTTATTTGGTAAATAAACTACCCTCTCACATCAAAACTAGAACATGATTATCAACCCAATTGGAAGATAGATACACATTATATATCATTAAACAATGTCCAAACAGGAAACCGTTCCTTTATTAACTCCAAAGATTCCCGAGAATCCTATAATAATAAGTGACCAAAATGTACCGTCTCAACTGAATCTACAACGCCAAGTTCACCACCAGCATCCACAACAGCAACAGGCAAATAGAGCAGTGTCCAAAATAGCACAGTCTCCCAAGATAGGGTTACAAAGAACAAGTAGGACGTCTCAGAAGTTGAAATTATTGCCGGAAGATCCGCCCGATTTGCAACATGGCTCAAATAGTAATGGAAATGACGATAACGATGACGATGACGATGATGACGACTATACAGCATCCAAGACGAGGGTGTATTCACAGGTGAAAAGAATCACTGATACCTCTGCCAGAAAGGATGCTGAAACCTTGGGTAAGCTGCATCGTGATTTATTACCTAGGGTTACCGCGTACTGTACATGTGGTTCATATAAGATGAAAGACTTATTGAGATGGCTCAAGGACCGGAAGCGGATCCATAACACCAGTCCCAAGTTGTTTGACGAATGTCTTTATACGCCGTTCACCTATAAAGATTGGAGAAGTGATAATGGAGGAAATGGGAATTCTAGTACACATGATGACGAAAATAACCACAAATTCATGCGATTAGCTGATGAAGGTGGTGAAATTGACATAGGGAAAAAGAATGACATATTCATATTCGAGTATGGGGTCATTATCATGTGGGGATATACCACTAAAGAAGAAGCAGCATTTTTGGATGATTTAGCTAGGTTTGAAAGTGAAAAATTGGCGTCTGAAGATATCCAGATTGAAGAATTCAACTACTACATAACGAAATCGTACCAACCAAGAATATATAACGATTTCATCACTTTAAGGGATGACAACAACTATATGTTGAAGTTGTCCATCTCGCATGCATTAGCACAATCAGCTAAGATATCGTTATTTGAAGAGTTGGTGGACAACACCATCGAAGATACGCAGGATATTCCACAGCAAATTGCTCAAACTGGGAAAGTTGAAATGACTAGAGATGAAATCATGAAATCAATAGGAGAGCTTTTCATTTTACGGATCAACATTAATTTGCATGGGTCAGTGTTAGATTCTCCCGAATTAATGTGGGCTGAACCACATCTAGAACCCATTTATCAGGCCACCAGAGGATATTTGGAAATCAACCAAAGAGTGGAATTATTGAATCAGAGATTGGAAGTGATTTCCGATTTATTGCAAATGTTGAAGGAACAACTTGGACATACGCATGAGGAGAATTTGGAGTTCATAGTGGTTGTTCTTGTTGGGGTGGAGGTTTTGGTTAGTATTGTTAATATCATCATGGATGTATTGACCTATTAGACCAAAAAATGTATAGATAAGAAACTATGTATTTTGTGAGAAAAGGTGGAGAAAATTGCAAAAAATTAATATGATAAAATTATTTATACGTCAATACGTCATGACTTCAATTCAATTTTATAGTATGTAAGATGAAGAACACTTTGGGAAACGCTTTTACTGATTGGACTTAACATTAGACACTTTTATGCTTACCAACGATTTTTATAGAAGAAATCACAACTTATTTTTCCCAGGCTTGCTCTTGTTGTGCCTCATTTGGGACTATTGTATAAATCCGAAGTTTCAATCTCATCTTGCTTGTTTTAGCTATGTCCGATAGGTTAGGCGCACTGCATGGCGCACTGCATGTGGTTGCCGAGGATGCAAATTGTTACCTATCCATGGATAATGGAATAGAATTTTCTTGACAAGTTACGTATGCAAAGCACATTTTTGCCATGGTAATCGGGAGGGAATTATGTGGACCAGATGTGGATGTCACATTTTGCTTAAAGCAGACATGATATGTTGTTCACTTGCGTTCCGAGATCGATTCCTATCCTATCGGCTTTATTTCTCGTTTCGGAAACCAGATTGCATCATCATGCATGTAAACATCGCTTACGTCAGCATTTATTATTGATACAATGACGTTTTTGCAAATCTTGAACATGTATGACAATAGTAAAGTGGCTATGCAATCTAGAAACAATAGAATTGATGGAATTATCGTCATTAGTAGTGGAGATCATCACCCCAACATATAGTTGTAAGTCATCGCCGTTCATTTGTAAGCTAAGTGCTGACATTTATTTTTGACACCACATCTTCTAGACCTTCTTTGATTCGTGTATATTATCTCGTCTTACGAACTACATAATCTCGTCTAACATTTCGTGCTGATCGAGGAACAAAGTATACATATCGTGTTTCCTAATGGCTAGCATACTTTCCAGATTTTCGAGTAAACAACCAAAAGTGGTGACCGGCTCCCCCGAAACGATTGCAAAATATGTCCATCAAGATATTTTGGCTATACAAAACGAAATCAAAAAATTCAATGAATTAACCCAGATATTGAACACTAATCCGTTCTACTACAAGCTCTACAAGTTGATGGAAGCAGACCACTCCAGAGAACTCAGTTCGCTCAAGAAAAAATGTAATTACGAAACATCATCCACCATTTATCATAAACAACTACTTGCATTATATAAGGAGAATTTAGATGACTATTCCAACTTCTTAGATATCCTCAAAAACAACTACAATCATGCATTATACGAGACTAACGTGGTTAACTATAGAATGAACGACTCCATGGACCGCCTTACTCTTAACTCCACTTTCTCGTCAAGCAGGCCGTCATTCGATTCATTAACTGAAGAGTCCATCAGTAAAATAGCCGACGATGCTCCTGATGCATTGTTGGATCCTATATCATTCAACTTGTTCTGTGACCCTGTTATAACCCCCAGTGGAATAACCTACGAGAAGACATT
This sequence comes from Suhomyces tibetensis, assembly GCA_030570835.1. Taxonomy (NCBI): domain Eukaryota; kingdom Fungi; phylum Ascomycota; class Pichiomycetes; order Serinales; family Debaryomycetaceae; genus Suhomyces; species Suhomyces tibetensis. Next base: position 81,839 of record JAJLWT010000001.1, read on the forward strand.
CTTGGTGGATCATATCAAGAAGAAAGGCAAGTTTGACCCGTTGACAAGAACACCATTGAAAGAAAACCAATTAGTTCCTAACTTGGTGGTCAAAGATACCGTTGAAGACTACATAAAGTTCAAGCTGGAACAACTTAGAGTTAATCCGTGTATATAGTTAGAAGAACTCCATTAAATGCCCAGATGATGGCTTTACATCTTACAATGTGTAGTCAGAAGAAGAACATTTCTACCCCTAATCGATGGGAATAGAACAAAAGTCATTTCAGTTACAGAAGTAAGAAATTATATGGTCAAACAATATTATACCAAATTTCTTAGAGAAAAAGTATTTCTTTTAAAAAATACTATGAAATAGATCTCTTTTATTATCTCTCTTATATCTTTTCCCTTGCCTTTTGCAGTTCATGTTATCTCATTATCTGACCATCCAATCTTTCATCATTCATCGCAGCCTTTTCTTCAGTGCGATCATGAAATTTTTTTGAGATGAGTATCACCTAAAGTATTCTTCTCCACCATGAGGAACTTGATAGTATTAAACAGAGGGTATATCAACCCGGAGTCAAGAACCTATCCGGATTTACAGCTTACCGATTCGGTATTCGATACTGCTTCTGACAGTATCACTTTTGTGTTATCGTCAGAAGAATCCAGTATGGTTGAAGTTCAACAGTTCATGAAATCTGGTGAAGTATTTGTGCTAGCCAGTTTCCCGATTTCCAGCTATTCCAAGCTCTTGAACTTCAAGCATTTCGTCGAAACCAATCAATTGATCTTCATCTACGAAAACGGTGAAATCATCTCCGCTACATATGACCCATCGAACCCAGACTATGATACCACCATGGTTGAAATTGTAGGTTCTATCGATGTGGGATTATGTGCTTCATTGTGGTCTCCAGATGACGAAACATTACTGATATTGACCAGAGAAAATAAATTGATTTTATTATCAAGAATGTTCGAACCTATTACCGAAAGAGAATTGGATTCTAATGACATCAAAATAACCGATTCAAAACACGTTTCTGTAGGATGGGGGAAGAAAGAAACCCAATTCAAAGGTAAGGGATTTAGGGCCATGGAAAGAGAAAAAGAAGCCTTGAAGCATGCAGGCTTGGACTTGAAAGAAGATTCTCCCTTAAAAGACCCTACTGTAGCGGAGATCGAAAAGGGGAGTCTTTCTTCATTTGATGATAATTCTTTCAAAATAAGCTGGAGAGGAGATTGTGAATACTTCTCTGTCACTACCACTGAACCTGTTTTGGTGGAAGATACCGGAGAATTGTTCGACAGAAGAGTCATAAGAGTATTCAGTCGTGAAGGAGAATTAGAAAGTGTCAGTGAAGCCGTGGATGGGTTGGAACATAATTTAGCATGGAAACCACAAGGTTCATTGATTGCTTCTACTCAGAGACTAGTGGACGAAGATGGAGACGAAGCATTGCATTTGGTGTTTTACGAAAGAAATGGTTTAAGACATGGTCAATTCAATACTAGATTGAATCCGAACACCGAAACCATACAAAACTTGGAATGGTCTTCAGATAGTGAAGTCTTATTATTTCAGCTACATGATCGTATTCAATTGTGGACGACCAAGAATTACCATTGGTACCTCAAGCAAGAGATAAATATTGATGTCATCAACCCGGAGAATCATATTATATTTGCTAAATTCCATCCTGAAAAGCCATTACACCTTATGATTGGTACTTCTCACTCTGGTCTTGAAATTTTAGATTTATCTTACAAGATCACCACTGGTCCAACCAATTTGGGCGATGACGTAGGTATGACTCTTGTTACCGACGGATCTACTATGAAAATCACTCCATTATCAATTGCCAATGTTCCTCCACCGATCAGTTTCAGGGAATTGGAAGTAATGGACAACATCAATGATTTAGCCGTCAGCAAGTCCAATGAAAAGTACGCTGTTGTTACCAGCAATAACGAAGTACATCTTAGTGAACTTAGCCTTGAACATATGAAGAAAGGGAAGTCACCCAAGTTAACAGCTAAAATTGAAAGCCATTTCTTCATTACTGAATCTAACGAATATGCGAAGCAAATTGCTTTCATTGGTGATTCTTTGATTGCAGTTGCCATTGATGGCACCTCCTATTCCAAGATCGTATTGTTTAACGTTGAGGATATCAGTGATCCAATGTTCGACGAATGTATTCAATTACCAACTAAAGCTATTATTGTCAAATCTCTGGCAGATTTCCGTTCTGCGGCAGTGGAAACCGTAGATGGTACTGTTTATCAAATAGATTCTACCAGATCTTTGGTTCAAGTCACCAAATTCCCTCAATTATGCAGAGATTTCGAACTTGTCTGTACTAATTCAGACCACGAACTCAGTGCCTTTGGGATCTCTTCCAATGGGAAATTGTTTGCTAACGACCAACAAATTGCTACTGCAGTAACATCTTTAAAGACTACCGAATCGCATTTGCTTTTCACCACCGCCCATTCCCAGTTATGTTTCATTCATTTGAATGTCGCCAATGGTGAATTTGTTCATGAAATCTTCCAAAAAGCTGCTGACACTGGACTTGATGAAAGAATTAGACAAATTGAAAGAGGATCCATTTTAGTCAATGCCATGCCTTCAAAATATTCTGTTGTTCTTGAAGCACCAAGAGGTAATTTGGAAACAATTTGTCCAAGAATTATGGTTGTCTCCGGTGTAAGAAAGTTCATTAAACAGAAACAATATAGCAGGGCATTTTTAGCCTGTAGAACTCACAGAATCGATTTGGATATCTTACATGATTATGACCGTGAGTTATTCTACAATAACATAGAACTTTTAATCAACCAAATCAAAAAAGTTGAACATTTGGATTTGTTTGTTTCTTGCTTGAAGGAAGAAGATGTTACTGTGAGTAAGTACAAGGAGACTTTACATGAAGACAATACTGATGTCGTCAAGTCATTGGCCAAATTGAATGTCAAGGTACCTGAAGTTGTGGAGAGTCAAACAGTTAAGAAGATTATCAAAAACAAAGATGATACCACATATAATAAGGATTCGAAAGTCAATAAGATTTGTGAAGCCATTCTCAATGTTTTATTAAAACCAGAATATTTTGAAACTTACTTACAAACTGTCATTACTGCTTATGCATGTCAGAAACCAGCCAATCTCGAGGATGCTTTGAAACTAGTAGGATCTTTTAAAAACCAAGAACAGGTGGAACAAGCAGTCACCCACTTATGTTTCTTACAAGATGTAAACAAGTTATACAATACCGCTCTTGGGTTATATGATGTTAAAATGACATTGTCAATTGCTCAACAATCCCAAAAGGATCCCAAGGAATACTTACCATTTTTGCAAAACTTGCATGTTCAACCTGAATTAAGAAGAAAGTTTTTAATTGATGACCACTTGAAAAATTACGAAAAGGCTTTGAATTGGTTATTTGAATTGGGCAAAGATAACCATGAAGAATTTGATGATTACGTGGTTGACCATGAACTTTATAAGTCTGCTTTGAATATCTACAGATATGATGACATTAGATCTAATCAAATTTACCATCTTTATGCTTCTGACTTACAGTCCAAGCAAAACTTTTCTGAAGCTGCTTTAACATATGAATTCTTAAATGACTATGAAAATGCCCTTCATAATTACGTCTTAGCAAAGAAATGGAGAGAAGCCTTATCTATTGTGCAAAAGTCCGAATATTCATCCAAGATGATTGAATCTGCAGAAAAATTAGTTCTTTCGTTAACCGAAGATCATAAGTATTCTGAAGCAGCTGAAATTGAATTCAACTTCTTGGGTAATATTCAAGAGGCTGTCAAATTATACTGTAAGAATTATATGTTTGAATCTGCTATTTTATTGGCTGTCAAGGAAAAGAAGGACGATTTGATTGAAGCGGTAGTTGATGTTCAACTAAATGAAGGGTTTGGTACTATTGCCGAATTGTTAGCTGATTGTAGAGGACAAATGAATTCTCAATTAAAGAGATTAAGAGAATTAAGAGCCAAGAAACAGGAAGATCCTTACTCATTCTATGGCATACCTGATGAATTGGATACTCCAGATAATGTATCTGTTGCAGCATCTGAAACCTCAACCACTCCATCTTTCTTCACTAGATATACGGGTAAAACTTCAGGTACTGCCAAAACAGGTGCCTCCAGAAGAACGACCAAAAACAAAAAGAGAGAAGAAAGAAAGAAGGCCAAAGGTAGAAAAGGAACCATTTATGAAGAAGAATATCTTATCAAATCCGTTGGTCGTTTATTGGATAGATTGGATCAAACTCAAGTAGATGCCATCAGATTAATTGAAGGGTTGATTAGAAGAAGGATGAAACTTCAAGCATACCAAGTACAAAAGAATTGGGTCGAATTGGTTGAATTAATCAAAGAAAATATTCAAGAAGTTCACAATATGAGTGAGAAGGATAGGGAAAGAATTGATGATAATGGGGAAGTTTATTTGATCGATGAGATTCCAGTTCCAAAGGTGAATGAATTCCCTAAGAAGAACATCTTAGACTTTTAGGAAAACCGTCATAACCTTATTGATTGAATCTTTCCTGGTGTATATATAGAGTAATGAATGCTAATGCAATCAATGTAGTTTTAAGAACGTGAATTTTTATATAGAATTGAAAATATATTCATATTATCAATGTAATTGTTATTCAATCTTCTGAAGTTTGAGCAAGTATATTCCCTTAACTTCGTTTGATTCTTCAGACATATGAAACCACTATTTGAAGCTACTTACTTCCCTCAAATTGGCATTTTACCCTGTATTTTCATTTCTACCTGTTTCATCTCGTAATCAATCAAAAGGTTACGAAACCCTAGAATGGCTCTTTTTGTGGCATCTGTAACTGCCTGTTTCTTGCCCTTACTATAACACATATGCTTGAATGGCAAATTCGTAGCTTCTCCAGTTCCATACTCATCGTTATAAGTACCATCCTTCAATAACACTCTTACCAGGACCGAAAACTTTGCAGAGTAAGATGATATTTCCTCATTAAAATCTTTCTGAATCAAATTGCAATCGAGTAGTTCAGTGGACCAACCATCGAAACCAAACACATCGTTGGCCATGTTAAAAATAAGATTGGAGCTCCAATTAACTGCCTGGTTACGTGACCCAAACTTGGAAACTTTTTTACTCTGAATAACCTCTAATCTTGATTCAAAAGCACCTATTTTACGAAGAGCCCACTCAGGTACACGGGAGTTGGGTTCTTCCTGGTCTGATTCGGGCTCAAGAAATTGCTGCATATCGGGAAACAACTCCACGGTCGAAGGGAGATTCATTGTTTCTTGATCTTGGTCATATTTAGAATCAAAGTTGTCCATCTATTTCATGGAAAGATAGTCTATTAGAATCACAACTTACCCATCAAGATAGCGCGACACATAGAACCAGTATATTGGACAACACATTTTTTTACAACCAAACTCAAATCGTGAGTGAGAAACTCTCGCATACTTGATCGCATTACATACATTCAACCTTCATACTATACACCCCCATTCATACTTATGGAATACTTGAACAGTATATTGGCACTGCAAAACCTGCCCCAGCTGGTGGAGGAAGCAATTCCAACCCTTTGCAACAGACTCCAACATGCCACGTTGTCGTCAGACAGACGCTCTGCAGTGCTAGGATTGAAGAGCTTCAGTCGTCAATACCGTGAATCGGTGGTCGAATATGGACTCCGTCCCTTGATTTCCACCTTTAAAAAAGATACCGAAAACCCCATCATCATTAAGGCCATTCTAGAAACATTATTGATCCTCTTCATTAGAGGTGAATCGGATGAAGATCTCACAAGAGGTTGGATCTCCCAACAGTCCAGACTACAAAACGGAAAGTATCCATCTCCCATATTAATGCAAGACGTCTCCTTGGACCAGTTCTCATTATGGATCGCCGATGAGTTGACTCAAGATACACAAACTATTCAACAATTGATCTCCATATTACTGGATAACCTTGATTTTCATATCAGATTATATTCCTTGCAACTCTTGGAATCCTTGGTTTCCTCGAGAACTATTCGTACAAAAGACTGTATCCTAAACATACCGACTGCAGTTTCTGTTTTGGTATCACTTTTGCAGGACACCCACGAACAAGTCCGTAATGAGGCTATTTTGTTATTAATGGCAGTAGTAAATAATAACTTTAATATCCAGAAGTTGGTGGCTTTCGAAAATACCTTTGATATTCTATTTGATATAATCAATGAAGAAGGAGGAATTAGAGGATCCATATTAGTCCAGGATTGTTTAACTTTGATCACCAATTTGTTACAATATAATGCCTCCAACCAAAAGCTCTTTCTAGAAACACAATGCATTCCAAGATTAGCAAAGCTATTGGGAGAACCGGTAGATGATGACGTGCCACAAGAATCTGATGATCCATTGGATATTCCTCCTCCAATTGTATGGACTGACCAAAGAATTCAGAACATGTCCATTGCCTTGGAAATTTGCAGAACCTTCGTCACGGAAGAAAACGAGTCCTTAAATGCAAACCAGGACAAGCTTTTTAATTCAGGTATACACTTCGTAGTTTTGAGATTGGTGTTTTCTCCAGCTACTCATAATGAAGTTAGATCGATAGCATTACTCACAGCTGGTGATTTAATTGCAGGAAATTCTGAAATCCAGTTTAAATTTTCTCAAATAGATGTGCCCTACATTGATCCATCTATTCCTTCTCAAATTCAAACTTTTGATAGACAAATTCCTGTCACAATAGCATTTTTAAATTGGGCATTATACATTAATTCTGTGCACTGCTTTGATATCAGAATGAACTCAGCATACTGCTTGCATTCTTACTTTAAAGATAATTCAGACCTGAAAACTGCGTTTTTATCCGACCAAATTAAGGCCTATACCCAACCTGATTACTATGAATCTAACACCAAAACAGAAAATGGTCATTCAAACGGTGATACGAAGCTTGAGGAAAAAATGAACACTCCTTATGGAAATGTATTTGCTACATTGATGGACTACGATGCTGATATAAAACTCAATCCGTATCGGGTATGGTTTGCTTCCTTAATTTTAATGTATCTCTTTGAAGATTGTGAGGAAAACAAGGAGATAGCCAGATCCGTGAAGACAGGCGACGAAGAAGCTGGCGAAGAAGTCATGAATTCTGTACAGGCAATTTCTGGATTACTTCTTACCTCGTTGGACAGCGCCGACCCAAGAATCGCTGTTGGATACCTGATGTTACTTACCGTCTGGTTTTACGAAGACTTTAATTCTGTGAACGATTTTTTGAGCGATTCAAGTGTTGTCAAAACGATTCTTGCTTTTTTAACAAATAATTCTTCGGAGCTGGCAGTATTAGTTCATGGAATGGCAACCATTCTTCTAGGTGTGACTTACGAATTCTCTAGCAAAGACTCTCCGATGAAAAGAAGTGATTTGCATTCACTTTTGACCAAGTCCCTTGGAAAAGATAATTATTCCCTTAAAGTGAAACAATTCAAAGAAAGCGATTTATTCAAAAACTTTGATCCTGAACAAATGTTTGGAGGAAGAAAAGACGATACTGGATTACCGGATATATATATCAACGATTTCTATCATACGTTGATCAAAGAGAACTTTACAAGGATACGGAAAGCGTTGTACCACGATCCTAATGCTGAACCTCATGGTCATTTACTGTACGAACTTTTTGAGGAATTGGATACAAAGGTGACCGAATTAGGGAAAGAATTATCCGAAGAAAGAGAAGGTTGGGAGACAAAGGAAACTCAACTTAATGGGGAAATAAAGCGTCTCAACGAAGTCTACCGAGGTTTAGAATCAGATTTGCTGAAAACAATCGCAGCTTTGGAGAAACTTAAAGCGGAACATTCCAATATCACCGAGGTACACGAAGGTTCTGTCAAGAGCTTACAAGCTTTGGAAAAGGAGAAGATCGAACACGAAACTTCCTCGAAAAAGTTTTATGATGAGCTACAATTAGCGTTAAAAAATTCTTCGATTTCGGAGGACCATTTATCTAATATGAAAGTCAAATTGGAGGGTACAGAACAGGCAAAGAAAAAGCTCGAGGATGGTATCAATAACATGACTCGAGACTTATTTCAATTGAAGAAACAGAAGTCCACCTCGGAGGCCAATATTAAGACTTTGGAAAAAGATCTCGCATCTGCCAGAGACGACTTGAAGACAAGTAAGAGTTCAAATTCCGCTCAAACTGCAAACTTGAACAAAATTATAGACTCGTTCAAATCAAAGGTTGAGCAATTGAACCTTCAAATTACAACCCTTGGGAAGAATAATGAATTAAAGGCCAGAACACTTCAAGATAAGTTGGATGAGACAGAAGCAAGCAATGAGCATTTAATGGATAAATTAAGATCAGCTGCTACCGCTTTTCAGGAATTGAAACAATCACAATTGATAGCTGAAGAGAAAATCAAGTCCTTGACATCAAACAACATAGAAAAAGATGAAATTTTTGGCGATTTAAAGGCTCAATTAGAATCCATCAAAGAAGAAAAGAACAAATTAAGTCATCAATTGAATGATTTGAATTCAAAATCCACTTCTGAGAGTGAAACGTTACTGAAACAAATTGATGAGCTTAAAAAAGCCAACGAAGTTACTAAAGAACTGTTGAATGAACAAGCGGGTGAACTCAAGAAAGTCAACAAGGATTTATCAGATCGCAATGAGAGTTTAACCAAGGAATTAGTTCAATTAAAGAAAAGTAATGCGGAGTTAATCGAGGAATTTGATTCAGTAAAAAAATTACTTCAAGAGGAAAAGAAATCACTTGAGGCATCAAATGATGAATTAAAGGAATCAAATGGCGATCTTTTGAGAAAAATATCGGAATCTGAAAACTTAGTGAAGGATTCTAAAAACAAATTGAATAATGATCATACCAGAGAGAAAGAGGTCTTGTTCGATGAACATTCTAAAGAAAAAGAAAAATTGATTAGTGAACATAATAAGGAGAAAGATGACCTTTTGAATGAACATTCACTCCAAAAGAAAACTTTGGCGGAAGAATTTGCTAGTTTTAAAGAAGATCATTTACTGATCAAACAAAAACTTGACGAAAAACTCAAAGAAGTTATGGGGAATTTAAGTACAGCCAATGAGGAATTAAATTTGAGCAAGGGTAATTTGGAAACTTCGAAATCAAAACTAGAGGAAGAAATCAAGAAATTGAACCTTGCCATTAAGAAATCCGACAAGGCTTTCAAAGAGGTCAAAGAGCAACATTCCAAAGCGAAAATAGACTTAGATGCGTCTGAAGCGAAGTATAAGACGTCACAGGAAAAGGTCAAAATTGCAGATGAAAAAGCTAGTAAACTCGAGAAGGAGATCAGCTCCCATTTAAGTCTGATTTCCACACTTAAGGATTCAGTTTCATCCTTGAAAGAAACGAAGTCTAATTTGGAAAGTTCATTAGAAAAGAAGGATAAGGAATTGAGCGAGATAATGAATGAGCTTACTACAGCTAAAGAAAGTATCGAATCACTTAAGAAAGAAAATGAAATGGCCTTAGCTGAGAGGGAGACCCAGTCTAAGTCTCTCCAAGATAAGATTGACAAAGTTAATGAAAATTTTGAAAGTCATGTAAAAGAGTACGAAGTTCTTAACTTGTCGTTCAAACAGCTAACTAAGGACAAATGTGCCATCGAAACAGACTTCAAGTCAAAATTAGACAGTCTTCAAACATCTAAAGAAGAAGCAGAAAGGCATGATTTGGAAATGGAAGGTGAGCACGCCCGAGTGGAAACTGAATTGAAGGACAAAATATCGGAGCTTGAAAGCCTGAATAACGCGCTAAAGGAAGACAATGCACTGAGTATTTCTGAGTTACAAAAGGAGATTGAGATATTGAGATCTGAATTAAAAGAGTCAGAAATGAAAGCCAAGGAGGCCGAAACTAAGCACAAAACCCTTACTAAAAAGCAAAATATCACTGAGCAATCTTTAAAGAGTTTTCAAACAAAATCTTCAAATGAAGTAAAAGCATTGAAGGAACAATTAGAGGAGAAGGAAAGCCGGATAAGTACCTTAGAAAGCGAATTAAGAGCGAAAAGCTTAGAAGTCGAAAAGGAGAGAGAGATTTTGAGTGAAAATTCAGAAACCATCATTCAAGAGTATGGTGAGAAGATCAAGAATCTAGAAGCTCGTGTAAACACATCGAAAGAAGAGCATAGTTCCAAGATCACGGATTTGACAGGCGAGAAGAAAAAACTTCAAATAAAGCTTGACGAAGTTAATAACGAACTTGAAACAATCAAAGGTGAATACGAGAGCTTTAAAACTGAAATGCACGATCTCAAAGAAAAAGAATCTGGAAAATTTTTAGAAAGTGAGAGGCAATTCAAATCCTTAAACGTCAATTTTGAAAAGTTACAGGGTGATATTAAGAATAATAAGACCGAATACATAAAGAAGGAACAAGACCACAGGAAAAAACTAGACGCAAAACTGACCGAAGTTGACGACTTATCGAAACAGTTGTCTTCAATTAAAACCAAAAATGATGAATTAGAAAGTAAAGTGAGAGAACTCGAGAAATCCTTAAGCACTAATAGAAATGAAACAAATGAATTGAAAGACTCGATGACCGAGTCGTTGAGTGCAATTGAAAATGAGTTGAAAGAGAAGAAGTCAGAATTAAGTAAATTTCAAGACGAGCTGCAGAAGAATTTATCGACGCAGGAGAAGAAAGCCCAGAGTTTGGGTGACGAATTGAAAGTAGTGAAAGAAAAATTCAAGAAAAGCATCGAAGAAAGCACCGGTCTTCTGAAGGAAGTTAAAATTCTAAAAGAACAGCACGGAAGTCGAGCACTTGAGTCGAATGGACAGATAGAGTCTTTGCAAGGAGAAATCACAAAGTTGCAAGAAGATTTGAAATCATACGAAGAAAAGAATCGAGATTTAGAGGCTTCAAACTTGAAGTTATTAGATTCAGAAAAGAAGGCTGAAGATAGTGAAACCAAAGCAAAAGAATACGAAAGGAAACTTACTGCCAATAATGATTCTATCTTGAAGGTAAACATGGAATCTGAAGCTATCCGTCAAGAATTGGATGACTTGAAGAAATGTTATAGCGAATTAGAGTCTAAGAATGCAACTATTTCAAAGTCATTAGAAGTTGGGGATGGACAATCTAAAGAGAAAGAAAAGGAGTTGAAATCCCGCCTTCTCACTGCCGAAAAGCAAATTCTGGAATTGAAAACGGAGAAACTAAAGTTATCAGATGCACAGAAGAAAGAGAGTGAAAGTATACTGGTTGCAAGTGAAAAATTGAAAGATGAAAATGAAAAATTACAAGAGGAGATCAAAACTTTGCTTTCTTTGAGAGAAGAAAAGGACAAGTTAGAAAAAGAGAAGAATGAGATGGAAGAGAAACTCATTCTTGAGAAGAAATCGGTAGAAAAGAAATTGGAGACCCAATTTGAATTTCAACTGAAACTTGAATTGGACAAGAAGCAACTTCAAGATAGCTTGAATGCCGAAATAGAGAAATTGGAGAAGAAAATTCAAAGTGAAGACCAAACAGAAGCTATAGGGAAAGCCAAAAATAGGGAAAAAGAATTGGAGAATGCTTTGAAGTTGAAAGAAACAGAATTGGAAGAGAAGTTGAAAGCAAAAGAAAAGGAGATCCAAGAGAGAACAAAAGCCAAAGAGCAAGAATTTCAAGATAGCATCAAAGCCATTGAAGCCAAACTCTCTAAACAAGAAAAAGAACATAACACAACAATCGAGAAGTTAAAAAAATCAAAAACTAATTTGGTTCCCAAGTCTGAACTTGATGATTTAATGTTGTTAATGACAGACATGGATGAGACTGTAAAAAAGTATAAGAAACAATTGAAGGCGTTGGGAGGCGAAGTTTCAAGCGATGAAGAGAGTGAAAGTGAAGAAGAAGAAGAAGAAGAAGAGTAATTAAGGTATAGACAAAAGTTAAGTTAATATAGAAAGAAGCGAAAGAAAGATATGAAATTGTAGCTGGAAGGTATAAGCGAGAAGGAAAGTAAATAGTTCAACGGTTTGATGTCGCATTTTTTGTTGACAAGGTATCATAGAAATATTTACGACATGAAAATCCCACAATTTAGCTCATCAATTGAACCGATGATTCTCCTAATAGATTCTTATGATTCGTTCACCAACAATCTTGCCAAACTATTGGAGACAAATGCACATCAGAAAGTCATAACTATCCACAACGACTCCTTCAAAAGTTCGGAATACGACGATTTCTTCACCAAATACCTTCCTTTATTTGAGTTTGTGGTGATAGGCCCTGGCCCAGGACATCCTGCAATTGAACTGGATGTAGGAATTATCAGTTGGCTCTTCAAGAAGTACAAGAGCGACCTCTCTCTTGTGCCTGTTCCAATTTTAGGGATTTGTTTGGGATTCCAAAGTTTATGCCATGAATTTGGAAATGAAGTGACCAAGCTTTCCAATGTAAGACATGGTCAAATTTACGATGTGTATCCATGCGATGAGAAGGAAACGTTCTTGGGGACTTCAAAAGTAAGTTTTCCCAGTGTACGATACCATTCATTGGGAGTGTCTACCTTGAACAATCAGATCGTTCCTTTAGCGTACTGTTACGAACCCAACAACGATACAAGTGAGGGAATTAAGATACTTATGGCCGCAAAACATGTGAATTTCCCATTCTACGGAGTCCAATATCATCCTGAATCCATTTGCTCGGAAAAAGGAGATGACTTAGTAAGGAACTTCACTTCCATCGCAAGGTCCTACAACAAACAATTCAGACCAGAATCATTTCTTGTAGACTCCAGTAACTTACCCAAAGAGTTGGTTATCGATCATGCAGTTCACGAAGATAAGCTAATTAAAAGTGGCAAACTTAGTTACGATTCAAAAAAGTCTCTTAGTTTGTATTTGAAGAAATTGAAGTTAGACTCCGAAATTACTCCAACAGATGTATGTGATTATTTATACAGAAAGAATAATAACGAGGCAAATTTCATCTTGTTGAACTCTGCTTCTATTCCCGGTGAATGGTCTATTATTGGTTTGCCTATTGAAAACCAGACTGAGATAATCAGTCATTCCATCGATGAACCATCGTTAGTACGTATTTCTAAATTCAAGTGCCAAGATATAGAGACAGTCAAGTTGGCCGATACAGAAACTGTCTGGTCAATTATGGCGAATAAGATGGAGAAGGAATATGTTCCCAGAGAGGCCATCAACGCCAAATTGGGCAATTATCATGAAAGACAATTGCCATTTTTTGGGGGATTTTTAGGTCTTGTCTCTTATGAAGAGGGCCAGCATATTGTGATTGATAAGATGGAATCTATTTGTGCCAACTCTGCCACTCCAGATTTTAAAATGGCATTTATAGAACGGTTTATGATCTTTGATCATACCACCAGTGATTGGTTTATTCTTTCAATTAACAAACAAAATGACACTGAATGGGTGGAAAACTTACACCAGGAACTTTCTACTGCTACTGATATTAAAATCAAGTTACTGGACATTCCGTTCACTGTAGCAGAATTAAGTAAACCTGAAGATAAGATCAAGATCAAATTTGATTTTCCCTGTAAGGACACTTACAGGAGTCAATTCAATAAATGTCAGGAAATTTTGCATTCCGGAGATTCTTATGAGTTGTGTATTACGACCCAACTGAAAATCACTCTTCCAGAATACGTCCGTGCTTGGGATATCTACAAGGTTTTAACTGTAAAGAAGAATCCATCGCCTTTTTCATGTTTCATGGAATTTGATGATTGTGTTCTAATTTCATCTTCACCAGAAAGATTTTTGTCATGGAAAGATGACTATCATGGAAACAAGCAAGTTGAATTGAGACCTATCAAAGGAACTGTCAAGAATACTCCAGATGTGACTTTCGAAGATGCTACCAAGATTTTGAAGACTCCTAAAGAAATGGGAGAGAATTTAATGATTGTCGATTTGATCAGACATGATTTATATCAGTTTGCTGATACTGTAGAGGTCTCTCAACTTATGTCTGTGGAAGAGTACAAGACAGTGTTTCAACTCGTGAGTGTAATCCGAGGAAAGCTGATCAAAGTGGGCTACCATGGGATTGATATGTTGCACAGATCATTGCCACCTGGATCAATGACGGGTGCTCCTAAAAAGAGATCGGTTGAGCTTTTACAGGACATAGAAGAATTGCAACCAAGTGGAAATCCAGGTGGAAGAAGAGGTATTTACAGTGGAGTTGTGGGATATTGGTCTGTCACTGATGATTCTGATTGGTCTGTCATTATCCGTTCAGTCTTCAGATATAACGACGACAAGAACGACACTCCCACCACAAAGACGTGGAGGATTGGTGCCGGAGGAGCCATTACGGTTTTGAGCAAGGCTGAAGAAGAATGGGAAGAAATGGTGCTAAAGTTGTCGAGTGCTCTTCAAGCATTCAAATGAAATATAGAGATAGAACTAGTGTGTTTTTGTAAATAGTACGCCATGGAGATAGCTTTCGACAGAGAGGAACCTTTTTAGAAAGATAGAATTATAAGTATGATAGCAGAATTGGGGTAGAATTAAAGAGTAGAAGAAACGAGGAAGATCATGTTTGGATGGATATCGGTACTGATATCAGTTTTCGCAACCAATCTGAACAACCAATCAGAGACCGCCACAAGGTTGTCACCAACTAACATTTTCAAGATTTGAAAGATGGGATGGAATGCCAAAGTGATCATAAGAGGAATAAACTTTTGAATTCCGTCAGAACTGGCCCAAAACAAGCTTAAACCACACCACTAATTATAATCAATGTACCGCTTACATAAGCGGCCGAGAAAACAAGATTATACATTGGTGTGCAGAAAATACACCACGTGACTCTTGTTGAAATTTTTCCTCCCTCGTCGGTGACCGACAAAACAGGCCCCCAATCAAAGAAACAATCTAATCCAACACTGTAAGCAATATCCAATAGTATGTCATTTTTTGGATTTGACCCCAGTGCCCCTCCTTCGTCCCGACAAAAGGAAGAAGCCGGTGCCTCCGAAGTGTACGATTTTCAGGAGACCTATGATGGATTAGGTGATGGATTGGATGAAACCGACGATGCATTCAATGATATGACTTTTGGAACATCAGGTGAAATTGGTAAGGATTTCAGTTTTGGAAGTGGTCCACCTAGTGGCAGACAGAGTCAAGGTCACCAAAACCAACCTCCTAAACCGCTTGATTCATCCATTAGTTATGCACAAGCTGCAGCCCATCCAAGCAATGATGATGAATTCATGCAAGACTTGTGGGGTTCATCCAATACTCCTCAAACTAAAGAGAACCATGTTAGCCAAGGTCAAGCTGGAGAAAAGAAGATTTTATCTTTGGAAGAAATCGAGGCCCAATTAACTGCTATTGATCATCAACAGCAACAACAACCACAGCAGCACTATGGCCATCCTCATCCACCCCAAGGATATGGAATTCCAGGCATGATGCCTCCTCCACCCCAATTTGGAGGATATATGATGCCTCCCAATGGATTCATTCCTCCTCCTGGCCAATACGGACAATTTCCTGGTGCTCCAATGCATCACCAAATGCCAATGCAACAAATGCCTCCTCAGCAATTGCAACAACAATTCCACCACCAACAACAACAACAACAACAACAACAACCACCTCAGGAACAAGTTCAACAACCACCTCAAGCTCCTCCGCAAGCTCCTCAACCAATGCCGCAAGAGGCCATCAATTCTGTTCCTGTAGCTGCTCCAGTTGTTGCTTCCTCTGTTAGCCAACAAGCCAAGGCAGATATGTCCCAATTCCCAGTGTTAGGATCCAAGGAAGCTGTCTCTTATCAATCCACTCACCAAGCGCAAGTTCCAGTCCAAGCACAAGTCCAAGCCCAAGCACAAGCCCAAGCCCAAGCCCAAGCACACGCACAAGCTCAAGCTCAAGCACATGCCCAAAACCAAGGACAACCTCAAGAACCAGCTCAAAACCAGCAGTTCCGTCCACAAGAGTTCCAACAATTCCAAAACGAACAACAGAACTTTCACCACCACCACAACCACCACCAACAGTTCCAACACCAAGAATTGACTCCCGAACAACAAGAAAAGGCCGCAAGAAGACATGAAAAAGTTGCTCGTATTATGAAGTACTCTGGTATCATGAATCCTAAGGATAAGGACTTCGTGACTCGTTTCCAATTATCTCAAATTGTGACCGAGGATCCTTACAATGAAGATTTCTATGCCCAAGTCTACAAGGTTATCCATCCAAAATCAGTCAATAATCCTAACCAAGAAATCAACCAACAGCACAACTCGATTGCTCAAGCCTACTTGGAGCAAAGTGGTCACAGATTAGGTGGCCGTTACAAGAGAGCTGATGTTGCTTTGCAAAGAATGCAACAACAAGTCCAAAAGGCTGTCAATGTTGCCAAGGAAAGACGCAAGCCTACCCAATATGCAAGAGAAGGAGCTTTGGGTAAAATTTCTTTCGGATCTGGTAAGAAGCCAAGACAACAATTGGAAATCTTCAGTAAGGCTGCTCAAAGGGAAATCGAAAAGAAGGAAGCAGAACAAAAGGAATCTGAATCTGGTCCAGACGATGTTCTCAAGGTTCATCCAAAGAAGGACAGATCTCCATCTATTTCTGCGCCTTCCAAACCAACCAACAAGTACTCTAAGAAGGATATTATGAGCATTTTGGAAAACATAATTGCCGAGCTTATGAAGGTCGAAAGTGAATCCAGAACTAGTGCCGAAGTAGACACCACAAGCTTGTGGGAATCATTAAGAGTATTGGAACAGCCATCGTCATCTGGTGACGATGAAGCCGAAGTCAATCCATTTATTCAATGTTTGAACTATAATAAGACATTAAAAATCTTGCTGCGTTTATTCAAGTTCTTAAACAGAGAACAAATCTTGACCATAGTGACATTGGTGTTATCCAATTTAGAAAATTTGTCTGTCATCAAGTATGGTTCTTATACTACTCATGAATCCAAGAGGGTACCAGATTCAATTTTGAAATTGGTTGAAGCATACTCTATGACATTTTCCAAGGTTTTGATGAATGCAGCATTGTACTTCAAATTCAATGAAATAATTGGATTATTGGTTATCTTGATTGAACACAACAATGTTTCATTTGTTTCCACTACCAAGATCGGATTGTCTATTTTGACTACCATGTTATCTCGTGCCGAATTAATAATTGGTGAAGGTACTATTTCCGCCACCGACCTTTCAGAATGGTCATCATGTTATGATGAGTTATTCACCTCGATTGAGTCTAGAATCGCTGCAATTTTCCCTCCACATCCTGAGGATATCGATGATGGTTCTTCCAGAGAAAACTACGTATGGCAATTTTTGGCCACGTTATCATTAGGAGGTAAGTTGAGTCATCAAAGAATAATCGTTGATGAAGTTAGAGATGAAATCTTTGGAGTGATGAACAGGGCCAAGGCCATTGAGAATTCCGACTTAGCCAACTTGTACAAGAAACAAAACTTGTTGAACAATTTGAACATGTACTTGGTGGTTATGGGATTAGTAGCAGATGAGACGGAAATCAAGGAATTACAAACCTAAGAGACAGTATATAAAAGAAAAAAAAAACGATAAAATGAAAACTTAAAAAAAAAAAACATTTCAAACTTTGGAATTACCTCAAACTTGGAATACCCTCCTAACTTGACACCTTCTTCAAACGATCAATTATAAATGGTTGTGGATCGATTGTTTGAATGATGATTGTACTATACATTAATGGTATGTGAATATATAAGAATAGAGCATAATACATGTAGATTACTTATCAACTCTTACCTTAAAGGTTTATTCTATTATTGATCTAAAGGACATATTTGATACAGCTAGATATATAAATACAGGGACGTCAGGTGGGCATTAGTTAAATTAAGGTTAGGCTGATGAGATATGGCTCAAGATCATCTTGGACAAGTGATAGTCCCAAAGAAGCAAAATGGATATATTATGACGAAGCCAGTAATATTATTACTTGATCCGGTAGATCACTCTATTATATTAGTAGTCGTATTTGAATTTCTGAAACGTTCCCAGCGGGACCGATTCAGGGGTGGTTAGATTAGAGTTGATGGTGTCAGTCTCGGAAGTATCGAATTTCTTAGCATTGGCTATACTCATCACTGATGATATCATGGAGGATACGGAATTTTTGCGAGAAAAGGAATGGCGATGGTGGGACGAAAGATCTTTGGTTTGTTCCACCTGATTGTTTTGCCCACTTCGGTCATATTCAACAGCAGTATGGTAAACCGAAGAAGTAGAAGAAGCTTCTGAAAACCTGGTCTGTTTGATGATGGGGAAGAACGGTAACAATTCTGTGGTAGCTGGTGATGTTGATTCTTGATCCAATTCAATGGTCATAGGAATGAACCTTTTTCTATACTTTGATTTAGTTCTTGACTTGGGTGGCTGATTGGATAAATATCCATTCAACTGTTTTTCCTGGCTCAATAGCAATTTCAAATCATTGATCTCCTGTTGTTGTTTGTTAACTATCAAGGTATGGTTTTCTACCAAAAGTTTCATTTCGGCACGGAACACTTTTTCATTCGAATTATTAACAAACACATCCCTCAAACTGTCTTGACTAGCTCTTTTATCGAATTCACTTGGTTTATAGTTGCTCATAACATCATTTTCGGGTATCGGCAAACACGCCTGACTGAGCCTGAAGAGGTCTTGTGAACATTCATTGTTTTCTATGCCATGATACCGTTGAAAGCTTTCGTTACCAACATATTCATGCTCAGGGACCGTACCTATCAATTTAAGATTGAGTTTGGAGGTCGAATACGGCTTGAAAACCTGTACGTTTGCATCATTTATAGAAGCAAAATCGGTTCGGAATGAGTCTTGGATGTCTTCGTTCTTGGAAGTACTCCGACTAAGAAATTCCACATCAAAGGAGCCGTCTATACAGTCTGGTCTGAAGGCCAACGAGTCACCGAATGAATCCAGCATATGGTGTAGTATTGGTCTAGAGGGATCCAACTGTCTGGTGGTGGCTATGGGTATTGGGGTGCATATGGTACTTCTCTGATTTTTTGTGGATTCATATTCAGGTATGATATTCGAGAGGGCAAACGGAGTATGTGGAGGGGTAGGCACTTCAAGAGGGTATTCTTCTTCCTGATCATCCAGTGTCGAAGCATTATCCATCAAGTCATCTGGTATTATGGAATTGTCCTTTAGTATTTGGGACGCAAATATCGAGGTATGGTTTGAAAAGCGGAGTAATTTATTTGAGGTCTTTGATGGGGAGTCCTTGTCACAATGCCTAAATTCAGAAGCGTTTTGGAGTTCTGCTTGTTTAAGTTCTAAGGTCCGTTTAAAGTCATTAGCCAGTTGGTATTCAGACTTCAGATTTGGTAGCGAATTTCTGCTAGAGTTTCTGCTTCCCAAGTCGGAACTACCATGGACTTGAGCTGTATCTGGTTTTATTATGGCGTCTTTCATCTCCAAGGAAGTCAGTGATTCATCAACTATATACAGCATCGAAGCTGCCATCGAATGGACGTCAGCCCGAGAAAACCCCAAAGACTTTGCTGTATCTATTTTGGAACTTTTTGCGATGGGTATTTCTATAGGAGTTGGTACATTTATGGGCATGGAAATCTCCATAGAACGAGCTGTAGTTATTCTACTTGATTTGGAAAATTTGTTAAGAAAACTTTCTCGTAATGACCTTGTCTGCTTGCCTTCCTTGAGGTCATTCCTACTTGGTTTTTTTGAAAGAAGATGATGTGTCATGGTGATTGGGGGTTTGCTTTTAGTAGTAGCTAGAAAACTTTAAGCTTTGATACACTGTGATGGTTACAGAATATTGGTAATGATCGAAGAAGTCGTAAAAGTACTTCTGGATGGGCAACAGGAGATTGTCTTACCACTTGACTGGTCCGTTTGTTGAAAAGAACTACTGATTTTCTCTCGTAGGAGTCTTTGATTTCAAGAAGAATGGGTACCAAATTATTAAAATAAAAATAAATCGATAATGTTCATATTCTCTTGCATATATAACAACTAAATCGACCTGAAATCACTACAATACCATAAGAACAGATGACCACAACTGGTAAGAGGTGCAGAAATGTTATTATACTTATTTCTCCACTTGGGCAAAAATAAAACCCGCTTCTCACTGAATAATAGTAAGCGTCCTCATTACTCTTTGAATATAATTGTCATTGGAAGGTTCAGTATGCCCCATATTTGCAATAAAGCCTAATTGGGTCATTATTGGACATGCTGCAGTAGATATTTTTTCTCACTTTTGTTGAACACTTGCCTAATTAGGCTCCACGCATGCAGATACCACATCTTATTGTTCTCGAGATTGTTTCTTAGCTTATGAGCTTGTCCAAGAAAGAAAGAAAGAGAGTTCTTTCACTTCCTGTAGAACCACAGCGCCATTTCCGACCAGTACAATGTTCACATCTCTTTCTATTGTGTTAAACCACTTATCGCAACTACGGATAAGATCATAATTTACCGGTTGCTAATCATAATTTAAAGTTTATAAAGTCCACGATTATGCCAACTAACACCTGCACTGTTTAACCCTGTTCACTTAACTACAAGGAATTTCAAGGCGTCGTTTCTCCTATATTTTACTATCATAATTCCATTTAGTACTTTCATCTGACCCTGTGCCAATACCTAACTTCCTACTCATGCCCTGAGTAATGTAAGTTATTATTTTACGGTTTTTCGATGCCTGCTCAATGACAACGTTTACGGACCAAATGTCTACCTGCTACTTTCTTTACTGTCGGTTTTTCCTTGTCATGCCAATAGTTATGAGTTTCATGCATATACATCATATTTGTACTGACTATTTTCAACTAAAACCACTAGGATCGCACCAACTTACCTCGTAAAACAATTCCAGGAGCAACACGTAGCCCGTAAGAAGGAAATTAATGCACTCACTTTCGTAAACCACTCGAATCCAGTCTTATTCCACATCCATATCTTGCTACATATCCGTCTTTTCACCTACATTGTTCACCTAAGATCGTTGGCTTACTTCCTGGATGTACTTTCTCAGATACTTACCTCCCGAGAAAACAACCACACCTGAAATGAA
This sequence comes from Suhomyces tibetensis, assembly GCA_030570835.1. Classification (NCBI taxonomy): domain Eukaryota; kingdom Fungi; phylum Ascomycota; class Pichiomycetes; order Serinales; family Debaryomycetaceae; genus Suhomyces; species Suhomyces tibetensis. The sequence goes on from JAJLWT010000001.1 coordinate 103,007, forward strand.
TTTTCTACTTTGCTCAAAATACCACTAACTTTTCAGATCCAAGGTTTTAGCATTCTTTCCCAATGTTGTGGTATATATATACCACATGTTGCCTCATCGATCTTCGAGTGTTAAGCACGTGACCATGAGAGACATATATTTTGGAGCTCTATGAACTTTGATTTCCACATTCCTCTCCAGGTGAGAGATCCATCTCAATTTTGTTACTCACCCACATCCGTCCGCAATCGTCTTTGCCACGACCGTTATCAGTGTCAAAAATTGCATATCGTAAAACTGAATTACTGTATTAGTCCGTGAGTATAATTTATATGCAGTATGATATCTTGTGGGTGAGCAAATATTTAAACATCCAGTGTGGTATATCTATAACCCAGTGTGTTATTCATATGTATATTGATAATGATAATTAAGGCGGAGCTAAAACTATTCTATCTGGAAATGTTGAGAAATTAATTTCTGTGTAATGGCCACATACCTACAGGATGTATTAATTATATATAATGTGGTAATTTACCAATCTTTAACGCCTGTGAAGCACTTTTGAGATGCGTTTCTATCATATGTTATACACTCTCAAGAGTGGTTCCAATTCTCAAGAGATACTTAAGAATAACATATTATATCAGTTCATCAGTGTTTTGAGGGGTTTTGGATGAATTGGGGTTTTCGGTTGTTTTCACTTGATTTGGTCTCTTGTAAAAATGCCTTTGATTTCAAATCCGAGTTAACATCAAAATACTTTTGTATTTTTTACCGTATTTTTAATGGCTTCGTAGTTGGGATTAAATCATTTTCATGTTTTGAATTTTCATCAGTGTGTCTTGATTTTTCATTAATTTCGTAGAATCCTCCGAGTGAGATCTTTCAGATTCAACACTACTGACGTTTGTAATGGAATCGATTGTCATATTTGCAGCCAATTTTTCCATATTCTGGGCTTCCTTAATGGCTACAAAAATGTTTTTCATGTTCTCTTCAAATGATTCAACCTGGAATACTAATGTTTTGACTTTTGAATTCAAGCCCATTTCATAGTCAGATGTCTTCGAAGGACTATATCACCCTGGATATTTAAACATTTACTTACACCCATATATTATACTGCATATAATATTTTCTCAAGACTCCTTAGATAACAGGTCACGTGCCAAATGGTCACGTATATTTGGGGTTTTCCCCTGTTACCCGGCCATCACCACCAGGGTGGTTGCAACAAATCAAGCGGCTCTATTCAGAATAATTCGTTTCCTACAATCACACACACCTATTGAACTAACCGACAGCCTATCCGACGGAGTATTGACAATGGATTTACAGATCATACCAGAACAGAAGTTGGCTGCCCAGAAACCAGACATGATGGGCATGCAATACAACTTCGCTAATCCAAGTTCGATAGACACCAGGGGTTCATTTGACCAGCCAGATGCTAGTGCTCTTAGTCTGATACTTACTCATGGGTATGTCCACGGCCATATACACAAGCACAAGGACCATACCCATATACATGGCCATATACACAATCACGACCATGACCATAATGCCCCCCAAATGGACTGCCCCACCAAAGAAGAGGATAGCGACATTGCCAATGCCACCAGGTCTATTACCGATTGCAAAGAGTTGGAGACTCTCTCGTATTGTAAGGACATTTTCTGCGAGGAGTTGGATGACTGCTTTTTCCTAAATTGTGACAGCACCAAGAAGGAGCCCACGGCGTTTGATCGCATAGAGACATGTTGTAGTGAACGGAATTGTGAAGAGGTAACTACTATGAGCGAAGGGTCTGCCGATGCAACGTTTGATACCGAAAGTATCAGGTGTTGTGACGATGAGTCATGTTTGGAGTATTCCAATGCTGCCCCTAATGACCAGCTAGATTCCTTGATTTGCGAATGTTGTCTGTCCCCAAACCCCGAAAAGTGTACTCACCAAACCTGTGATGCTCAAGTATCAAAACGTATGATATTTGAAGATCTTATCAGTAATGTACATCAAAATTTGTCTGACACAACCCAGTTGGAATATACCCAAAAGGAGACCAACAAAAGAAGAAAATTTGATAAGGAATTTGAATTACACTTCCCAAGCGATTGTCATCTGGAAGTACCGAACTTTAACACTGAACCTCCAGTCCAACAAAAAGATGCCAATAAGATCAGACAATCATGTTTCCATACTACTATACCAAATGCAGGCAATCCCAATGAGCTAATGTCAGATTACGACTTTTATGTTCAATTCAATACATTCAACCAGAACATGAATGGTATGTACAATTACAGCGGCTCCAAGATCCAATCCGCTGAGGATATCGCCGACACCAACAATGCCCCGAAGAATTGTAAGTGGGATAATTGCTGCAGAAAAGTCACTGATGATACTTTTATGAAGCATATACTAGGACTGCATATCACCCAGGACTTAGGACAAGAAACTACCGTCAATCCAAAGCAAACATCGTATCAATGTGAATGGGATAACTGTGGATATATGGATACCGATATTGATGCTTTAATCAACCATTTGAATGTCCATAAAGACGAATTGCATGACTACAATGCTAACAGAGAACTTCCTATTTTGAACAGCCAAAACCACAGTCTTTTAACCCCCGATTCCGTAGCCAGGTCTACCGAACCATCTCCCAAACCACAAATACCAACAGATACCAATTTGAACATCACAGCACTAAAAATCATGCCCAAGAAGAAAATCCCATGCCATTCTCATAAAGATAACAACTTTATCTGTGAATGGCAAGTGGGCACCGATGAAAACGGAAAACCAGTCCCTTGTAATAGAATTCACAACTCCGATGAAGATCTCCAAAGCCATTTGATCGACGACCATATAGGTTCTGGAAAATCGGTCTACCATTGTCGATGGATGGGATGTGAACGTCATAACGGGAAAGTTTTCTCCCAAAGACAAAAACTCCTAAGACATATACATGTACATACCAACTATAAGCCATGCAAGTGTGAGATCTGTGGTGCATCGTTTGCAGTGGACTCCATATTAAAACAACATATGCGGACTCATTCGGGAGAAAAACCTTTCAGTTGTAACATATGCGGCAAGAATTTCGCAACCAGTTCTTCACTATCTATCCACCATAGAGTTCACAGTGGAGAAAAGCCGTTGGTATGCAAATGGCCAGGCTGTGAAAAGAGATTTCGAGAAAGCTCCAACTTGACCAAACACATGAGAACCCACTTCAAAACGTTTAAATGTGACGTCTGTGGTGAAGAGTTCGATAAAAAGCCAGTTTATACCAAACATATGAAGCTCCACAACCATGATACTGAAATCCCACAGGTGAGGCTCGCACAAGCAGGAAAGATCAACAATAACCTTCTACCCAGCCAAGCACTCCTCTAACACAGTAGGTCGACAATTTATTGCCTAATAGACATTTTAATTGATATCAATGTAGTTGCAAAAGTTTGCACACACTATAGACTGCTGCCATTTTAATTTGATTCCTGCATATAGACTCGAACAAATTTTCAATTTCTCAAGTACGTAAAAAAAACGAAACCTTGAAAACTTGGATATATTTACCAACCAACATCATGAAGCCATCATTAGCAGCATTAAGGTCCGTAAGGATACCGCTTCCCGGTAAGACGGTTGTTCCATACGAGCTTGCCTCATTGGAATCCGTTTCGTACAAAGACCTCCCTAACACGGGGTTTGGTATCAACAATTATCACATCACCAAAACCAACTTCAAGCATTGGCCAGTGTACTTGAAAATCCAAAATACAAAGACCACCACCGAAATCAAAAGAATCAAGGGGGATATTTTTCAATTTAAGAGAGACCTCTTGTCCTTGAATCCAAATTTGCAGATTTCTGTCAACCAGAATGTCGGTTACGTTAATGTTAAGGGAGATGTTGTAGAGGAGATCAAGAAGTACTTTGATGAAAACATCCAAGCCATATAGGAGAAGAAAACGGCGATTCAAAGAAGAGACGACGATGACGAATTAGAGAAGAGAGAAAAAGAGAGATGAAAACAAACGGTGTGGATTTGAAAACCACTTTCTAGCCTTGTGCTAATGTACATATTCTTATATATAACGTATATACTTAAACAATGTTGTATTGAACCAGCCATAACAACGTAGATGAGAGGGAAAGGCAGTATAGACACACAAGAATATGATTACAGTAATGTGGGCGACTGAACATTCTTGGAGTTCATGAGTTGCTAGATGTTGCAATAATTATAGTCCCTTTTGTTTTAAGTATCCAATACTTGCTTTGTTTTCTGCTTTTACATATCAGAGCCCACTTCTGAAGATGGGGTGCTTCCTCCTTCACTGGATCCAAATGCAACCTGTCTAATTGCTACCAACCATGGATCACACAACAATTCAGCTGCACTTGGTCTCTTTTTAGGATCATGTTCTAAACATCTTGATAAGAATTTTCTTCCTGCTTCACTCAATTGTTCTGGAGAAGGCAATTGTGGTTTATGTCCTGCGGCGATATGGTACATGATGGCCCATTCGTTATCCAAATTGGCCCAAGGTCTTCTTCCGGTTGCCATTTCTAATACACAGCATCCCAAGGACCAGATATCAACAACTCCACTCCGGTCTGTAGACGTACCAGTAATCACTTCTGGTGACATATACATAGGGGTTCCTGTCATGGAATTCAAATTGTTTTGGTTCCCATTGAGTGAAGTACCGTTGGATGAACTACTACCGGTACTGGCTCTGGTACGTCCACTAGTGGCTATGACTTTAGCTGCACCAAAATCAACAAACTTAATCACACCATTGTGATCCAATAAGATATTCTCTGGCTTAATATCACGATGAACAACACCGGAATGATGGAGGTATGCTAACCCTTCAAGCATTTGTAAAGTGTACACTTGGATGACCATTTCATCTTCAATACGTCCATGGGTCAATAATCCAGAAAGCGATCCTCCTTCACAGAATTCCATGAAGATATACACTTTATCACGGTGAACTTCCACACCGAAATATTGAACAATGTTTGGATGATTCAACATTTCTAGAACCGTCATTTCATCCTTGATAGAAGGAACTATGTTTTTGATCGATTGACTATCATGGAATCTTATTTCTTTAACAGCCATCACACCACCAGTATCTAAATTTACTGCCGCAAATACATGCCCGAAAGTACCCCCGCCAATAAATCTTCCCTTTTGCCATCTAATAGAAACACTCGAGAACGAAGAAGCCAATAATGTTACGAATTGATATTCCAGATCAGAAACATCCAAAACTCTACCGACAGATTGTAATTCTTCTTGAAGTTCTCTTCTATATTCCTCAATTTCATTGATCTGTTTCATGGCATCTTCTCTGTACACCTTGATAATATATTCATCATCAGCCGAGTTTTCAATTTTGTGTCTTTGAGAAGTCCATTTCAAAAGCTTGTTTCTTTCAGCTTCACTGGATCTGGCACCCATGATATCGAAATGAGAAATCAATAATGACATACATCTTGCCACCTTGAGCTTCAATTTATAGAACTGCTCGTCACTCAACACCAAAACATTAAACCCACGAGTCATATCCATTGCAAATTCCAAAGCAAGAACACACCACCTAAATGTTTTACGATCAGTAGGAATACAGTCATCACAAATAAAACTAACCCATTCAATAGATAACTGAATCAATTTCATAATCACAGTGGACTTCTTTGATGAGTCCAAGTGCTTAACTGAATTTTTACCAAAATCACGGGCATATATGAAATAACTGTTAATTAATCCTTGACATCCTCCTTCAGGTACTAATACCTTACATTTTTCTCTTGCAATCTTAACAGAATCTAACACTGCCAAAGACATTTTGAAGAAATTACGGTTGATTTTTGTCAATTCTGTATGGACCTTTGCAAGGGAACATCTTTGTTCTATAGGCTTGAGTGGCCCTATCTCATTGGATACTTCACTTATCACATTTATAAATTTGTCTCTTACAATATGTAAGCTGTAATATGGTAGCTTGGTAATCAATAGCATTTGTCCTACCTTCACATCGGTGATTGGCACTTCATCTATATTGATAGTGACAACATTTCCTTCCCAAACAATTGGCTTGGGTGGACATATAGCCAACACATATGAGAAGTAACTGGCATCGGAAGAATCGGTATCTTGAATTAAAGAATCGGCCATTTCATAATTTTGAATCAATCTGAGGAATTCAGAGAACTTGAAGTTAGCTTCATTTGGATCTTGTCCAATATATGAACCATTTATAATCTTCAAAATCTCTTGCTCATGTCCAAATAATTCAGGACTTGCAAAGAAATAAGTACCTTGATTTTCAACCGTACCAGTGTAGACCAAGAAATGGTTTGTGGATCTTAATACTTCTAAGAAATTCTTTGTTCTATGAATAGGTGCTGAAGGTAAATCAAACACCAATGAATTGGTAAAATCTCTCGATATTTCTCCAGTAAATCTGGCTAATTTACGACGTAATTGTCCAAAGTTTTCGGTGGTGGAAGAAAACCATCTGATTAAATCACTTGGTCCCGGAGATTGTACTTGCGGAGATCTGATTTGATTATTGAAGTATGCTAATAACCTTTGTATTAATCTCAGTGCTAATAGGGTGATCTGTTCAGCAACTACAACACTACCTCCATCGATGAAATTACCCAACCATTTCAAGTAGTTCCAAGCTTCTTCTAATTCTTCTGGTTCTTTAAATGTTCTGAAATTGGTAGGGGATCTAGAACTATCCAACAACTTTCTGTTCAATAAGATCAAGAAATACCTAACACATCTAATAACTACTTTGTCAAATTCTTGAGTTTCTTCCTCAAACAAGTCTCCGAGTATCCAAGTTTTGGCAACATCAGGCTTACAATATTCTTGAATTCCCAGTTTGACTTCAAGTGCAATTGTGATATAGGTCTTAAAATCGTCAATCATCTGATCAATCATCATCAAGGTGGGATTATGTAATTTTGTAGCATAGCTTAACCGAACATTGATAATCTCCTTGATCAATTTCATTGGAATAATACAAATTTGGATTAAATCGTGAATATAATCGGGAAGTTTCATCGTTTCAAACATATGCCCCAACCTAACATATGTGCCTTTAGATTTGATCATCCATGGTGCAATAGGCTTGAAAATACGTTTCCGGAAAATACTATGGACTCCCTTTTCCTTCATTAGCTTTTCGGCCAATGATTTATTGTCTTCGTCAAAGATTTTTTTCACTACCTTACTAGAACTTATAGTTTGAGTGTTCGCAGTTGCTGGAGGAGTGGAGGCCGCAGGAGTGGAGGAGTTAGAACTGCTATCACCAGAACTTTTAGTGATATCTAATTCATCATTACCAATCCATACTTGCAAGGATTTAGTTTCTCTTGCAATGGCACCAGTAATGGAATGCCATGCATTCAAAGCATCGAGACGATTCTTAAACTCTTGACTACGAATAGTAGGCTTATCATTACTCATTTCATCCAAAGTTCTCCATAATGCACATGACTTTTCGTAACGATCAAGAATATTGTCAACTTGTGCTCTTGGTGAATTTCCAAGTTGGTTATCATAAGTAACTTCGAACTTTATTATATCGTCAATAAGTTGGTCCACAAGTGTACGGCGGTACGATATAATTCTTCTTTGGTCTTCTTCACTTCTATTGAAAATTTTAGCTCGAATTCCAAACCACAAATTCTCCTTGTATGTAATATGTAAGAATGATTCTTGGCCCTCTTGATTGTTATTATTAATAATTTTGGTCTTTTCCGACCTTACAACATCTCCTGTAAGCACTGAAGTAAGCATAGATTGCCATTCAAGTCTTGCAATTACTGCAGGGTCATCGGTATCATTTTTACTTAATTGTGTGATGTTTTTGTTTGGATTCAAGTTGATTTTGGAATCGCTGTTTTTCATCATGGAAAATGCCAAACTGAAATCTATCTGGTACTTATCATCGTCCATATCGGCCAAGAGGTCTGAGTTATCCGTCTGGCCATTTAGATCATCATCTTCTTCGTCCTCATCGGGGTTTTCGGTTTCTTTGTCGTCGGCACCGGTGATTCCCTTGGTGTAGTAGTCGTCCACCAACTGATTCTTGAGTTTCTTCAAGTATGCTTTTTCCTGGGCCAAGTATTGATTGTTATTCTGATTATGGGAAAGAGTTTGGATCAACGAACGAGACCTGGACCTGGTGTTATGATTAGAGTTATTGATGGATTGGGTACCTGAAGGGTTATTGGTGGGATTGGTGTTATTTTGAACGGACTGTTGGTTTGAAGCAGGGGTCAATACTGTGCTGGTAGAGGAATTGGAAGTATTGAGGCTGCTGGAGGCAGAAGAGGCGGTTGAAGATGGATTCGAGGTGTTTGAGGATCGTTTCAACTGCGATGGATGTAAAGGGGTGTTTGAGGAGGGTGCTGTTGCCGATGGGTTTCTAAGGAGTGAAGGACGTCTTGATATGGCGGCATGGTTTTGAAGATGGCCCTGGAATTGATGGACCAGCGAATGTTGTTGGACTGGAGATGAAGGTTGTAGTTGGAGATGCAGGATTTGCAGCAGGATCAGCAGCGGATCCATTTGGGGCTGTTGGTTTGAGGTAGCCGGGGGCTGGTTGGGAGGCAAATTCGGATTCGGGGACGAATTAGGATTGGAGGATGAATTCATGCTGATTGAAGAAGAATAGTAGTAAAGAATATAATGAGGGTGTCAAGGATTGTTTTTTGTGAGAACGAAGACGCAAAGAAGACGCAAAGAAGTGAAGGAAGAAAGAAGTGACAAGGAAGAGAGAAGTGACAAGGGAAGGAAAAAATAAGATATCGACAGCTGAGACATAACCAAGACAAATATAAAAGACAAGGATACAAAGAGGTCACAGAGTCGTTATTATTATTAAACAGTTATAGTCAGGCATCTCACCAATTGTTACACATCACAGCTGTAAAAAAAATCATAGATTGAAGATCAGTGCCACTTTTGATAAAGGAAAAGAAAAGGCAGGCAAAGAATAGGCAGGCAAAGAATAGGCAGGCGAAGAATAGGCAGGCAAAGCAAAAGCAGACAAGCAAAGACTATTGCGTAGCAGCTAATCAGTTCTCATCACATTTCAAACTACCACTCTCATCATGATTGAAGTCTCGGTTAATGATCGTTTGGGCAAAAAGGTCAAGGTCAAATGTCTTCCTTCCGATACCGTGGGAGATCTCAAGAAGATACTTTCATTACAACTCGGAACGTCCGCAGAGAAGCTAGTGCTCAAAAAGGGATATTCCATATTCAAAGATCATATTACTTTGGATGACTATGAAGTACATGATGGGTTCAACTTCGAGCTTTATTATGGTTGATTCGAGTCTTCTATGTCCAGACTCTTCTATATAATAATACAAATATACACGAAAATGGTAGATGGTGCTAGTGACCTCTATACGGGGATGAAAAGAAGGGGAAGAGAAAATGGTGTTGTGACCGGAAACATGGATGCTTTTTATTCCCTTTATACCTTTCAGTAAAACAGCATTGGCTTCAAATCTTCAGCCATGGCAGGTCTTGCAATCTATTGATTCTTATATCAGAACTCAAGATGATTGTATCAATAATAACCTATGGATACATGCCATATTAGTAGCACAGTTCTCCTAAAAAATTGCGATGAAAAAGTCCATTCTATATTTGCTTCTCTGCCACTTCTTATTACTTTCTCTTTCTTCATCCTTTCTTCTTTCTTCCTTCTTCTTTCTTTCTCTTATACCTCACATCACACAACATATGTACATACTGCCACCTGGCTTCTCTACTTCCTCCTTAAAGGAAATATTCAATCTTTGGTTTCTGCCGGAAGAAACTTTCAAAGAAATCCCCCCCCACTATTCCATCGCTGTTGATACCATTCACACTCTTCCCATTAACGGTATCTTCATCATTCTCAGGCGACGCCTCAAAGATATTGAAATGCTGCCCCGGAAGCACAACGTCGTTTTTCCGGGCCCCCATACTGGTGCTGCTTATTTCCAATATACTGGCCTTGTTGCCACATCTGTAACAATAATTAGGCGCAGACCATACTGTAAGACATTTACCACTCCAGTAGCTCGTATATCCTTCGTTGCAAAGCTGGTGTGCTCTCACCATCTGTACCAAGTCATTGTCGTGGCAAAACTTGTTGATAATGTCCAACCCAAAGAGATAGCCAGCACCTCTAGGAGACAATTTGAAGTCCATGATTTCGGTATCTGGATCGGACCATACCAAATCGGCCATTATTCCGTCGTGGGGAATCTCCTTGAACCGGTCTATAGCCCGGATCTGGTCCAATTGCTGACAACTAGGAGAAAGCCCGCCGTGGGCCGCAAAGATCTTGCCGTCTATCGTGGCGCCTAGCGGGAGATAGTCGAAAAGATCAGTAATACATGCCCACACATCGGCCGAACCATTGTATTTGTTGAGGATCTCCAGATAGAAGCCATAATTGGTGGTAATGGTTCTGGACTCATGGTTGCCTCTAATAAGATACACTCTGTTGGGATAACGTAGTTTGAGGGTGACGAGGAGCGAAATCGTCTCCACCGAATAGTATCCTCTGTCGACGTAGTCGCCTAGAAATAGATAGTTTGTGTTTGGGGGAGACCCGCCAATGTTGAAGATCTCTACTAGATCATGGTACTGGCCGTGGATGTCTCCCACCACCGAGATGGGTGATTGGAGTGGTATGATGTTGGGAACGCTAAGAAGCTGTGTTTTGAGAGTATGACATAATTGTTGTATTGTTTCCGGCGGGAGTATCCGGGGGGGTTTATGGTCGAGGAGTTGTTCTAGACAGTAGTCTAGATCCGAGGTAGGGATACTGAACACCGTCATGATAAGGGTGTATTGGTGTTGACGACGATGCGATGACTGAAAAAAGATAGCGCTAGAAGTACGCCAGAAGTGGTAGTGAGCAATGGAGGAATAATATTAGGGAGGTTTGGGGATTGGAGATAACAGAAATTGGCGCCGGAGCCGGAATCCGTAGCGAGAGGTCGCGCTAAAAATCGATGCTTGGGGGAATAATGGTTATGGACATTAGCGAGACCCCGTAAAAGGGAAACAAAGAGGAAACGCGGCTAAAAGTTGCAAGAGTAACAATTTTCAACTTTTGAATAGAGGGTTAGCGACGGAAAGTACTAGGCAACCACAGAAAGAGATAAACAGGAGATTCCAATCAGTGTTGGTACATTTAAACTGGGGTCAAGAAGTGGTGAAAAATGAGGTCCGACAAAGGGTTCTCGGTGCTCGTGGTACCGAGCCAAGGTTTAAATCGGAGTGAAGTCAACACTTCGAACTACTTGGCTGGGAGAATTATTTGCCAACTTCAAATGGCAGTTTCTTATTGGTCCCCTTTCCTCCTCCTCCTCCTCCTCCGCTCTCTCTCTCTCTCCGAGCTACAATCCATCTTCCCTTCGAATCTATTTTCTATTCCTATTAAAGTCTACCTACTGATAATATTCTCCTCAAGTAACTATCTTCTCCCTGAGCTAAGCATCGTGTCTACATTTTCACCCAAACCTTTTATTCAAGGGCATTCTCCAACATTTCTAAACCACTGTCAATAACATCACTGCCGATGTTCAATGCTGGGATAATCCGTATAACATTCATTCCAGCAGCGACCACCAAGAGCCCCTGGTCACGACACTTGTGTACGACCTCGGCACTGTCCACGCTGTCTTTCAATTGTAATCCCAACAACATCCCCTTGCCCTTGATTCCGGCAACCTTGTCGGTGTGTTTGTTGGCGATCTTGTTCAATCCCTTGACAAGTCTTTCTGAATTGGTCTTAACTTGGTGCAAGAACCCTTCGTCACTGATCTTGTCCAAGATGTAGCATCCAATTTTGGCTCCCAATGGATTACCTCCGTATGTAGTACCGTGGTCTCCTACTGCCAACACATTCTCCACCTTTTCGGTGACGATGGTGGCAGCAACAGGGAACCCATTACCAAGGGCTTTGGCAGTGGTCATGATATCTGGGTGGGCTTCCTTTTCCAACAACGAATGGGCCCACAACTTACCAGTACGTCCCAAACCACATTGGATCTCGTCATAGATCAACAACGCATTATTCTCGTCACACAATTCACGCAACCCCACTAAGAAGTCCTCCTCCATCACGCTGACTCCCCCTTCTCCCTGAATGGGCTCAATGATCACAGCGCACGTTTTTTTGCTACTGATCAACTTCTTGACACTCTCAAGATCGTTTGGCTCGGCAACTTGTACGCCAGAAACCAACGGGGAAAACGGCTTCTGATACTTTGGGTTAGGTGTTACCGATAACGCTCCCATGGTCCGTCCGTGGAACGAGTTCAGAAACGTGATGATCTCGATCTTGTCGTCACTGACAGACTTACCGAATTTCCGGGCAAACTTCAAGGCGGCCTCGTTGGCTTCGGTACCAGAGTTACATAAAAACACTCTCAGCGCATCCTTCATGGCACCACTCAGCACAGTCTTGGTGACGAGCTTGTTGGCCAATTCTCCGGCTGGAAGATTGTAATAAAGATTGGAGCAATGGATAAGGGTGTCTGCTTGCTCCTTGATGATGTCGGAGATCTCTGGGTTCGAATGGCCCAATGCGGTGACGGCAATTCCGGCAGTGAAGTCCACATATTGTCTATTTTCCAAATCGTACAAATACGACCCCTTTCCATGGGTCAATACCAAGTTTGGTCTAGCATAAGTGGTGACAGAATATGGCTTGCTGATGGTATTGACATACTTTCCGGTATGAGAGTCTTCAGACGCATCGGCACTGTAGGCACGGTACGGGACTCGGGCGAGGGCTCTGGCGGGAACGGCTCTAATGGCCTTGGAAAATCTCAACATGGTACTAAGATGAAGAATCACTGAAAAGATATGGATATTTGGAGAATTTTAAATTGCACCGATTTCACATCGCGCTTGAGTCACAGGGCGATTGCCTAATTGGGCGAGTCCATATGCAGGCAAAATGCGGTTGGGGTCTTTGGCCATTTTTTTTTGCAGACACTTGGTTGGTCAACAGTACGAAATGAGGTAATTAGAAGTAGGTGATGTAGAGGTGGGGTGGAGGTGAAGAGTGATATTTGGTAAAGAGGTTTTGGCTATATTGACATCTGTTATATTGACATCTGTGCCATTTTTGTATTCTTTGTATATTTTCATACTCTATTTATATCGAAAGTGGTTTCGATCTTACTTTTGTTTCCCTTATTGCTCTTTTCGATATGTCTCTTTGCGATTCTATCGAACTCGAAACGGAGCCTAGACTCGTCATCGTTGGAGGCACCTTTCATGGTGATTCTGACTCCCACTATGTAGAGTTCGTAATTGAATTTGGTGATGTAAAAACGATCTATCGTATAGGTTCTTTTGTAGAAGTCCAACTGTTCCACGTCGTCCACGATGCTTCCCTTTAATACGTGGTAATCATAATCGGTGTAAGGAAAAGAACACATCAAGATCCCTCCCAATAACTTCACCAACCTCCATCCAGTGTAACATAACATAAGTGCCACTACTAGCGATGCCATTTCGTCCAAATCAACCGATGCTTCGGAAACTATGCTCATGGGAAGAACCGGCAACACCATGAGAAAGACTGAATAACTGAGCGTGAGCAAACGAGTGGGGTTTCTGGCCCATACTCTTAAGAAGGCCTGGAGGCGGTCCAAGGAAGTAGAGGCTCTGGACGAAAAGTTTGTATTGGAGGTGGGGATTCCAGCAGAGCCCAAAATACTGCCATCTTTGATGGTGTTTGTTTCCTTTGGTGGGGCTGAGATCATTTCGTTGATCTTTTCCGAGGCCAAGATATACTTAGAAGTGATCAATGTCACTGCCATAGTTGCCAATAAAACAAGCTCATAAATAGCCCAATTACTGTTACCATCGCTCTCTCCATGGATATGATGTGATTGGTGGTGCAGTCCTTCTCCATGGGATTCATCTACCACCAAGAGAATAATGAACTCTTCGACAAAATGACTCACCAAGTCAAACCCCACCATCACCAAGGATGCACTCAATGCAAATCCCACCAACACTTCCAATCTTCCCAATCCAAAAGGATAAGCAATTGAAGAATTGTTCCATACCTCAAAGTTGGACATCACGTCCACAAACGCAATCACCACCGACCCAATAGAGTCGTAGAAGATCAAATGTGCCAACGTTGAAAGTGCTGGAAGTTGAAATTTGAATCCGATCAAGAATACCAACAACGAAAGCAAAAAGTGTACTGCTGACCATCCGAGTTTGAATTTCTGTTGTTGGGTGATAGAAGCTGCCGATTCCTTGAAATTGGGAATGGGATACGAATCTGGAATGGCCTGGAGCTGGTTATTGATATTCAAAGATGGCGGAGGTTCTTGGAAAAGATTCATAGACACCGACGAATGTTTATACTTGTGACCCTTTCTATGTGCTGGTTTTAACAGTAGCGACAGGTTGGATCCATTTCCATGGGTCATCATTTCCTGGGGCTGGAAATTGAAAGGCTGGGGTGATTTGGTGGGAGAAGCCGATCTTCGTACCGGAGATTTCGATCTATAATGACGGTTCTGTCTCGAAGGAGACGTGGACCTTGTAGGAGAACTGGGTCTCGGCGGTATGGTCGAAGGGCCCGTTGGAGGAAAGGCCGTATTGGGGATATAGCCCGCAGTCTTGGTGGACCCTAAATGCATAGAAGTACGGGACCGAGGGGTGTTATTGATGGGAGACTGAATAGGACTGCCGTCTTCAGAAATGGCATAATGATTGGAATCCATGAGAAAAATAGCAGACTTTGGCCTGGCCCGGGAACTGGCACTGGGAGTAGCCCTTCCTTGCATAATTGGAGAGGCCATGGATGGATTGGAATATCTTCTGGGATTGCCGTTTTGACTGGGGCTCTGGTTGTCGAAAGTGGGTGTCAAAGGGACGAAACTGGGCGGTTCTTGCGGCGGTAAGGAGTCGGTTGAGAAGTTGGCACTGGCTAAATGCTTGAGGTCTGGTTTTTCCGGCATCACGAATGTGTTATTGTAGGTAATGACCGGCGTTTGTTTAAATGATGGAGAGTCTAAAAGACCGGTATCACAACTATTACCGTCGTAGTTATGCTCAATGTGGATGCCAATGGGAGTGGAAAGGCGGTCGGAATGCGATGACTCCGGTTGCAGCCTTTCTTTTTCATCATGTGGGTTAAAACCTTGCATATTGATTGACGACACTATACTTCGTCTATGGCAATGTCACAAACATTTTGACACTTCACAGGGCATGCTGAGTCAGGAAAGGGAAATGCTGAGTCAGCGGCGTGAAATCAAAACAATAAATATGATATAAATAATCAACGGTATGCTTACGTAAGAGCTCTCAATATAACCATTTGAATACATAATTTTTGAATACATAACTTTTGAATACTTTAAAGTGACTTTCGGTAGAGAGTCATTCTCAGTCCTTCCAAAGGGGGGTGGATTTTCATCTCTCTAAGGGGGGTTTTCTTTGGTGGTGTACGCGTCGAATAGTTGTAGATTTATACACCCATCATTCAATCCAGTAGTGGTATCTTCCAACAACTCAAAGCTTCTCAACCGGAAGTCTTTCGCTTTGGGCCCACTAATTTCTGTGACCCGGGCCGCTTCGCCTAACATCCCAAAAGCCTGGAGCAGCACGTGATCATTTAAAGAAGGGATAAGCACCAAGTTGGTTTCATTCACCGTGTGGATATCTCCTCCTTGTTGTAGTTCTTCTTCTTCCAAGGTGAGAGTACATTTGATGCGATTTTCGTCCAAGTAGTGTTTGAAGGGATTTTCGTCGTTTGGTTCTGGAAGATTGAACACCAGAGTCAATTGTGACACGTTGGGCAATGTAGAATGCGGAGTAGCAGTTTCAGTATTAGTAGGGTCATGATTTTTAGAGTCCCCATTATTATTGTTATAATTACTGGTAGTGGTATTGCCATTGGTGTTGGTGTTATTGGAGGTGGTAGTGGTATTGATGGCTGTGTTGGTGGGAGAAGATTCATTGAATTCTGATTCAGGATTGATAGTCATGAATTCTGTCAATGAAGCTTTCAATAACAAAAGTAGGTCATACAAGAGTATCTTGAGCTTTTCATTGCCCTCAGCAAGGTATTGAGAATTGAGCAAATTTATCAAACTTTGAATGAGTGAAAAGTGTTCATTATCTTCGATTACTATTCTTTTTGTTAACGATGATTTATGAATGATTAGAATCCGTAAAAAGATCGAAATGGCATATTGAATATCAGTAACACCATTATCTTGGTGTTGTTCTTGGTGTTGTTCTTGTTGTTGTTCTTGTTGTTGTTCTTGTTCGTTATTTTGCTTCTGCTCTGGGGGTTTCTGGTCTTGATCCTTGTTGGAAACTACTAGGAGCTTATCCACAAAATTCATTAAATGTTGGAAAAATTTGGCAGTAGATCCAACAGTCCCTATAGTAGAAGCCGAAAACTTCTTGAAGAAATCATTGAATACCGGTAATAAATCTGCATGACTAGAATTGTCAAGTGAGACCAATTTGGTTGAGAACAGGGTTTCGGTGAAGAAATGATCTTCCAAGATCTCCAAAACCGCCAATTTATGTTCCCAAATTAAAAGATTGAACAATTCTCCAAAGTAGGAATTATTCGAACTGAATGAGAACCGAAAGTTCTCAAGTAACGATTCAATCAACGATTTTAATGCCGCTTTGATATCAGTTTCCCTATTGTCAGCTAATTCGTTCTTGGTGATCGTTCTAAGAAGTAATTGGTAAATAGGAAGATTGAACTCATCAATATACGACGAGATGCTTTTGAAGTCCTCCAAATTCACAATACTAGTCTTGTTCTTATGTAGAAGATTTAATAGTTCTATACCTTGTTCAAATGGGATCTTTGCTAATAAGCCATCCATTACAGCCTTGGGGTTTGTGATCGTTAACTCTTCAAAATATATCAATACTTGATGTTGGTATTTGCGTATCATTTCTTGCGAGGCCATGCTCTTGAAAATAAGACTAGAATGATTGGTTGGACATCGGTTCTTGTAAGTATCCCGATTTAACGAATATAGTAATGATTGTGAAGACAGGAAGACTTCTGATTTGGAAGTTTCTGGTTCTGTGGTTCCAAGTAAGAGTTCATAAATCAATTCCATTGTTCCATCAGTAGTCAATAGCTGTATCACTTCATGCATGGTTAGCACTTCATAAATGATCAATTTCCTCGCCAAAGTAGCCATCTTCTTGTCCAGCACGTTTTTGCCAATAAACTTTCCTAAAATTTCACGATCTTCATCATGCAAATTGGCCAACAATCTCATATACAAAGCTTCCGATTCTTCGGTGATTAGATCGATTTGCGAATAATAACTTTCCAAAACAGCTCCTAAATTGTTGCTTGTTAAATCAAGAATCTTTTGAATCTCTTGCACTTCAGTTGCTGTCATACATTTTGAGGTGGTATTCATCAACGATTCCAAATCGGTTCTGAAATTAGATGGCGTATAACTTTCATCATGAGGAGTATTTAGTCTCATTGGTGAATCCACTTGTTGAGCCTGGTTCTGGAGGTGATGCTGTTCAAATAATTTTGTTCCCTTATCTTGAACTTTGTCAGATGATAATTGATAGTTCTTTTCAACTGCAGTATCTATGAAGCTCCATACTTGTGAGAAATTAATATAATCCGATTCTCTGGAATGGAGATCTTTGTAGTTCAAAATAATGAGTTTGAATAATTCGTATCCAGTGATTTCATAAGTATTTCCCGCCATAAATTTGATCAATTTGAAATGTTTAATGATCAATCTTGAAATCAAATAAAGTGTATCCATATAAAAGATAATCACTCCACCTTCATTCTTTAGAATATACTTTATCAATACCTTGAAAAAGACCGTCAAGTTGTCACACAACGAATAGAAGTTATAAAGATTGGTGATCTTTTCTGGAGTTATATAAACCAATTTGGGAGATTTATTGATCGTATGTTTCAATTCGTATGTTATCCAATTAATTAGTAAAAATTTCAATCCAACATTAAACTCACTGATTGGCTCGAAAACAGTGACCATAAATGTCCCTTTATTGACAGTAGACATAATTGTTCCATCTATTAGTTCTTTCTTTAATAATTCTTTCCCAAGTTCAAGTTTATGGTTGAAATTAAGAGCATTTGGACTCCATTTCTTAAGGATACTATCGCATTGTTTATTATTTAAAACAGGCAAGTTTTGAAGAATTGCCAAGTGGGTTTGAACCAGAGTATTATAATCTTGTTCCATGGAATCCTCTCCTTGACCTCCCGTGGCTCCACCTGGAGACGAATAGAAGATCCCCGATGCAATGAGTTTCCGAATATATGATGAGATAGTGATCACTTTAAGTTGATATAGCTCATTGATCAAAACATAGAGATTATAATTGACCACTCTAGAATCGTTTGCATCAGCAATATTATAAATAATGTCCAAGATTTCACTTTCAAATTCGACCTTTAAATTGGTCTTCAACTGTTGAAGTACTTTCCTCTTTATAAAATTACATACGATCAAAATCCCCTCACTTGAGTTTCGATGGATTCTAAACGATGTGATACACCAATGGATCACCAAAGAAAGGGTGATTCTCCATGAATTTTTGTTTGAGCTTGGTTTTAGCAAGTCTGCAAGTTCATTGTTCAATTTCAACTTGTCCAATTGTTGTAACAACTTCAATACATCATCCGATGACCGACTTATAAAGGTATGGTCTGGAGGATTATGTTGTTGATCTTGTTCGTCATTGATATGTTTTGTATTCAATACAAGACTTTCATTTCTATATTTGATCAATTCCAATTGTTTTTGAAGTTCAAGTTGTTCATTTTCTCCCCGGTTCAGTTCGTCTGTTAGTAAGATCTTGTAAAGTGATGAGTTTATCAAGATCCAATAGCTTGGAATGATAAAGACGTTGGTATTATATTGGAATAAGTACACCACTTGATCCGATATGAGTGATAGTATACTTTGTTTTAATGGTTCTGGTATGGATGATTTATGGTTTTGAAGATTAGTTGAACCAGGATTACTACCAACACTTCCAGAATTACCACTGCCACTTTTTAGAATAAATGTACTAATTTTCAGAATGAAGTAATGGTTCAATAGAAGTAGTTCACTCAATTCTTTACATAAATAATCCAATTTCAATAGATCGTTCCAGAACATCTTGATAAGGGTCAATGCCACCAATCTCAGACCATAATTAAGATCAATATCCTCCAACCAGGTGTATTTTATATTTTCGTCGCCTTCGCTAGAGGAATAGGCTGTCAATTCGCTAATATGATGCGATTCTAATGGAAGTCCGTTCTTCAAGAATTTGAGTACCAACGATAAGAAAAACGTCTTATCCAATAAGCACTCCACATATAGCCTTTGAACAAACGTCAATAAGTAATTAAGTTTGCCCATAAATGCCTGTTTTCTTTCTGGAGTGCCCACAGATGCCATTTCTAGAGAATACTTATAAACATAGTCAGACACTTGCTGAGTCCATTCCTGGAGCCAATGAACCTCGAACTTTTCGGGAGACGTACTCTGGAGGCCGTTTCTGACCTGGTTCTTCCTTCGAAGCGCTACCAACTCTCCAAATAGTACACATTTAGTAAACCATATAGCACGACTGATGGGCACATTCTTGTTACACACGGCGTCAATCAAGACCTTATTTCTGATCCCATGGGGTAACTTTTCCGCCATTTTCAGTAATGGAACACCTGGATTGGCCAAATCTTTCAACCAGGAATCCTTTTTGGAGGCCGTGAGTGTTACTCTGGGCGGGATACGGAAGTTGTTGGAATTGAACTTGATCTTGTTGATCACCTCATTTCGGGTCTTGTACCCGTTGGCCAAGTGTTGTGAAAGCTCCTTCAACACATTGTTGCAATTTTCGGTGGAAGAAAAGATGGTGGCCTGTACCAAGTTTCGGGCAGAGTAATATTCATTGGCCACCAGAGGGGTCTCAAAGTACCCCTTGTTCAAGTAGGCCACGTTGCTGAGCCGCAGCTGTTCCTGTTTCTTCTTTTCTTCCGGAAGATGGTGATGGTCCTTCCATGGTTTATAATCCGGATACGTAAGATCCGGTTGTGGTAGCACATCGGTATCATTAAGCGGGTATAATGACAAGTCCGGCTTGTTCATCAGGAACTTTTTGGCCAAAAGCTCATCCTTGGTAGAATTGGAGTATGCCGGCCGGTTGTGTGACGATAGAAGACTATTTCTGTTTCTGGATTTGGACATTGGCTTGGGTGGTAGTTTAGTAATGATGATCTTTGAAGATTGTAGGAAGTGTCACGTGCGGCTACTTTCACTAGAGATCGTATATCTGAAAAGTCGTCCTTTTACCGGGTATGTTAACATTTAAAAAAGAGCGGAAAAAGAATAGCAATAGTTTGTTTATTTAAAGTATATATAGTTGACATAAGAAACAGGTTCACTCTATAGGTGGACCTATTTCGCAGTTTGTTAATTTCATTCGTTCTCCGTCTTTTGTTCGACTTCTTCTATCATTTATCACCAATCGTCATCTTCTTCTTCCTCTTCGTCGTCGTCACTATCCACTCTCGTGGCTCCTTGTCTTTTCTTCAAAGCGTCTGCCAACGATCCTGCCATGGCTGTTTCTTCAGTTTTCTTTGCTCTCAAGGCATCGGCCAATCCATTCCCTATTCCTCCGTTGGCGGTGGAACTAGCATTAGCGGAAGTGGCAGGCGTAGCTGCGGCTCTAGGTGCTGGTGGAGGAGCAGCATTCGAACCAATTCCATCACATTCCTGTAAGTAGTCAATAGGAGACCATCCTTCTTTTGATTCATCCAAGAGCTTTACCAATCCCCACTTTCCGTTGATACTAGAAACATAATATACTTGATCTTTGGTAAGTGGTAGGGATCCAGCAACAGATCCATCGTAATCAAACATGGCCTTATAGGTGGGGAATTTTGGTTTAGACAATGCTGGAGGTGGTGGTGGTGGCGGTGGGGCAGTCTTCTTTGCTGGAGGTGCAGGAGCATTCTTTTTCACTGGTCTTGCTGGAGTAGTAGCTTTTTGAATTTCTGGAGCTGGAGGTGGTACCTTCCGAACATGTTGCGGTTGTTGTGTAGCATGTTGTGCTACACCTGGAGCTGGAGGTGGTACTTTACGAGCTGGTTGTACATTATGCGCCGAAACAGCAGCTTGTGCAGCTTGGGCAGCTTGCGAATGATTTACTGGTTGTGGAGCTTGAGGAACTGGTTGTGGGGCTTGGTAGCTTTGTTGTGGGGCTTGGTAGCTTTGCTGTGGGGCTTGGTAGCTTTGCTGTGGGGCTTGGAAACGTTGGTTGACTTGATGAGAAGGTTGAGATGGAGCTGCTTTTCTAACACCTCTGTTATAATACTTACTGTAATCAACAATTCCAGAGGTTCCTCTAGGTCTCTTTGGATTCTTACTATTTGGGGGTAATCCCTGAGACACTGTAACAGTTCCAGATTTATAAACATCACTATTAGCTGGAGATGTACCAGTTTGGAATTTCACCGTTTGAAACTTGCCTACCTTCTTTTGATATTGTACGGTAGGCCCAATACGAATACTTAAACCGGGGTTCAATTTCTTTAATTGTGCAACTAATTCGGTCTTGAAATCCAAATTAATAAACACATCTGGAACGGTTGGAGTAGGAGAATGTAACGATAACGCTACCCAATTATCTTGAAGATTGGATAATGCAACATAATTCAAAGTGTTTACTGGTATGACGAATTCATTGGTCAATTTTAATCTCTTCTCAACCAAGACAGAACTGATAACATGAAGACTGTTCTTGGTTAAGACAAAAATTCTCGATAATCTCTTGGAAGATCTACCGAATTTAGACAAAAGAATTTCTCCATTACTTGAAAAGATAACTTGACCAGAAATACCGGCTTGAGTAACCACGAATTTCCCATAGCCGGATGTATCGTTACATCCCAAATAATCACCCATAAAGGCACGAGAACCAATCATAGACATTCTACGACGTTCCTTTTGTCCTTGTAATAAGCTATTACCGTAATCACGGAACTGCTCAAACTGGTTACCATGTAGTTTTACTCTCCAGGCATTTTGGATCAATTTGGCTGCATCTTCCTTTCTTTGGACGTATCTTCTCCAAGCTCTTTGAATTCTGGCAGCCATATTGTGCCAGTATTTATCTCTCATATCTTCTAATGCAAACAAAGTTTCCGGAGTTTTGATAAACACCTTGGTGGTACCTAATTGGTATTCCAGTGGGGGAATATGACAAGACTTCAAGATCTCTCTAACTGCAGAAATATCATCACCATTCCAAATGTAATCACCAGCATAACCAGTGGCCGGAGATAACAAGTAGAATCTCTGAACAAACTTGTCAAAAGTAGTACGATAAGCAAAACCCGCTCTTCTAATACGGACATTTTCTTTCAAACCCAAATATTTGACTTGATGCAAGACTTGGCTATTGTCATATTCTTTTGGTCTTTTAGTTTGATTTGGCTTGATGGTTCTAATATACGAAGGTTGACATTGAGATAAGGTATCGACCAAAAGATTGGCACTTCTTTTAATTTTATCAGAAGCCGTTTCAGTTCTCTTTTTAGAATCAGATTGTTCTGCCAATAACTTAGGAGGGAACAATACATTGTTGACGAAACTATTTGATGAAGTAGACAACAATTCCAAAAGATCTCTCAACAATGCATCTTTATTCTTATCAGTCATTCCAGCAACATCATAAGTCACATCACCAGCATAATGCTTGATGATGAATTTACCCCTACGATCTTCGAAATGACGGTTATTGGCACCCACCATGCTCAATCTTTGAGCAAAGACTTGGTCAGCTGCCTCTGAATCGGCATGGGCGGTCTTGATAGAATCATTCAAAGCTGCAAATAATCCCGGCTGAGGTCTAGTTGCTTCGATCAAATCACAAACTACCTTATTATTGAAATAATCAATCGGAGTCCATTTAATTTGTTCTTGCACGTATTCTTCTTGTTCTGCTTTCAAAGTCAATTGAATAAAGATTTGTTGTAATTTTTCATTGACGTAATTGATACAGATTTGTTCAAAAGAGTTTTGTTCGAAGATTTCAAAACCATAGATATCTAAAATCCCAATAGACTTCGAGGCACTTTGAGCCCCCTTAAGAGACATATTAACTCTTTCCACAATCCAATCAAAAAGATTGTTGTAGATCCCCTTGGCTAAGGCATCACGAACGGAAGTAGCCTGCACTATATTCAAAGGAACATGATAGGTAGAACCTCTCTTCATACCATGTGAGGTTTGCATGACTCTTTCAACAAGCGAATTCTTCAAGATTTCGGGATCCACATCAAGCAAATAAGCCACGAATTGGGTGACACTTTCATCACGGATTGCAGCATTTCCATTTTCGTCCTCCATAAATGAAATGTTTCCAATCCAAAGAATCAGGGCCAACATTCTAAAAATGTTATCTTGTTCCTGTTGGCTCAATCCGATGACATTCATGGCATTCAATGTTTCACTGAAGTCCTTGTTATC
Source organism: Suhomyces tibetensis (assembly GCA_030570835.1). NCBI lineage: Eukaryota > Fungi > Ascomycota > Pichiomycetes > Serinales > Debaryomycetaceae > Suhomyces > Suhomyces tibetensis. Next base: position 126,596 of record JAJLWT010000001.1, read on the forward strand.
GTCTACACCGTCCACATTGATACATTTGGCAGCCGAGGTATAGATGTATGTTTCTGGGCCTTGAATTCCAAACATCTGTTGATATTGGGGAGGACAATGTTTGGTAAACTGGTAGAAGATATGGAAGTTACGTTCGTTGGTGATTTGACTGACCACTCTTTGCTTTTCCAACAAGTAGTTGGTGATATGAGCAGCGATTGGTTGGTAGGACGATTCGTTGAATTCGATTTCGAGGTATTTTCCGTGTCTCGAAGAGTTGTTGTTTCTTAACGTCTTGGCACATCCAAATGATTCCAACAACGGATTGGTGGCCAACACCATATCCTTGATCTTGGAGATCTCAGCATTGCCGGAGTCCACAGACACATTGGCGATGTACTGCATGATCTGTTTGGCGGCTTCGGTTTTACCGGCCCCGGACTCACCCGAGATAATCACACACTGATTGTCGCCGTACGACTTCAAGTTGTAGTACATGGACTCGGCAATGGCAAACACATGCGGTGGCACCTCCAATCTGTTTCTGCCCTTATACTTGTTCAAATGTTCGGCGGTATAGATACCCAAGTCCTGGAACGGGTTGACGGAGATCAACACGTGTCCGATGTAGGTATAGATGGTGCTGTTCATGAACCGCTTGTGGAGGTTTTCATTGATGGCATCGTCGGAGATTTTCGATAACAACGTCAAATCGGAGACCCCGACTTCCTTCTTTTTGTGGAGATCGAACTCGGCTTTTTTGATGCCGCTGGCTTTGGGTGGCGCTTGTTGTTTCTTTCTGGCGCCTCTTTTCACGATGGCCATGGTTGGTGTTGGTGGATGGTGGGATAAATGTGGTGATAAATGTTGAGGAGAAAATTAAGGCTGTGCGTGCTCACGACTTGGATGGAAGAATGATCTGGTGGAAAAGTGCGAAGGTAGGGAGGATTGGCCAAAAAATTAGCGAGGATTGGCGACAAAGGAGGGGAAGGATAAGCCGGCCGCTGGCTGCTGGCGTGACCTGACCCCAATTCTCGGTAAAAACGGCAGTAGATTAATACACACTACTACATAGAAATTGGTTCTCTTATCCGATGTATCTCTACAACCAGACCATGTATGGGAATTCTGAAAAGACGGTCCTGTTCTACAAACATCAGCGACTCTTCCTAGCACATTTTATTTTCCGTTTTCTACACTCAATCTTCTGTTCTCTAAATGTATTACTTTTTGTCTATATGTTTGCTCGCGGTACGGCTCGCTGGGACTACCACCATGTGTACGTGACGCCACCATAACGAGAGTCGTGTACCAGACAAGTACAGCAATATGCTGTTCCAGCGGGTAGCATTTGCTGTTCAGTACCGCTGTTTATTGGACCACGCATATGACCCTCTAGTGGTAGTGACGGACTGAAACCTCGACACTCCGACTACATGGGACCTTTGGCAACCGCCCAGCTCTCTCTCTCTCTCTCTCTCTCTCTCTCGCTCCCATAAAGTCTTGAGACTTAGTGAGACCACAATCTGACCATCTTATCCTTGCCCCCACTGGCCACTCTCTTCCCGTCCATACTCCAGTCGACGGCATAGACCTCGTCGGCGTGGCCCGGCAAGTCCACGTTCAACTTCCGCGTCCTGATGTCCCATACCTTCAACGTGGTGTCCTTGGAACAACTGACCAATAGACGACTGTCGGCGGACCACGCCGTCTGGTAGACTGGCGCTACGTGGCCCCGTAAGGTTCCCACAAACGTGCCTCGAAGCCCGTCCCATACCTTGATACTGTTGTCAAACGAACTCGACACGACATAACGGCCATCGGGCGAAAACGTCACATGGTTGACCAACTTCTGGTGGCCGGTCATTCTACACAATGGCTTGGAACTCTTGAGGGGCTCCCACATGTACATGGTGAAGTCGTCACTGGCGGTCACCAATCTCTCGCTAATGACCCCGTTGATCTTGGCTACTTTTTCGTAGCTTTCCAACGCCTTGGCCTTCAATTCCTCGTCGGTGAGCTTCTTGGTATTGATCTTGGTGCTGGTGTGATCGAATCCTCCTCTTCTCAACACGTAGTCGGTGGAGACCGAAAGATGGTTGACCCAATGGGCATGACTCTTCAACGTCTGGATACATTTGCCCCTGGCACTGATATCCCACGACTTGATGGTCTTGTCATGGGAGGCACTGTACACGATATTGGAACCAGACCATTTCACACACGAAACAGAGTTGGTGTGGCCGCTCATGGAGAACAAACACGTTCTGCCGACGGTGTCCCATACCTTGACGGAACCGTCCTTCGATCCGGAAGCAAGACGTGGCTTTTGTCCTGTTTTCACCAAATGGTAGGGTTCCCAAGTTAAGGAAGATACCCACTTGGTATGGCCCGTCAATGGTGAACCTATTGGTTTGCCCAGGGTGGAGTCCCAGAGTCTCACGGTATTGTCCATTGATCCGGTGGCAATCATAGTACCACAGGGAGAGTATGCCACACATAACACCCAGTTGGTGTGCCCGGCCAACGTATGCATGGGGGTTTGGGTATTACAATCCCAGATTCTGGCAGTGGAGTCTCCGGCACCAGTACACATTCTTCCCGAGTCATTTGGAGCGAACTGACTACACAAGATGGTGGAGCCATGTCCCGCTATGGCAACATTCGATCTGGTGATAGGCTTGACCTTGAAAACAGCCCTGGGAGTAAACACCAACGTCATGAAGTCTTCGGTGGTCTTGAGGCCAGGCTTCAATACCGACAGATACAAGTTATCCTTGATGTCCACAAGCAGGCTCTCGTCCTTGAGCAAGGCAAACGTGTATGGAACCGGGTCGTCTGTTTCGTTGTTAAGCTGATTCAAAAGCTCTTCCAACTGTTTCTCGGTGATTCCTCCTGGCACTCTTAACGACCCTCCCACCGATTCGCCGGTGTCGGATGCTTGGAATTTTATGAGCACGTTTGGCACGTCTTCCGGCACGATGTCGACATCGCGGACGAGCTGGGCGTCTCTTTTTTGTTTCTTGGATGGTGGTGGTATTACGGTGGCCATGTCGATGAATAGAGAGATGAGCTTAACTATGGACCTGATCAGATGGTTCTTAACTAGGCGATGCGATGAGGAAAAATTAATTGGACATGCACGCACGCCCGGTTTCTCGCCAGAATGTTAGGGAGGTTTCTCGCTAATGGGTGGGTTGTCGCAGGGGAAGAACGGTTACTATTAGGGAGATGAAAACTTATTAGTGACGTTTTCTCGGTACTGTCAAGGTCACTGCCATATTACTTTACCGAGAGGGCTCCCCAGAGGTTTCCCTAGCACTTGATATTTCACGAACTTTCTGGCGACAACGTCTCGCTGGAATGAAATGTTTGAGTAAAATGTTGGAGTGCGCTTTCCCCTACAATATGATGATTCTTATCTTGTATTAGTGATCCTATTCGAGATAACTTTTTTCTATATAAAGACTTCGCCACTGAAGTTTCTACTAGGCTTCACTATTGGCTTCGAAAGTTTGTTAATTGGAGGAGGTTTCCTGAGCACTTGTTGTTTCTGTTCGTCCTGTTGTTCGTCATTCTTTTCTTCATTGTTTTCATTCTTCTTTTCATCCTTCTTTTCATCCTTCTTTTCATTCTTCTTTTCATCCTTCTTTTCTTTCTTTTCATCCTTTCTCATCCCCTTTGGCAATCTTCTTTTAGGTCCTTTTGCTCTGCTTGTATGCGTGATCTTTTGGTCTTTCACAGTGGTCCTTTCAGGCCTCTCAGGCTCACTTCTGGTTCTGCTGATTGTCTTTGGGGAGAACTCTGGAACTGTGCTTGACTTTAAAATAGATGAAAGTTTGTTCTGGAAAGATTCTGCAGGATTATTCGAAGACTTGGTGGTAGGCGTGAGGTCACTTTTGTCCTTCTGTAGAACAGTAGTATCTTTGAGGGGTTTATTCTCTTCCTTCTTCTCTTCCTTCTTCTCTTCCGTCTTTCTCAACCTTCCCAATGCTTCTAGTCCTTCTACTACCTCTCCCTTCTTTTCAAATTGGTTCACATTCGCCTTCTTGGCTCCCAATTTCTTCATTTGACTCCTCAAGACTTCGGCATCGCTTTCTTCATACCGACTCAACTTTCCTCCTCCATCTAAAATGTTCTTGTTCTGTGCTAGTCTCGACATTGTGCTCTTTAATAAATCATTCTCTCTTTGGGTATACTTTTCTACAGAGGGTTTCTGTGGCTTGGGAGGAACACTCTTACCTAATTTTGACATCGTGGACTTTAATAACTCGCTCTCTTCGTTGGTATACTTGTCTAACGAAGGTTTTGCTGGTTTTTCTGGCATCATCTTGCCTGAATGCAATTTCATGAGCGATTCTTGAAGTATCTTATTCTCATCATTATCAGAACTTCTGGGAGACACCTTTGTTGATACTTTCGTTGGACTGAGACGTCCCAAACGACTGAGATATTCTGGAGATTCCGAGTTGGATTCTCCACCATTATTCCCCTGGGAATCTTCTCTTAATCCTCTTGGTTTGGGTTTCTTTACTGGCTGGCTCTTCAACTGCTCAAATCTACTGAGAAGCTCCGGCTTTGTCTCTTTCTCTTCCGGTATCCCCTCCACACTAGGAGTATCCTTCTTGACAATATGATACGATGGCTTGCTAGGGTTCTCGATATAGGTGTGAGAATCGCTCTTTTTCAACGCACTATCGATCCAACTGGTGGGCTTCACTGTGGTGGAAGTAGCCCGTTGTGGAGGATGGGGATTTCCGCCAATAGTCAAGTCGGCGGATCTTGATGGAGAATTGGTCAATTTCGAATTCGACAACGACGACATCCAGTCGGTGGTGCCGCCTTTTCTCGAATAATTTGCACTAGTCGAATTGGACGAATCTTGCAGAGTTACCGTGGTTTTGGCGTTCCCCATCGTAGACGACAACCAGTCGGATTTGGGTCTTGAAATCGTCGATTCTTTGCCATACGGATCTTGTGATGTTGTCGTTGTTTTTCTGTTCGTCAACGACGAAGATAGCCAGTCGGATTTTGGGCGTATGGGCGGTTTTTCTAGCTGGGGCTCGGCATTGTGGTGGCTGGTGATGGAATTGGCAGATAGTGAACTCATCCAGTCAGATTTGGGCCGTACAGGAGGGGGTGATTTTTTGGAGGAAGAGGAAGAAGAAGCCACTGCTGCTGCTGTTGTTGCTGAAGTGGCTGCTTTTTCGGGCAGAGTCTGGCGGTCCTTTTGGAGCGACGAAGATGAATAGTAGTAGTTTCTTTGGGGGAATAATGGTTGTGGTCCAGACTTGGAGACAGCGCCGGTTCTGTGTTTATCGTTTGTGTTTGATTTGGCGATATCTTCCTTCTTGTTGTTCGTACCAACAGTTTGTCTGGCAGTTGTATCATCGGTGGTATCTTCGGGATCGGCTTTTCCCGACCTGTACGTTGAATCTGGTTTTGGGGGTTTGAGAGGCTTGACCAGAGAGCCCGCTATCCTTTCCTTTGCGGTGTTCTTTTCTCTTTCTTCCCATTCGTCGCCCTTCTTGGTGAGTCCCTCGCTTCCGTTGCTTTTGATATCGTGTTCTAGCTGGCCAAACGATCGATATGTCGGGGAATTTGGTCTTGGGAGAGACGAGCGGGGCTGTGTCGAGGCACCATGGTCGGCATAGCGGCTTGTCGGGTTTCTAGGGTCGCTGGAATCGCCTGATGATGTTCCATAAGTGTAGCGATCTTTCGAATAGTCCTGGTACGAGACGGGGGTGTGGTTTCTAGCAAGCGCCGGCTGGTCCACCGTGGTTGTCGTAGGTGTCGTGGTTGTATCGCCTGGCCATCCCCCCTTTCTGCTTACCGGGTTCATTAGTTCAATATCCATAGCCATATCTCTTCTTCTGGGTAGCGGCGGTACGTCTCGTTCTTCTTCCTCTTCTTGTTCTTCGGCATCCCGTCTGGCCGCCCGCAAGTGGTCTGGCTTGGGTCTTCGTGGTAGTTGTGGTCTGTCGTCCTCCCAGTCGTCTCTTCTACGTGGTAGTCTGGGCGGTGCCTCGGAGGTGCTGGCGAGATTCCGGTTGAACTTAAGCAGCGGCACGTCTCTGAGGCTGGTTCTTGAACCGTCGCTGGCTCCTCCGTGGTAGCTGCTTTCTCGGAAGCTGCCCCCTTTCACCGGCGAACTGCTGGCCAGCCGGTGGCGGAGATCATCGATGTTCCGCTGGAGGTCACGCTGGCGTTGTTGGTCTTCGCGGAACCGTTCCTGGGACAATTCCGATAGCGACGAGAGGAAGTCGTCTACACGTTGAGAGGAAGGAGACGCCATGGCGGGAACTGTGGTGGTGATGGTGGTAGTGGTGGAGGTGGAATGGTGGAGCAATCTGTCGCGGGAACTCAGGCGATGTTATTGTTTGCGTCTCGCTAAATCGGAAATCTCGTGATCTGTAGCGCTGCGGAATGTATTGCATATTTATAGTACATACTGGTAGGTAGCCGGCTATCACCAGGAGAATGTGAGAGGAGACAATCGGCGTATGGGGTTCTAGTGGCGGCCTGTCTATTTTTGCTGTTGGCGGCGGCCTTCGTAGCCTGTGGTCGGTGATGTTCGTTATGGCTTGTCGCTAGACTTTAGGCAGAAGCTCTCTAAAATGTCTAAGGTCTCTCTAAAATGTCTAGAGGTCTCGCTAAAATGTCTAGAGGTATCGCTAAAATGTCTAGAGGTCTCGCTAAAATTGTCTCTAAGGTCTCTAAGGTCTCTGAACTTGGTCTCAAGATCTCTAATACCACCGACTTGACAAAAGTATGCTAGTCCCCTAACTCGGATTAAAGGGTATGATACCAAACCCTCCTCCCCATGCATCATACGCCGACCCCTGTTGTTGTCCTTGTACTTGTCCCTGTGCCTGTTGTGCCTGTTGGGTCTGTCCCTCGGGCAATACCGACCCTTGCCGCGTATACACGTTGTAGAATAACCCGTACGAATTCAAAGCATCTTCGTCCACATCCTCTTCTTCTCTAATTCTAGCTTCTTCCTGTTCCTCCTTGGCCGTGTTGGCACTGCCATACCGTTTATGGTGGGGCACCTCGGTGAGATTTCTCATGGTCTCCCAGAAATCCATTCCTTCCTCGTCGTCACTAACCTCGTGATGCTTTCTCTTGCTGGATTCGCCACGCTTATGGTTACTGGCAGCTTCGGCCGTCACCATTTCAACTGCCTGTGTAAGTGGCGTCATAGCCTCGTTGCCCTTGCTTTCATACGTCTCTCCACTGTTGAGTATTCTCATAAGATCCGATTCCCGCATGGAATTGGCCATATTAGTCATGTTGGTCATGTTGTTATTGTTACTGGCGAGGGTGTTCGAAAGACCATTGCTGGCTTGGAGACTGCTGGTTTGGAGATCGCTGGTGCCGGTGTTGTTGCTGATGCTGTTGCTGAGATTGTTGCTGATACTGTTGCTGAGGTTGTTGCTGATGTTGTTGATGTTGTTGGCATTATCATCATCATTGTAGCCACTGTGGCTGTTGTTGGTGTTATTGTCAGTGTTGGTGTTGGTGTTGGTGTTGGCGTTGTTGCTGGCGTTGTTGCTATTATTACTGACACTTGCACTTCTATTACTACTCTCGCCCTTGCTCTTTCCATGATGGTGATGGTGGTGATGGTGGTGGTGATGGTGGGTGGCTTTTCCAGACGACGAATTCAATTTCGGAACCTCGGTCAACGGCGGCAAGTAGTTGAAATGCTGGAACCTCGTGAGCTGGGTCTCGGGTTCGTGATAAAAGTTGGTCCTGCCATCTGAAGGAGGTTGTCCTGTGCTTCGGTCGCCTCGTTCTGGATTCAATATCGCCATGGGAGACGATGCAGACGAATTGGTATGCGATATGCCTTCTGGGGGCGTCTGGCCCGCTGCTGCTGCTGTTGACAGGGGCTCGTAGTGATGGTGGATGTGTTGGTGGACAGTAATGTCCAAATCGTGCTCTTTGGCGTATTGCACAAGACACTGCACCAATTCCTGGTTCTTGATACCGCCGCCGTTCTCGTCGAAAAGACGCTGGTGGGGTAAATGGCTAGGACCCGTGCCGCCGTGTTTATCCCCGACGGTATACCTCCAATCGACCTCGCTCTTCACCGGCGCAGGGAATGGTCTGCTGTGGTGGTTAGTGCTTCCAGAGGACGCTGGGTAAGAGCCGGCGTATGCAGCTGCCACGCCGGCGCTGTCGGTGGCGGTTGTGGCGGTGGAGGCACCGAAGGTGTCTTTGTAGGGGTTTTCGTCGCCATCTCTTTCCAAGAGCCTGAAGCTGCCATTTGTGATGAGCTCGACCTCTTCCTTGATGACGTGGTCGGCCTTTCCCCGGGCGACCTCGGTGACCAACTTCCGCCACCGGTTACGACATGTCAATGGCGGCCGGGACTTGAACTTTCCCGCCACCGTCCGCCACTTGGTGCCATGGAGCTTGACCTGTCTGACGAGAGTGAGGTCCTCGTCGCGGGACCACGGCTTGAGTCTGTCCTTGATGTCGGGATCCAACACCTCCAAGTACCGCTTGGAACACTGGTCGTCGCTGCGGCCCTTCATTTCAACCGACACCCGTTGCCACGCCGGGCCAAACGTGTGGAAGGCCTTGATGAGGCGGTCGTCCTCGTCCTTGGTCCAGCGGCCCCGCTTCAAGTTGGGGTCGAGCGAGTTGGTCCAGCGCTTGCGGCAGTCCTTTGTTTTGCGTGAGCCGTCGGGAGACACCCGCTGGGCCACCTCATCCCACTTGACGGATTCGGGGTCGTATTTGTTGTGGTCGGGGTACATCTGTTGGAGCACGGCGGTTAGAGTGGCGTCTTCTTCTTTGGACCACCGCCGCCGCGAGTCTCGACGGAACGTCTGGAACCCGAGCGTTTCGGTGATGGAGAGGGGGTCTATGGGCGCTTTGTCTTCCATGGTGTTTATTGAAGAAAATTCTACACGACTTTATTGATTAAACCAATGAGCCCAGTGAGCCAATGGGCCCACCGCAGCGAGAGAGTGCGCGCGAGAGTGCGCGAGAGAGCCGGCGAGCGCACGCGCGTGGGCCATCCGACTAGTGACAGAGTTAGTGTGCACAACCACAGATGGCGGCATCCTGGCGGCGAGCGCTCCCCGGGGCTGGCGATAGAGGGCGTGCGCCGGCCAATACCCGCCCACGCTAGCGACAGCGTTGGTACCACTGGGGAGCACTCTGGGGTGGAGCCCGAGCCCGAGCTCTCGCTAGAACGGTCGTGGTGATAGTGGTAGTATTTCGGATTATTTGGGTTTGTTTTGTATTGATTATGATTGCTGTGCTAGCACTTGGGACTCTCCCTATTGGCTATGCTCGACCCTCCGCCTCTCGTTCTCGATCAACCGCACCAAGTTCCTCAACAACATGGCTATGGTCACCTTGCCGATCGAAGGCACATACAACCCAGCCTTGCCCTTGATGTCATCGTTGAAATTCTTCGCACTGGAAAAGTTGATCACCACGGCACCGTTGGCCACGTACTCGGTGGGGAACTTGTATCCGTCCAGGGGAACCCCGGTGATGACAACGTCACATTGCGGCGCCAAGCTGGCCACCAGCACGTCGGCCGAGTCCAACTCAATCACCTTGTGACGCTGTGCCAGCAAATCGTCGCCCCGGGTGTACTGGTGAATATTGTTGACGTCCACCGAGTACACGGTGGCGCCGTCGTTGGCCAAGAGCGCCGCCAACGGCCGTCCCACGATCTCACTACGGTTGACCACCAACACCTTTTTTCCATACAACCGGTTACCGTAGCGGAGGAGCTTGTTGTACACCCCCAAGTACTCCAAGATCTTCACCATCGCCAATGGGGTGCACGGCAAGATCGACTTCTGTTCGTTATGCGGGGCGTCCAAGAACCGCACGTTGTGGTACAAGTTGTGGTAGTACAAGAAATTCAACCCCTCGACATCCTTCTGCGGCGAGATGAGCTGCTGGAGGTACTGGTCCTGGTTGTCGCCAAACACTGGGAAGTACACCATGATACCGTTGACAGCGCCGTCCTTGTTGGCCCTGATGAGCGCGCTCTCCAACTCGTTCTTGTCCACGCGGAGAAGCTCGTAGTGGAACCCCAACGACTCGCACGTCTTGCCCGTCCAGTTGGCGTACATCAACGCCGCTGGATCGTCATTGGCAAGGAACCCCACGAGCTTGGGCCGGAACCCCATCTGGGCCACATTGGCCTCGATCTCGTCGGTGTAGGGCTTGGAGATGGTCGACGCAAGAATGGTTCTACCGGCGGGCTGCGGTGTCGTCATTGTCTGTTGTAGTTGTGTTGTAGTTTAGCGGGGGGTGTCGGAGCACTGGAATATTCCACGATGGCCGAAGGTTGGTGATGGGCATTTGCTAGCTTATATAGTAGGCGTGGGGTGGGGGGACGAGTCAATTAATATGGCAGTGTGCAGGAGGTTATTACGGTGCGGCGGGTCACGCGTGTGGTCACGTGATGCTTAGCGGCTGCACCTTTTCCGCCACATTGGCTTTAGTTTGGTGCTATATGCACTACGGTGTTGCAGCTTAAATGCAATTTATACTACTATTTACCACTGATGTATTAATGGGGAGGGAGTAGAGGTACCGGATGGGAGAGCTCTTGGTGGGAGCTCTTGGTGGGAGCACCCTTCCCATCACTTCAAATGGGCACTGGCATTCTTATACAAACTCTGCCATATAAACGCCTCGCTCAACATCAATTCCACGTCCTTCTCGGTCCAGCTCGACGTCGGCGGATTCTGTAGAAACAACAAGATCTCCTGGAAATCTTTCTCCTTCAATTCCTGGCTGAATTTCACCAAAAATGCTGCACACACATACACATGGAAGTGGTTGAATCCCAACGGACTCTCGCTCAAGTAGGTATCCCACATCCGTACGATCAACGAGACGGACAATTCTCTCATCAATAGACAGTTCATCCATCGGAATGAGAACTGGATAAACTCGATTCCCTCGTGTTCGAAATGTTGGAGGAGCTCGACATCGATTCGCGTCATCAAGTTCTTGAGATCGCCGACTTGACGGAGGATCCCCGGCTGTTCATGGATATAGTTGTCGGTGATGTTTTCCAAGAGACGCGAGAGACACCAGTAGGTGTCGGCTTCGAGAATGGAGAGTACACGCGGTGAGAGCTTGGTGGGGTCGAAATTGTCGACGTTGTAACTTAAAATGGCGCCATCGTCAATGAGCTCTTGTTCTTGGGTATCTGAATCGTCCAAGAGTCCCAAAATAAACAACTCGTCGTCTGCATCAACACTCAACTTTCCATTTCGCTTGGCCACCGCTTTCCGTTGCACTTGCATGATATAATTAGTAAGAAAGATCTGGAAAAAGGGCGTCACCAAATCGTTGATTCCTTGGACGTATCCACTGGCGGGGTGTCTTACTGCCCAGAGATAGAGGATTTTGCGTAGAGACTGTTGGATCTCGGGATATGAATATAACTTGATTGTAGGATGGGTTCTTTTGACATCGATATTGATCTGATGGTACAACTGCTTTTCTCGACTGTTCCCTCCTCCCCCACCGGTGCTCTTGGAGTCCTCAAAGTCCACCGCCACCGAATTCAACCCCTCCAAGTATTCGTCTCTTTTGCGCTTCAACGTCGAGCTTTGCCTCGACTTGTTGGTCGGCAAGTACCCCAAGAGAATCTGCCAAGTGATGGCCCGGAGCTCGACAGGAATACCGTTCCACGAGAGCTTGCGAAGGTCCTGGATGTTGATGATGTTGTCGCCTACCAAGATCTTCTGGAACTTGGCGTATCGCGTGTTGAGCTGGTTGAGCTTGGTGATTTCCAACTTGGCCTGGTAGTCCTCGTAGTCCAACGAATCCTTGGGAGGAGTAGACGACGATGCTGCCGGAACGGGTGATCCCGATGGAATCGTAAGATCGGGATACAACGTGTCCATCATCGGACTGGCCATAAGGGAGGGTACGCGGTTCAGAAGATGGCGTGGTGTCGAACTTATCTGGTTATTAGTGATGTTGCTGTTGCTGCTGCTGCTGTTATTGTTGCTATTGGACTGGCTGTGTATGTTCTTGACTTTGGTGTGGTGGTTGCTACTATTTGCGTCCGAGGTTCTCTCGGGCTGATCCTCCAATTCGGCGTCCCAGTCGTCGTCCAAATCGGCGTACCGTGAGTTCGACTGTGATCTCCGGGGCGATCTGTGTCTTTCTCCGTCTGGAGACGAATGCGATAGGGCCCCCATCGATACCGATCTCTGGGTGGGGGTTCGTTTCAACCCCGTGATAATAGACCCGCTATTACTGGCACCGTTGTTCTTGGCCGCACCGTACGCGAGCGACCCGTAGATGTTCCGGTTGACCTCCTCGTACGACTCCTTCTTGTTGACGGACGAAGATGACGATGCTGCCGACGACGACGTGCCTGTTAGCGAGAGGTTCTTGAGAAACGACGACAAGTGCTTGCCGCGGCCGCCGTTTTCGCCAAAGATGAATTCATTGTTGGAATACACCTGCGACATCTCAGGTCTCTTTTTGCCCATGTTAATCGCTGTGGTTGGGGATGTAGAGGACGAGTTGGTGTTGGGTTGAGAAATGTGTTGGCGTGTAATGTTGGTTAGCGAGAGGGACTTGTCACGTGATCCCTTGCTGGGGCGGCAGCGAGAGCATTGTCGGTAGCCAGCTGGTAGTTTCTCCCTAGCCAAGGACACTTTTTCGCTATGCACTGGCATTTTCTCCCTGGCTAAGGGCTCGACGTCACTTTTTCTCCCTACGTTGTCGCTACATTTTCTCGCTATGCCCCTCAGTTCTTATTGCTCCTTCCCCAATTCCTACACCACATTTGTCTTTCAATTTATTCAGTAGTCTATCAGAGAGAAATGTTCCGGCTAAGCCAGAGACAACGATTACGCCCAGCAGCTTCTAATACTTCTCGGAGACCCTCCTCCAACAGCTTTTCTCCGAGTTCTCCCCCTCCTCTTGTTCGTTCTTCTAATGAGTGATTTCTCCCTTCACAGCAACACTTCCTTGCTTCAATTCTCTGCCCAGCAAATGTAAGGTACCGTCTTGGGTGATATTGACAATGACTTCCAACTTGGAGTTTGGTTTCAAGTCCTTCAACGTCAATTCGGCCAACAAATCGCCGGCTTGGTAGACAACCTCTCTCTTGACTTCTGGTTCGTCGTCGGAGTAGTCGTCGTCGGAATCGTCTTCGTCTTGTTGGGCTTCGACAACGGTTTCCTTGACGGTTCTCTTACCTTCGTACAATTCGACGGCAACCGAGCTGGCGTCTCCGTTGGTGACTTCGATGGACTTCTTGATTGGGTAGGCGGTTTCGGCCACCAAGATTGGATGGAAGGTATTGTCACCGGTCTTGATACCAATAGGCTTGGACAAGTGTTGGGTGTTGACCACGACTGGTTGTAAGGATTCCTTGACTTCTTCTTCGTCGAAAGATTCGATCAAAGAGGCTTGCAAGGCGGCACCACGAGCAACCGATTCGGAAGGATCCAACGCTTTGGCTTCGGCTCCAGATGATGCTGGAGAAACAATGGTGGTAGATTCTGGGAATACTAATTCGATGTTGCTGGCCAACTTTGGAGTATGGGATGAACCTCCAACCAACAACACTTCGTCGATGTCCAAGGTTTCTAACCCGGCCTTTTCAACAACTTTTTCAACAAATCCGGTCATGTTAGACAACACTTGTCTGACGGTCAATTCGTATCTTAATCTGTTGATGGTGGTGTGGAAGTCCAAGCCTTCGGCAACCGACTCGATGGAACAAGTAGAAGTCTGGACGTTGGATAACGTTTTCTTGACCACGATGGATTCGGCTCTTAATTTGGCCAACGATCTGGCGGTGGTTCTTGGGTTGGTCTTGGTCTTCTTTTCAAATTCTTTGGCAAAGAATTCGGCCAAAGCTCTGTCGAGTTGGTCTCCTCCCAAGCCATATTCATGGGCGGTGGCAAGAATAGTCAATACTCCTCCTCTGACCGAAATCACAGCCCCATCGGATCTGATTCCTCCAAAGTCGGCAACAACGTAGATCTTGTCATCCAACAAACGGTCTTCGTCGCTGGTCAAGTGGGCCAACAAGGCGGCAGAAGGCTCGTTGATCAATTGCAACACCTTCAATCCGGCGTCGTTGGAGATTTGCGTCAACACTTCTCTTTGGTGGACAGAGAAATCGGTAGGCACAGTGATCACCACACCTTCGATCTGCTTACCGATGTAGTCTTCGGCAGCAGTCTTGAGCTGCTTGAAGTGTCTCTTGGTGATCTCTTCAACACTGACAACGTCGGTCTTACCGTAACGGGTGAGCTCGTAAGCCACACCTCCATCGGCGCTTTTGATGGCCGGAGCACCAACCTGGTTGTCGGTCTTGGCGTCAATGTCGTCGAACTTCTTTCCAACAAAGTCTCTGAAGTTGATGACGGTGTTTTGAGGGTTTCTGATCAATTGGTTCTGGGCTTGGGTGCCGTGGTACTCGTCGTCTCCGACGTACGATAAGGCGGATGGAATGTTACGGTCTCCGTCGGGGTTGGCAATGACGTCGACTTTGCCGTCGGCGGTGGCAACCGCGATGGACGAGGTGGTGTTACCGAATGTGATACCAATTACTGCAGACATGTTAGTGGTGGTGGTGGTTGTGGTAGGGGATTCGGATTGTGAAAAATTTGATATGGTGGGTTCCACGTGAGGGATGAGGGTCACGTGGGTGGGTGGAAATGCTAGTGAGCGATGGCGGTGGGGCGTTCGAGGATTTAGCGACGGTTGGCGAAAAATGGTGCTGGGCGTAAGGAGAGCGGTCACGTGCACCGGCGGTTTGGGAGTGATTCCCGCGAGGGCACGCGCCAGTGGCAGGTTCAGATGTACATGTGGCCAACCCTAACAGTGGTGTAATGCGTGGAGCAAGGTTGAGCCAAGTCATGAGCTATTGGTGAAATCCGGCATTGTTAGACTGGCTCCCTTGACCGCAGGTCTGCACCAGTCGCTAGACTTTGGCGGTGGCTATTCGACGCTATTCACTTCCTGATCGCCAAGTTGTAGCCTTCACGAGGTGGTCGGACTTTGCTCAACACATCCAGCACTCATTCCCTACTTGTAGCCTTTTCCGCTCATCTGGGTCAATATCAGCGAGCCTAGAGCCCCTCGAAGAGTCATCTCATACAGCTCCCGTATGCTTAGCATAACTGTATTGTTATATTCATGTTAGACTGGTGGAGCAATGTACCGAAGTCTACCGATCTCTCTGAGCGTATCACGGAGCATTCTTACCCCAACTGAAACAAGGCTGCCTATACAGTTTCTTCGGCTGATATAGTATGGTTGCTACAGGCTTGCCCGCACGCAAATATAAAAAGAAGGTCTGCAGTGATGTGTGAACTGTGATGTGTGAACTGTGATGTATGAACTGTGATGCATGTAGTCTGAATATGCACTAGAATATTTCGTCCGTCAAAAAGGATACTTCCCAATACTTTACCTTTCTGTAGATGCAATATTAACATGTTGGCCAGTGGTTATTCGCCAATATGAAGGGCCTGGCGGTTGGTGTTCCGGAATGGCCCATGATTTGTGCCGTCCGGTCGGACCTCACTGTGTCAAATTGCAACTCCTTTTTCGGGTTGTTTTTTGCAACTACTCGCCGTTTTCGGCAGCGTTGTTTTTTGCAGCTTCTTTGTGCACTTTTGATTCAGCTGCCAGTCCACCAGCACATCATTGGTTTGTACAAAGAATCCATAGCGAAAGGCATAAAGCGAAATTGCGACTTCGAGGATGAGTCCACGGGATCCACAAACTGTTCCACAAATGGCCTCGCCCTTGGGAAGAACAGCGGTCTAGCCCCCACCAGGCGGTCTAGTCCCCACCAGGCGGTCTAGTCCCCACCAGGCGGTCTAGTCCTCAGTACCCTATACCAATACTTCACGGTAGCCCTCCAACATTGGATTCACATCACTAACAATGGTACTCCGGGTCTTGCACGGTTCTTTCGTCCTTCTATTACCGAAATGTGTCCAAACAGTGCCATGGATTGATTGCAAAAAGTGCAGAAAATTGCAAAAAAGTGAAACCCCACCAGAGTCACGAGACCGCTAGAAAACAAGTTAGCGAAGAATTCAAAAAACAATTAGCGAGGAAAATAGAGACACGAGAAATAGATGAAAGACAGTGGATGAGCTAAACGAGTGGAATGGGGGAATGAAAATGAATAAAGAGTTACTGTAAGAGAGAGCATGTACTTGGATATCATACGTCACAATTTGGGTGTGTAGATAGGACCTCTACTGGCTGTTTTGCACTACTAATCCTGATCCCTCGCTAGACCCCTCGCTAGATCCCTCCGTTACCTTTTTTCTACAATACTGCCCCCACCCACAATTCGTCGTCTCACCATTTGATGTTTTCTCCGCGCCCCCACCCTCCACCAGGCTTAGACTCTTCTCCAAGATGCAAAACGTAAAGGTCATACGATTGGCGTTGCTTACATTTACGGCGGCGGTGACCTTGGTGATATTGGGCCACCAGCTGTACGCGGGCAACAGAAACACCTTCACGGCGGTCAAAGGTCCAAGCAACTCACCGGAGGCCGATAACGACAAAGACTTCAACAGGCTTGGCCAGCACAAGTGGAACCAGATCATAGACCTGCTTGGCGGAATCGATAACATCATAGCCCACAGCGGCAGAAGACCAGAGACAATACCGGGAAACGTCGCCAATGTGGGAGTGATGCCGCCCAAGGACTCTACCAACGACTCGGGTCCTTTTTCCATTATGCCCCCTCCGGGACTAGCGGGAACTGAAGCTGACAAACCTGACGACGACGAGTCGGACATCGATCCAGAAGACGAATATCTCGATCTTCCAGCGGTTGACTATGTTGAGGAGCTGATGAATTTTGCCAATGGCAGCAATGTTTCGGAGTCGATGGTTAACAGTGAGCCCTCGACGTTGGAGACCATTGCTTATGCCAAGGTACCTGATGAAGTAACCACGGTCGAGCCCCTTAGTTTCCGGATCTATTCTCATAACATCAAGAACGGCAAACAGTTCAAGTTGGCGCCGGGCGAGAAGTTGTGGGCAAGAAGGCGGTCGCAGATCATTTTGTCCATCAAGTTCCATAGTTTGGCCAACAGTCTAGTGACCCTCCAAGAGGTGTACCGGTACCAGTTGGACGATATAATGAGCGAAATGAACCGGTACTCGGACGAGTGGAGTGCCTATGGCGTGGGGAGAATCGACGGGAAGGATATGGGAGAGTTTGTGCCGGTGATTTATCGTCACACCGAATGGGAGTTGGTATTCAATGATTCTATCTGGCTTAATGAAATCGATCCTAAGGTCGGAATTGAAGGCTGGGATGCCAAATATTTGCGCATAGCGTCGTATGTGACGCTTTTGCACAAGCAATCCGGTAATTATATCAATGTTTTCAATACCCATTTGGACCACATTGGAGCCAATTCACGCTATGGATCGGCGCAGTTGCTTACCGAGAAAATGGCCCAAATTAACCAATGGCCATCTTTTCTTTGTGGAGATTTGAATACCGAAAGAAACGAATCGAGTTATCTATTTTTGAGCGACCAGCTCCAAGATCTGTTATTATTGGCCAATAAGTACAATAAGTTTGGATACGTCGATTCGTCTGTGACTGGATTTAGGGATGAAAAGTTGAAGATCGGGGGCCAGAATATCGACTATATCTTTGCCCCAGCATACGCAGTTGCCATAGATGACGACCAGACCTGTGGCAAGGAGACCGAAGATATCGGCAGCCGGATGAGATTATCGTTGGAAAGATGGGGGATGCTACACTCAAAGTATCGCAACAGTTACATGAGCGATCACCGGCCGATAGTGGCCGATTTCAAGATCGGGCCCTGTATCACAAAATGAGGAGAAGTGGTTGTTCAGAGACGATGAAAGAAGACAAGAAGATAAAAAGACAACAAGACAAAAATGGGGACATCACCAATTTGTAGAAGTGTTCCGAAAGAGGCTACTAGCATCCTTTTACTAGTTAGTAATTAGACAACTACAGCAGAAGCGACAGCTGAAGCGACAGCTGAAGCGACAACAGCAGCAATAAACCCAATGACAAAGTAATCTGCACCAAATGTAGTCAGCTAGCAACTGCAACTAGCTCATAGGTAAAACACCGGATTAGAAGTGTGTAGCTTCTCTCGGTAAATCCACCGAGAGCACAGTAGTTTGCTCCCGCTAAAGCTCTCACTCCATCGTGGGAGTCTGGGCGGGCTCCCTCTCTGGACTTGCCACAGTGAAGTCACGCGCCGACAACTCCCACCGCAGCACCACCGCAGCACCACCGCAGATCCCACTGCAGATCCCACCGCAGCACCACCGCAGCTCCTCAGTAGCGTCCCTACGCAGGCCGGCCCTGCGTCTGCGCGGCTGCCTCTCTCGCCAGCATTAACCAAGTCGGCCAACCAATGCTACAACACCATCACCACTCCAGATCGTTCGCCAGATCGGACCCTCTACCCCCACCAGCACTCCCACCATGTCGTACATAACACCGTCGCCGCCCAAACCGTCGGCCCAGCAGCCCATTGCCGCCTCTCCAGCCGACGTTCAACACTACTACCGGCGGCTCATCAACAAGGAGTTTCGGAACCTCCAGCTAGACGCCGAGCTTCTGTCCAAGTCTCTCTTTGACCTAATAGACTACTGTGAGCTCCTCTACGAACAATCCACCAACAGCTCCAACAATGATGGCACCGCCCACTACATCAAGGGCTACTTGATATTCAACTACTTCATCAACAGTTTTGTCATGCTACACTTCAAAGGCTTTGACGCCTTCATCGAGTCCAACGAACAGGACTTCATCATCTACTTGAACGTGTTTGCCTTCTACAACACCCACGAGTATTTGAACAACTTGGCCTACTCAATTCCCCTCGACAAGCTCCGACAGTACGTGCTTGAGTATTTGGTGGACAAGAGTCTTCTTAGCTTCAATGTGGAGGAGCTCTACGACTGGTTGAACCGGTACATCGTTTACTTGAAGGAAAAGGACAGGTCGTACCTCGAAGAGGGCGAGCCGGCGTCGGAGTCGGAATCGGAGTTGGAATCGGAAGAAGATTTCGTCTCTCCATCTCAATCTCCGTATATGGCTAGTTCTGCTAAGAATTACAATTTGAACGGCAGTTTGAACTCATACGGAAACAACAGCCATAACTTCAATGACGACTCTACAGTTACAAATATAGACGACCACAATGTCAATGACTTCAAGTCGAGATATCCTTCCATCAAGTTAGAAGAGAATACAAATCATCGAGGTGAAAAATATGTCCATGGAAATTACCAAAGCAATGGAAACTACCACATTGGTTCTAATGAAAAGAACTACCCCAATACTTCCAATGTGAATACAAACAAAGAATATGGTTCTAGAAATGGCCATGGATTAGACCTTTCATGCGCTTCAATATCATCCCTTTCCATCTCGCCATCGCCTCCAAAAACCATCCCTACATCTTCATCGCCATCAACTCCTCCTCCCATCCCGTCAAAATCCCCGCCTTACAATTCGGCTCCTTATCCAGTAGAAGCTACCAAAACTTCGGCACCTCCCGTGCCCAAAAGTCAACCACCAGGGGTACCTAGAACCGATAGAATTGTGCCCCCCATACCCAAAAGTGACCCACGTTTACATACCAGCAGTAAAATGTCCTATGATGGTAGAGTCAGCCACAATAACGACCCCGCAAGACTCAGTAACGAGTCCCCCAGAATGAAGATGGCTTCCAATACAAAGTCTTACGATGGCAGCATCCATACCCAGAAGTGGGACGACTACAATACCGGAAACTATTCACGAAAGCAACCCCCACTCCCCCAAACTTCATATACCCAGCCTTTCATCCAACCATACCAACAATCATACACACAGCCATATACCCAACACTTTGCACAGCCATTACTGCAGCCACCATTTTCTCATCCATATAGCCAACCGTATGGCCAGCCATATTCACTACAACAACATCCACAACAACAGGCGTATGCTGCCACCCTGAACCCATTCCATTCCCACGCTTTTCCAGACCAGCCAGGAGTACCTCCACCGCACGTATCGACGATAATCCCTCCACATGTCAAAGCCCAGCAAGACCAAATCAAAACCCAGAAGGTCCAGTACATGCGGGATTATGCCATTTGTGGGCTCAAGAACTTTGGATCGTCGTGCTATGTCAATCTGACCATCCAGCTTCTTTTTGGTGTCCATGCATTCAAGGATCTCTTCATGTATCTGGAATATCACAAGTATATCAAGGATCCGAAATATGTCAATTTATTGAAGCTACTGAAGGATACACAGCAGCATAAGAAATCGGTACTTCTTTGTGAAGCGATCTCTGGATTATCACGTACGTTTAGTCATCATGGAGGTTCGGCAATTGCTCCCACAAAGTTTATTCGGGTTGCTTCATTATTGAAACCTGGTTTCAATATCCCTTACGAACAACAAGATGCCCAAGAATTCCTTCTCTTTGTATTGGAACGTCTACATGAAGAATTGGCCGATAAAGGAGTATTTGATGCCGATATTGACGATTATATCAAACAATGGGATATCAATGTCAATGTCAAAGATAAAGAACAATATGTCAAATGGTATAAATCGGTATTGAAACATGAAGGAAGATCACCAATTCATGATCTCTTCCAAGGACATCTACAGAACAAATTAATTTGTAATAAGTGTGGGTTTGAGTCTATAAATTATTCACCATTCACCATTCTTTCATTACCTATAC
Source organism: Suhomyces tibetensis (assembly GCA_030570835.1). Taxonomy (NCBI): domain Eukaryota; kingdom Fungi; phylum Ascomycota; class Pichiomycetes; order Serinales; family Debaryomycetaceae; genus Suhomyces; species Suhomyces tibetensis. Next base: position 147,328 of record JAJLWT010000001.1, read on the forward strand.
CTTCATCGAATAAGAATGGTATTGTCGATTTGGCTGATTGTTTGAGATATTATACCAAAGATGAAGTTCTTAGCGGAGACAATGCATGGAATTGTCCCAAATGTTCGAATATCGGAACAGATTCAGCAGCACCTGCTGGAGGTAGTGTTCTTGATAGTCATCCTGTTTTCACCCCCAAAAAGAGTGGAATCTTTAAATTGGGAAGAAGAAGCAAATCTCCAGCCCCAAAGCATAAACTACAAGCCGCTTCGCAATCAGCAAATGTCACCGATTCCATTTCGATCAAGAAGCTCCATTTTATCAAAATGCCTCGTATTCTATTCATCCATTTGTCGAGATTCTCCATGTTTAATTTGACAGACAAATTGGATGTGGTGATTCAATATCCGCTTGAATTGAAGTTCAATAACCAAAACCACGAGATCCATTATAAGTTGAGTGGGATCATTAATCATTACGGGAATCTCAAGAGTGGCCATTATACTTCATTGGTGAATAAGTCAACCGATGGAAGTTTAAGACACCCGTACTGGTGTTTATTTGACGACGAGAACGTCAGGCCCAATATAGTGCATGGAAATGCCAGTCAGCCGTATGGATTGCCATCAAGGGATGTGTATGTGTTGTGCTACGAGAGGGCGTGAAGAACGAGAGGCCAGAACGAGAGGCCAGAACGAGAAGCCAGAACAAATCAAAGTTCTCATCACAGATCTTCATTAGTATATCAAGTATGAGTTACTCTTGGCTTCCTCAACCACCCCATGTCCTACTTTGCAAGTTGGAATAAGGCATCATATTCATAACATTAGTCATTATATTAATCATGATCTTAATCATGTGATTAATCATCTTCATCATCATCTTCATCGTCTCCAAATACACTTTTAGATAGCGCTTTCCTTGTAGAGACGTCGCCCTTCAAAGATAACTTGATGGGACCCGAATTCAAAACAACGGGCCCCCGGGTGTTCTCCTTAGTACTGTCTCTTTCTCTTTCCACCGATTCGTTGCCTCTCTTCATCTGCTCGTTGATCATCTTCATGGAGATCTCCTCCTCCGACCTCAACGTCTTCTTTTTTGCCACCATCTGTTCGATACGGAGATTTGATTCGGGCGACAGATCGATATACTGGATTTCCAAGTTGAGTTCCGAATCGGATTCGGACCCGTTTTTCACGCTTACAAGACCTTTCTGGCCCAAATGCTTGACGAAAGACGTCAAGCTCGACCACTTGGTCGAATTCATGTGCACATGGTCTCGGTCACTAAGAATGTATTCTTGGTAGAACTTGTTGGCATTGACGAGCTTGGTGCCGTGGTTGATGCGTAGAAGGCGCAAGAACGCCGTTTGAAGTTGGCTCGAGTAGTCTTCAATCACCCGCGCCCCTCGGCCGTCCTCACTGAGGTCTTTCACCTTGAAATGGTGACTGGGAGAGTTGACATGGTTCTTGAACCCATTGGCATCGCGACACTGTTTCTGACAGATCTGACAGTAATATTTGAGTTTCTGGAGCCCCGACGCCTTGAGCTGTTTGGCGTGGTACTTGGCGGTTCCGATTTCCGCCCTGGCCATATCAAAAAACGCAACAAGGAGCAAAAGGAGTGGTTGTTTCCGAGGTTGAAGTCTTCAAGCGTCTTTTTTGGAGCTTCTACTTTGGTGCGTTTTTTTGGTGCATTTGGTGCAACTTTTTAGCACCTCTGCGATATGCCAACTACGAGATCCAAGATGAGTGTTTGCAGAACGATGGGCCCTATTGGACCCTACACTCGTTTAATGCACAAACAGAGACCACCGTTCTGTTCCGGGCCCAATTCCCTACACGCCGGTTTTTTCAGATTTTATTCTGGACCGGTACTTCCTCCCCGCAAGTCGTACCGTCCAATCGTCAATCCATTGCAGTTATTCTGGCATCATAGCGTCAACGCCAGCGTCAAGTATTTCGGGTTGATTGCGCTGTCTGCTGCGATCTTCACCCATGTGCATCCCAACACGCTTCTCACCGTTGGGCCTCCGGTGGTACTTGGGGGAATATATGCCTATAGGGCGTACCAGAAGAAGGTGAGGACTTTGGAGATCGGGGTGTTGCTAGAGACAAAAGACGACCCTAACCAGGGCGACCGGGTCCAGGTCCAACGATATGATGAAACAGAGGTGGCCAACGTCGTCAAGGGCTTGGAAAATGAGTTTGACCATTTCAAGCATCAGATAGTCGACATTGTTGAAAAGAGAATCGTCAATTATGTCATTGAACAGAGAGTCGAAGGCGGACAGGATGCAGGGGGAATCAGTGGGTTGTTTATGGATACGAACAACCAGCTTTCGGTGAACATCAACGAAAATGACGTCGATACGTTTGTTGTGCTGAGAGTGGAAGACCAGGACGAAGATATCACCCGAGAGTTTATCAAGATGGCATTACCCTTCTACAGTCATAAAGATATGAAAAAGGCAAGGAGATTGGGAGCTGTGGAGGTCTATTTGCTTGAAGACGCCGGCCACGAGGATGAGCCGTTCAAGCAGTACAAACTTGCTGTGAGAGTATCGCCATTTCAATGGAAGAAGGTGGGGGTGATGTTGACCGACGAGAGTGGGCTCATGAAGAGTGAGATGATGGAGCAGGAGGCGAAGTGAAGTGAAGAGAAGAGAGAAGAAAAGAGGAGAAGAGAAGAGAGCAGATGTCCACGAAACGGATTTTGTAAATAGCACAACAATAGGTAGGATAGAATTGATAACAACGAGATCGAAGCACCGATAACACTCTTACAGCAAATGGGTTGAAGAAACTATCCATTCTTTCATTTTTTTTCTTTCTAATCTGTCACATATATACATTGATGGTTTATTCTATTGTAGCTTTTTCAGAACTGATATTGGCTGCATCGAGGGCTCCTCTTCTGTTGCAGTGGTTCTAATGTTATTATTGCTGCAGTAGTCTCTCCCATTATTCAACAAGCTTGTTTATGTTTACTGTAAATTGAGATTCTATCTTCTGAAAAACTCCTTGGCTGTCAGCAGAAACCTTCCGAACTCAAAGCATCCAGACGATTCTCTAATAATCTCCAATTGCGGAAGATTGGCTTGGATATCTGCTATTCTCTTAGTGGTAGCAGGATGAGTCGATAAAAATTCTTGCAAAACCCCTCCCCTTATATTGCCACTCATTTGTTGTTCATATTGGTACATTCTTTGCCAGAAACTAACAGCTTCATCCACCTTGAAACATGCCCGGGCAAGCAACTCACATCCGATCTGGTCGGCTTCAGATTCCATTTCTCGTGACGAAGGCATCCGGAGCAACCCTTCAATCAACAAATCATTGAACCACGAGATCCCCGTCGTGGTGTACAAGATGGTCGATAGGAGAATGTAGAACGGCTGCGACGAGAGCTGTTCCAGAGTATGGTGGGCCAACTGATGGGACAATTCGTGGGACAACACGGTGGCAAGACCGTTATCATCGTGGCACAACGGGAGAATCGACAGGAAGATGAAGATCTTACCATTGGGGAGAATAAACGCATTTGGAGGCGCCTGGGTGGAGTCTGCCTTGACGATATGGATATTCCAATCAAGACTTTGGAGGTGTTGTTTTTGCTTTTCGTTTTCATTGTGGGAAACAGCCACTGTCAAGAGACGGTTCATGATGGCGGTGGTTTTGGCATAAAGAGGATCCGACGACGGCACGATATCGTCACGGTACTGCGACAAGATCTGACGGTACGAGTAGTCCCCAATCTTCGTTTCGAGCCAGTACGGAATCCAAATAAGTCTGGCTCGGTGGGTGAAAGGCGCCTCATCTCTATTGTACATGTAGAAACCAGCAAAGGCAACAGACCCATAGACTACGTTTCTGCTTTTGAAGAATGAGGTGAAGTTCGGCGTGGGCGCCGAATTGAACCGCTTGTAGGTGGCATACAGTCTGACGGTAGGCCTGAAGTAGGCTCTCGAGGACGTTCTAGCAAACATGGTTAGGCGGGATGGAGGATGATGAGACTGTGGAGAGCAATAGGAGGCCAAACCTCTCTGGAAAATGGATGGGGAAAAATTGATAATTTCTCGGTAGAGAGTGGGGAAAATTGATAATTTCTCGGTAGAAATGGGGATATCGATAATTTCTCGCTAGTGGCTAGGGCCATGTTCTCGGTACAACGACAGTTTTTCACACCACATTTAGCGAGCACCCACCTTAGTATTGTGAATAGATCGCTTCCACAACCTACCTGTACTTACCACCGTCTCTCCAAACCTAACTACGGCCATTGCCCTACACCTTGTCACAGCACAACATTAGTAAGTTATCTATGCAAATCTAATAATTCAATTAAAGAAGGGAAAATATTTATTGAAAAACAACCTTAGTTTCATCCTGGAATGGCGAAACCTCGGTCATTCCAGCGTCCTTATCAAAACTGTTGTCTATTTGGCCAGCCAAAACTTTGTTAAGACCACTTGGCTTGTGCTTGTTGGTTTCGGAGTGATCTTTTTGCGGCAGGTTTTTTACGTCCAATCCGGAGGCTTCGTATATAAAGTTATCATTTATGGTGGAATGTTCGTTCAAATGAAGTCCCACGAGATCCGAGCTGGAGTTGTTGGGGATGACGTTGTTTCTTTGCTTCAAGCTGACGGTGGCTGCTCTGGAGGGCAATTTTTCAAAGAACCCGGGAGAAGTGAGTTGTTTGGCCAAATTGTCAAGCGATTTTTCAGGGGCGGCGGTGGACACCGAGGGTATTGCACCTCCTGGAGCGATACTGGCAACAGAACTATTGCTGGCGGAACCGACCAACGATGGCGGTTCTCCATTGGAGTTGCCCGTAGCGGCAGCGGAATGTCCCGCTATCGAAGGCGGCTGGAACTCTGTACTGGAGCCGTCTTTGCCAGGAAGAACAGGAATAAAGCTGTCGTAGAAGTCGTAGGCCGATTTTGTCTTGGCTCTCGACACCTTAGAGGGGCTGTCGATATCTGCCGACTCCTCCAAGAATGGTTTGGTCGAGTCCTGTTTGGAGGTCCGATTCGAATGCTTGTCCTCTTCTGGACCCGTCGACTCCGTGTGTGTGGTGGTGGAGTTATTCTGGTCGGCAAAGGCGTTCTTTGCCTGGTACGGCCGGTGGAGCTCTTCCAGGAACCGGCCAAACAGCTCGTCGTCACGATCAAGATCATAGTCGTTCTGCTGGGAGTCTTCTTGTTTCTGATGGCGCTGATTGCGGTACCAGAACAATACTATCACGGCAATAATCAAGGCGGAAGGGATTCCTACCGCAAGACCCACCGCTAGTGCTTGTGAGTTTGCCATCGGTAACTGTCGTGGGGTTGGAGGCGGAGGAGGAACGAGATGTCTTGGATGAACGAAAGAAGGCCTATGAAGAGTCTGCGATTACCACATTGGTTGCTTTCAAAAATAGATCAGGAAATGGAAATCTGGTGCGGCGACAGTGAGGCTATTGGGCGTCCGACTGCCCAAATTGGGCCAGCCCCGTGTGATGGAATAGACGGAGGAATGCGACCATCTGCCGCCGGCAAATCGCCGACATGGCGGTACAGCGGCGGCGGGGGCTACCGCTGATCACGGGGCGAGAGAGAGAGGTCGAGAGGTCGAGAGATACTGAGTGTGAAAGAGGAGTCCCTGGCAGGGAAGGGATAAGCGTTCCCAAAACGGACCGAATGGTTAGCGACTGTGTATGTAAGTAATACGTAATTATAGTTCTATTGTTAGAACATCAGATCAGCTGCCGAAAATAGGAGATGTGGGTCACGCGATAGGCCGCACGTGATGCATATCCGCCAGCAATAAGCCCCCACCGCAGTCAACATTTGTGTATGTGGTACTATTACTTCGTACCAATGCCAAGAGGGCTACATGGCTGTTCTAACGATCACGGATATCAATGGCACCCATACAGGTCTTAACGTTCTCTATTTCGTCTTTTCTTTTATTTTCTTTATACTTGCTGAACTGTTGATCTATTTACATGGCCAGTGGCCCGAATATTCAGAATACACATATGAATAAGATAACCGATGGGATGGTCGTGAGCAGAAAAGGGAATGAAAATGGAATGGAAATCCAAGTACAGCAAGACGTACTTAGTCTCATCAACATCATCATCATCATCTTTCTCTGCTTGTAACTTGAATCGGTTGATCACTTCTCAGAAATCTCTGGATTCTCCTTCTCCCACACTCACCGATTATCTGATTCTTTGACTTCTTGTTGTTTCGTTTTCCTAAATACCAAATTCTAAAGAATCGTCCTTCAAATCGTACTCGACTCCATTCACTTCCAAAGTAAACTTTTCAACTTGGAATGGGTGTAATTTCGATTCTCTGTTGGCTTTCAACTTCAAAACACCAACACCCTTTTCTCCCTTGATACCAAAACTGATATCGATATCTCCCTTGACGGTATTCAAAGGTCCCGAGATCCATGGCCACGAAGATTGGAAATCTATGCCTCCACCCAAATGTTCCTTGGCTATACTCGACCGACGCAAAAAGAAGAGCGTCGATGTGGTGATGGGAGATCTTGTCTTTTCGTAGTTGAAAATGATCAAACATGCCAATGTGACCCCAATCCCATATGCGGCGAAATACTTTCTGTTTTGCTTTTGTTGCACGAAAGGATCTGGCAATTCTCTATCGATGGTGACAGGAGGTTTGTAGGTGGCGGAGGACGTTGGGGTCGAGGGGGCGGTGGAGGTGGACTGGAAACGGGCCAAAGGAGAGAGTTTAATGGCCGAGAACTGACGAAGGGCTAAACGCCCGCTGGTTCTAGAAAGCATCTTGATGGTGATGGTAAATAATTTTGATGTGCGAATTTGAACTGGTGATAATGATGAACTGATAGCGAGGAGTGCGAAAAAAAAGTGTCGCTAAAAAGGAACTGGAGTGGTAGAAAAAAGGTTCCAACGGCAGGAAAGTTAGCGAGAGTGGTACCAGAAGTTGTCAAGAGTTACCAGGAAATTAACGACAAGTCCCCCTAAGTGTTCTCACTAAATACTTTTTCTGCTACGCTACTAAATACATCCTCAAATATCTCATTTACGATCTATTATTTCATTATCCACTTCCCATTACCTCACTGTTCATCACCATGGATGCTGTTTCTGGATCCTGTTCCGTGGATAAGGTTTCTGGAATGGTCCACGTTCGGGAAGATCTCACTCCCCTGACGTTGGAATGGAAAGCCATCGATCAACTGAGATCAATCACCATCCCACTCAATACCATCAGTAATCTTCAAGCGGCAAAGGAAGGGTCCCCCAAGATGATCTTGAAAATCATCTACAAGGCGAATGGAGTCGATGCCTCTACCAAGCTCACGTTCACAAATCGTCCCACCATGAATAATATCAAGGATTCCTTACAGACCATTGTCGCCAGACTGAGAACCATCATCAAAGATAGCAATGTCAATAATGGCGCTACCGATGGTGCTGCCAATAACACTAACGGTACCCCTTCTTCGAAATCACCATCGGCAACCCCCTCTTCATCCAATGGCACTTCAAAATCGGCATCTAGTGGTTTAGATAATCCAGACTCACTTTCTGATGCTAGTCTTCTCAAGAACTTACAATTACAACAGAAGCTTCTTTTGGAAGACCGAAATTTACGAAATATCTTCACTCAGTCGGTGATGAATTTCAAGCTTTCGCCGTCCATTTTCTGGTCTTCTAGACTCAACCAATTAAGAACATATGCATTAACCATATCTCAACATAGAGGACCATATAATGTTCTTTCTACGATTAAGCCTGTGGCTACCTCTGACAACCAGGTCAATGTGAATGTTACCAGAGACACCATCAACGAGATCTTTGATACGTATCCGATTATCAAAAAGGCGTTCACCGAGTTGGTACCGCAAAAGTTTTCAGAAGGAGAGTTTTGGTCCCGGTTTTTCAACTCCAAACTCTTCAGAAGATTAAGAGGAGATAAAGTGAATAATTCAAACAACAGAGGTGATGTTGTTTTGGACAAGTATCTATACATTGATCAAGACTATGTCGAAAGAGAACAGGAGAATGGAGAAACAAAAAAAAGAAAAATAGATCCCCATGTTTCTAAATTCATTGATATTGGAGCTAATGAGGATGACAATTCCCAGAAGTTGGGAAATCGTCCGGATATAACAATGCGATACGATGATGGTGAAGATGCGTCTTCCAACCTTTCTTCTAGAAAAGGTATGAATATGTCCAATCCTGGCCAAGAGAATGAGATGATAATTTTGATGAAAAACATGAACAAATTATCCTCTAAGATGGTGAGTATGAGTAATGAAAGTGGGAATTTACAGGAAGCTAAAGGAACCCCTACGACCAAAGAAAAGGAAGAAGAGAATGAATATTTTGAAGAATTGAATTTGAATGATTTGAACGAAGTTGAAGATTTACAATTCATTAAGATACATATAGCACCCGAAGTTGAAAATCAAAAGAGACCAGCCTCTACATCTAGAGGAGGCACGCCGATGGAAGTGGATGTTGAACCAAAAGAATTGGCTCTGTTTATGGTCAGCAATAAGTTCAAGCCATGTGCCGAAGGGATCAATCTTACAGATACGTACAAGACCAAGAAGGAAGAGATCGAGAAAACATCATCAGAAATAGCAGTATTGATTAAACAGAATTTCCGAACATTCAGATTACTCAACAAGGACAATTCTATTATGGATGTTAGTGTTGAAAATTTGGTACCAGCATCATTAATCCAAGAGATCATTACCTACAATATGACTATTGTGGAGTTCTTATCACATTTCTGGAAGTTCTTTTTAACAGGAAACAATCCGGGACAATTGAAGAAGTTGTTCGTGAGTTTGAAGAATTGTAGAAATGATCTAGCATCGCTCAAAGAGAGATCCTTACGGATGTTACTGGAACTTGAAATCGTGACGAACAACGAGAAGTTGAAAGAAAAGGTGGCGAGGGATTTTGAATATTGTATTGCTCCAATGGAGGACGGACTAGAAAAGGCATGCAATGAGTATATTGAGGCTGTGAAGAAAGACACGGAAGCAGCCGAGTCAAAGGAAATAGGTGCAGAGGAGCCATAAGACACAGTTCATGATGAACACAACCGCGAAGAAGAATATGTCTAGTGATGGTTAATAATGCTAGCTTTCGAGATTTCACTAGGAGATTAAAACCAGGGTCTCATTTCATCTTTTGGGTTTATTCGACAACCACTGCTGATATTAATAAGATAAATAGTAATACATTTTCATACAGAAATAAATACCGATATAGAGAAGAGTCAATTTCAATAAGAAGTGAAGGACAAATAAATAAAAGAATCACTGCTGAGAATTTCTAACAACTATTTGAAAGTCACTATTTGAAAGTCCTTCATTCTCTGTTCGATGTAATTGAATGGCCCTTGATGCTACTTTATCTAAAGATCACAAACAACCACATGCCAGATATATTTATCCACTGCGTTGACAACTGGGTTTGTATCTGATATGATAAGCATACCGTCAGCAACTCTGCGGAGTAGTTTGACCAACTCCAATGCGAATGAAGGGTTCAGGTTCCTTTCAATAAAGAAGTAGGCCTTTGACAAGTGAAGATCATCAGCAAAGAGATCCAACAAACTTAACATCAAATCACGCAAATTGAGGTTTTTCAGCGATAAAAAGGAAAGCAATTGGTGGTTGAATACGACATTAATGGTAGAAGGATGTGATCTACATACAAGGCCCAGAAGTAAACTTGAACCGTTTAGTTTGACAACAAGGCAGGATTCAAAGTCCAAGGCAAATAATGAAGACGTGGTTGGCGTGGCACATATGCAGTTCATTAACGTCGAAGACACGGTGGTGGAAGAAACCGCCTTGGTGGCGATGGTACTGGCGGCGGCCTTGATGGCTCCAATTGGTCCAGATGTGGCATTACTTGTGATATTCTTACTGATACCACCAGAGTACGCGTATTTGGCCATTTGCGGGGCCTTTTCTTCTGAAAAAGTGACGCCATCATCGTCGCCACAACCTTCAATCCCCTCCTTCGTTTCACGACCCAATTCGTGGAGTATTTCAGGTGAAATTACGAAGTCAAACATACCACTCGATACCTATGGGGGTGTGAAAAGAAGGCATCATGGAGACAGGAGAAACTGACGAGACAGGTTTGAATTGGAGATTCATGGCGGGAAAGTAACGAATACGGGGGGGGGGGGGGCTGTAGTACGGAATGCTAACGAGCTATTGGCAGCACAAGAAGGAGAAATGGATGGAAAGAGCTTGTAGCGGGCGTGTGTGTGGCTGTAAATGTTATTGGTAGGGAGTGTTCCTTCGGTACATAAGTTTGAGCCCAGGCACGACCCAAACAAGATCCTTACGTAAGGATTTATACGAAGGTTTCAGGTACTCAAACCAATAAATCAGGTACGGCAATTACTTTAAAATGTGGGCCCAAATACCTGTAAGAGGAATGTCTAACACATCTTATAAAACGGCAAGGAATAATATTCAGGTGAATATCGCCAAGAGAAACCAGTAGAGAGGTACCGTTATTGTACACCTAATTAACAAAATGGTGCTTACGGATTGGAGTTCAAATCGGGACTGGTGAAGGCCGGACACAATAATGGGTTTGAGAGATGAGATAGAAAGGAGCTACCGAATTGTGATTTGTTAACGTAAAATATCTTACAAGTGATTACGAAGCAACAATATGGTGGAGTCTGAGGTCCAGTTGGTTGAGGTTTAATTCTTGAAAGCGCAAGTTATGTTAAGCTATGTTAAGAATGTCATATGTGCCTTATCATAGGTAATGCTAAGTATCCATGTGTGAGAGTGTTTCTAATATAACATGGAGTTTTTGGAGTGTTGGAGAGATACGGATAAACAATACGGAAATACATCACGAAGGACATAACGAAAGTTATATACAGAATTGGGTATGCACAGACTAATCTGGTGATGTTTATATAGAGGACCAACCTACGTATTATCTGAGACAATTATCAACACCAAATATTGAGGTCAGGCGACCTGCATATTGCTCAAATGATATTTTCATGGGCAGAGTGAGCTCGCCTTGGCTAAGTAGTGCGGTTGGGGTCTTTAGGTCATGTGACTGTAAATCTAAGATGAGGTCTAAATTTATTAGAGATGAACTACGAGAGAAGAGGTAGAGACGAAAATGGCTAAAAAGAGTATGTGAATGATAAATAAAGATGTTTTTGATGTTCTTTATACTAACCGGAAGTTTCCAAAAACAGTAGAGCTGCCAGAAGAGGATATGCCGACGAGTTGGATCACACAGATCTTGAGAGTGTTCCCAAGGCCGATAACGATAGTGTGAAGAAATCGATTATTCGAACCACCATAAAGAATGAAAACCTTCTTAATGCCAAAATGGACAGCAATAAGATCAGAAAAGCCAACAAGAAGAAAACAAACTCTTTAAAGCACAAACTCGAAAGATCGGACAAGCTCAATGGAGTGTTGACGGGTAAGATTGAACTGAGTATCAATAGAGCCAGGTACGTGCAGAATTCGAGAAAGGCCGGGTGGGACCAAATCAATAAGGCCATTGCAATCAAGAACGACATGGTTGAAAAGGGCTATGTTCAGCCAAAAAATGAAGAGACTGAAGTGGATGAAGAGCAACAAGCCGAAGATGCCTATGTGAACGAGTTTTTTGGGCGTGAAACCAAGCCTGCCAAGAAGTCCTCTAACGCATTTGCCTTGTTAGATGAACAAGAGGAACAAGAAGAGCAAGAGGATCAGGGAGATCAAGAGGTTTTGGTAGAACAAGAGAAAGTTTAAGAGTGTATAATTAACCATTTATAGCTAGAATAAAAGTAGATCAAAAGGAAAAAGGACAAGGAGAGAAGTGACAAAAGCTAGAAACGAAATGAAGATGTTTCAAGTAAGAAGAGAATATCACTGTACAGAAAATATAGAAGACTCATTAGTGGATGATCATTTGTTCTTCAAAACTTTTGTATTCCTCTCACAGATCACTTGCCTCACTGAAATTTTGGTGATGATTAAGAATGACTAGCGCGAAATAATTCGATACTCATAAACTCCACGTACCATCAATGAAGATTCAATTGTTAATACTTAGTGCTCTTTTTGGAGTGTCGAAAACGCAATTTGTGGATTACGACAAGTCCGTGCTTTCCAAAGATTCGTTTTTTGAGCCATTTCAATATGTCAATCTTGAGGAATCTTCTTGGATAGTATCTCAAGGTAAAGCCCTTGATAAGGATGAAAAATTGGTATCCTACAATGGGAAATGGGCAATTGAAGAATCAAAGGTGAATCCGGGATTTGAAGGCGATACCGGTTTAGTGGTGAAATCAAAAGCTGCTCGTCATGCTATAGTACGTAACTTGGATGTACCATTTGAAAATACTGGACAAGATCTCGTACTACAATATGAAGTCAAACTTCAAAACGGTCTAGAGTGTGGAGGTGCATACATAAAGCTCTTGGATCTTCAGAGTGATTATCATACTTTTAACTCTTCTACTCCGTTCCAAATCATGTTTGGGCCAGATATATGTGGAGCCAATAATAAGGTTCATTTTATTTTGAATAGAACCAATCCAAATGACAGGAATGATTTTCAAGAAAAACACTTAAAACTGCCCCCATTAGCACGTACTGGAGACTTGTCTACTTTGTACACATTGATTGTTACTAAAGATCAAGATTTGGAGGTTCGTATCAATGGAGAAGTTGCTATTGCAGGTAATTTGGTTGATGATGTAGATTTATTACAACCTAAATTGAACCCACCAAAAGAGATTTTGAATATCAGACAACAAAAGCCTGAAGATTGGGATGATAGAATGTCGATTATAGATCCAGACCATAAGAAACCCGATGATTATGAATTAAAGCATGTCTGGACGGAAATCCCCGATATGGAAGCTCAAAAACCACAAGATTGGGATGAAGACGAATTGTCAATGATTACAGACCCCGAGTCTGTAAAACCTGCGTATTGGGATGATGAAGAAGATGGCGAATGGGAAGGTCCATTGGTTCCTAATCCTAAATGTCAGCAGATATCTGGATGTGGACCGTGGACTCCTCCTATGGTTCCTAACTTTAACTATATTGGGCCTTGGTTTCCTCCTAGAATCGACAATCCAAACTATCAAGGCGAATGGGAACCTGAAATGATTCCAAACCCGAATTACTACGAAGATATTGAGCCTTCCAATGTGAAATTAATAGGAGCTATTGCATTCGAACTTTGGACCATGAATAGTGATATTTTTTTCGATAATCTATACTTGGGACATTCAATTGAAGATGCTGAAACCCTCGGTAATCAAACTTGGAAACCAAAATATGAATTAGAAGCCGAGTATAAGTATGACCACCCTCCAAATGTCAAATATGAACCATTAGCTCCACCTCCAGATTTCCAAGAACTATTCAATGATGTATCTACAATTTTCCAAGTGTTAGATTCGGCGAAGGAGTTGTTTTTGAAGCAGAAAATTGATCTCAAACTGTTTGTGGTTGAGTTTCTTAAATTCCCAGTTGAAACTATTGTTGAGCAACCAATCAGGTTTGTCATCTACTGTGCATTCTTTGTAGTTGTTTTCAGTGTGGTTTTTGGAACCTGGGCTGTTCTTGCATTTGCAGTATCCACAATCTTTGCAGGAGGAGAGAAGGAAGAGCAAAAAGAGGACAAGAACCAAGTGGTAAATCAAAAGAAGAATCAAACAGAGGCAATTTCTAGTGGTGCCGAAGCTATTTCTACTCAGGATAGTCTTAGAAGAAGAGACCATTAGTTGGTGATCTGCATATTCAATGACTTTCCTTACATAATCCACTCTCTATCCTTTACGTAATCTATAGTAGCAACTAAAGTATTACATCATCATATCTAGTAGAAAAGCTGTGCATTACATAATCCAAGGTGAGCATTATATAAACGTGGAGAAGTCCTATAACTCAACTCAACTCAACTACAAATGAACGAATCTACACCTTTACAGACGACAGTAGTGACTCCACAGCCTCCATGGTCGCACAGAAGAAAGCTCGGTAGATACGTCAAGATCTTGGTGATCCCTATTCTCATCTTATTGTTAATTAGAAGTTATTTGACCATGGAAACCCATTTTGTGGCACCCCTTAACTTGAGAGTGTACACCCACAATATAAGGTATGACAACCAAGGAAACCGTGATCAAGGAGAAAAACCATGGAAGGTCCGCCGGACGGAATTAATCAACTCTATTGATTTCCATAGTGGATCATTGGGCCATTCAAACGTGGTGGCACTCCAGGAAGTGTTACATAATCAGCTTAAAGATATTTTGCATGGATTAAATGGTAATGCCGAAGCAGATCAGCATTGGACGTATTTTGGGGTCGGTAGAACCGATGGTGCAAAAGATGGTGAGTATGCACCAATTTTATATAAACCTACAGATTGGACCTTATTAGATAATCAGACGTTCTGGCTCAGTGAAACACCCGAAGTTCCTAGCAGGGGATGGGATGCGGCTCTCGAACGAATCGTCACCATGATTACACTTCAATCTCGAGTTAATCCCGAGATCAAACTCAATTTTTTCAATACCCATTTCGACCACCGAGGGGAAGTGGCTAGAAAGAAAAGTGCTAAATTGATTGTAGATAAGATGGACAACTACAATGGATACCCCTCATTTTTGTGTGGCGATTTCAATACTGAGCCCACTGATGAACCTTACCATGTACTTACCAAGTCCGGGTTCAAAGACAGTCGGATCTTGATAGATGCAGAATATTCTTATGGTGAGCTAACGACTTTTTCTGGATTTGATAGGGCCAACGAGGAAAATAAGATTATCGACTATATTTGGTCTCCTTCGTTTACTACCAGGGACAGGACCGATCATATTCCTAGCAAGTACAGTGTCAGACTCAGTCATTTTGGCATCCTAACCAATTTCGTGAAGGGCTTCTACTTTCTGGACCACAGACCTGTGATTGCAAACTACGACGTTTCCAAGTGGTAAAGATGATGTCTTGAGGACATTGTAGCTCCGGTATTGAATATACCCGGGGAAAACATCACAAACAAAATACCCCAGGTATTTATAGTTAGCAACTAAAGGTAACACACGTAGCCTTAGAAGTGGTACACTTTATGCAAGGGAGAAAAGAAGTCTGAAAAAAAAGAAAAGCCAGAAAAGTTTCACAACAAAGTCTAGTTGTAGGAGTGTGGATTTAGTGTTTGAATATATGACACAATCTGAGCAATGTAGCAGAACATAGAGTAGGGAATATTTCGGACCTTTTGTCTTTACTTCGCTAACTATGTTACTCCAAATGTCCTACAGTATAATTTTTTTTTACGACGAAGTAAGACCCGGCTCTATAGTTTACCCCAGCACAGACTAAGCCCCGTCATTATGCATCGCGATATCACCAGAGAAACCATAACCACTTTGAAAGTGGGCGATAGGGTGGAACCGGATCATGTCACCAGAAGACTAAAAAATCCACCAATGGAAACCACAACACCCCTCGTTGGGTGAGCCGAACATTGTGGGGGAGGATATTTTGCGGCACATCAAACTGGTGGGGGTCAGAGGTAAGTGCCGACATGCATGAACTCCGGGGTAGGACTATATTGACAATAGGAATATCCTAAAGCATTTGAAGGGTACATGTCACTAACACGATCCACAGTCTGTCTGCCATGGACCTTGTCAAACTTAATGTCAGCCAAGACATTGTAGATTTGGGGTACATGAAATATGGCACTCAAAGTGGTTTTGTTGAGCCAGATGTGAACCTGCATGCCATGAGGAGAGTTTGATAGGTCCAACATGATGCTAGCAAATTCTATAATACGGTAGCATGGTACTGAGAAGATTCAGCTTGCTATACAACGGTGTGTCAGGTCAGATCAATCGAACTCCACTTTGTTCCAGCGGCTCCAGTACCATGTCGGAGAGTGTCTCAATAATCCGCGCCGGACCTCCCCCACGTACTAGAATAGATATTTTAACAATTAAAAGACCGTACAGCATTTGACTCCCAAGTTTGTAGAACTCATAACGCTATTACCAATCTATTACCAATGTATCAAAGCAACCTTAATATACAACCGATCCTCCCCCAAATCAAAGTAGTGTCGTTGCATCATCTTAGCAGGTAAATCCTTCTAAGTCTCGCAAAGTAATAATATTTTTCAACTAGTCATACAAGATATGCCGATCTTTATTCCGCATTGGTTCCTGCAAGGCCCGCGATGAGTTCCGTGGCAGTACCATGACAGAGTGGGGAATAGAAGTGGGCCCTAGACAGCTTCGTGCTTGGGCAGAAACCAAGTGCCAAGTTGACAGATGTCAGAACAAACTTTATTCGCAGGTGGGAAGTAGGGCAGTCGTGAGTCCAGTCACATCAAAGTCCCAGGTAATTCCCGTGATGGATGTAATCAAATTATAGCTTTGAGTGTTGTGCTAGTTTTGTAAAAAGACAAAGTTGAACCCCACTCCTCAAAGTCCGGTCATAATATTAAGCCGTTCCCTAGGGTTTGCAACCCGGGCCCCAATCTATGTCTTGCATTATGAAAATGGAGGAGCACACCGATATAATAACCAAATTGGTGGCAGGTACTGTACTGCAGTATGACAATCCAGTGTCTTCCGACATGAGATGCCCCTCGCTGCCCCACATTTCCGTTAAATTTATCTAATAGTTTTTTGGGTTTCCCCTCAATGAACCCTTCGAGGCTCCGATGTTAGTGAAATAGGAAAAATTAGATTTCGTTAAATCATTATATAAATCCGGTTGGTTCTCTTGTTTATTGACGTTTCTTTTACTTCATAAGATCTCGTATCTACTTTTTCATGATGGCCCAATCAATTCATTCTGTTTATACCGTTGAAGAGGCCAAAGAGCACAATAAGCATATTGTGCAACCACCGAAGTTCACTTCTGTTGCCATCAAAAAATACTTCAGCACTAGAGTAAGCACCCTTTTCGTTCCTAAATCGGAGTTGGAACAATACACATGGTCCGATATCTTTAATCCGTTCGCTGCACTTAGTCAACTCACCCTTCGAAACTGGAACTTTTTTGCAATGGGTTTCATTGCTTGGACATGGGATGCGCTTGATTTCTTCATCACCTCCATCAATTTGCCTAGAATTGCCCACTCCTTGAATGACACTCCTGTCGACAAAATATCCTGGGGTATTACTTTGGTTCTTATGTTTAGAACTATTGGTGCTGTGGGATTTGGAATATGGAGTGATACACACGGAAGAAAGTGGCCCTACATGACCAATTTGGCTCTTTTGATTGTTCTTCAAATCGGATGTGGGTTTGTCCAAACCTATGCCCAATTCCTTGCTGTTAGAGCTCTCTTTGGGGCTGCCATGGGTGGTCTTTTTGGTATTTGTGCCGCAGAAGCACTTGGTGATGCCCCAAAGGCCGCTAGAGGTATCTTATCTGGTATGTTCCAACAAGGTTATGCCTTGGGATATTTACTTGCTGTTGTTTTCCAAAGAGCTATTGCAGACACTACTAAGGAAAACTGGAGATCTATGTTCTGGTTCTCGGCTGGTCCACCAGTTCTTTTGATTATCTGGAGATATTTTACCCCTGAAACTGATTCTTTTCAAAGACAAAAGGAAAGATTCCAAGAAAGTGCTGAGCAAAAAAAGTCTAAGGCTAGCGAATTCAAATCACAAGCTAGAAAGGCCTTCAAAACTTACTGGTTGATTTTTATCTATTGTGTTATTATGATGAGTGGCTTCAACTTTATGTCTCATGGTTCACAAGATTTATACCCAACCTTGTTAACTGTTCAATATAGATACTCTGCAGACAGATCTACCGTCACTAATTCTGTTGCTAACTTGGGTGCCATAACTGGAGGAATGACGGTTGGCCATTTCTCAACTTTCATTGGTAGAAGATTGTCTATCATTATTGCATGTATTTTTGGAGGTGCCATGATTTATCCATGGGCATTTATTTCTGGTTCTGGTATTAATGCCGGTGCTTTCTTTTTGCAATTCGGTGTCCAAGGTGCTTGGGGTGTTATTCCAATCCATTTATCCGAATTGGCTCCACCACAATTTAGATCGTTAGTTACCGGAGTTTCATACCAACTTGGTAACTTAGTGTCTGCTGCATCCAGTACTATCCAATCCACTATTTCGAAAAGGTTCCCTCTTCAAACTAATCCAGGTGAAACCCAAAGATACGATTATGGTAAGACAATTGCTATCTTTATTGCTTGTGTTTTTGTGTACACCATGACCGTTGTCTTCTTTGGACCAGAAAATAGAGGTGCTGATTTGGGAGTTGAAAGAGATGACCTTATTGATGAAGAAGATTTCGGAGAAGATGAGGGTGGAAGAAGGAATTCTGACGATGAATCAGTCGAAAAAATGAAGACTGAAGTGATGCATCAAGAAGAAGAAGAACTCCAGCCATCCAATTCTCCAACCCAAAATGACGCCAACCGTGTATAATGTTTTTTAGTTCTCCCTATATGTTTACGATTAAATAAAGTAATATCTTTGCGTATTTTTTTCGCAGCCAGTTTCAAAATCCAATTAGAATCCAATGAGAATCCAATATTTTAAATTTAGAGTTGGGGTTTTATGTACTTGAAATACCACCCTTGTGTATCAATCCCGGTGGTTTTACCGAGAGGAACTGTTTGAAAATCCTTCTTTACATGGCTGCCAAACAATAGATACCATTTCAGCCGTTTAACAAAATATTTTGCAACCCAAATTTCTGGGCACTGTCATAATTGACATTTTTGCGCACTTAAATTTTATTGATATTTGCACCTTTGCATGCCAAGTTTATGAAAGAGTTTCTTATCACCGTCCTTGACATGAGTTAATCACTGTCCTTGACATGAGTTACTTTTTCCCTTGACATGAGCTAATCTCCATTTGCAGATAACGGTTTAATTAAATTTATTCTCTATTTAACACCTGAAAATAATAATAATAATAATAATAATAAGAAAAATAATAATAAATAAATCTAATATCTAATAATAATTGTGATACAAATCATAATAATACATTACCCTAAAAGCCTCTTTTTTCTATACCTGATAATCCGTTTAAATAAAACTTCTTCGTCCAATTCAATTTCACTGATAAATTCATCCAAGATCAGCTGGTCTCTAATATATCGATCACAGATATTTGCCATAATGAATTGATCTTTCTCTTTGGTTTCCTTGCAAAGCCTAGCGACAAATTCAACTATGGATTTTCTTTCGATGTATGTTTCATAGTCAATGTCGTCCCTAATCCACTTGGTGCCGTATTTCTCAACCCTGGTACAAATACAAGGGTCTATAGTATACCATTCTTCCAAGATTTGGTAGATGGTATAGATCTCATGATTCATATCGTACATTGGCACCAGTCCATCGGTCTGGGTGGTAGTTAATGTCAGAGAAAATTGTTCACATCTAGCATTAATACACTTGTATAGATTAGATAGTATTTGTACTAGTTGGGGGTTGGAGTTGATCTTTTGTATTGTGTCGATATGGTGTGTAATATCTTGAAGTATATCATTTCTGGTGCTTTTGAAATCTTGGGAGATCTGGCTTTGATCCAAATCTTCTATTTTGATATCTTTATTAGGGGACTCACTCATTGGAGGACTATTCAATTGTTTATTTTCTTTGTCGTAATTTTCAGCTGCTCCGTCAGGTGTGGGTATAGATAATGCCAAATCCGTTTTCTTAGTAACAGGTTCTTGTGTTGCTTCGGCCAAAAATTCCAAGGCTACATGTCTATTGGGTATATCTTTGTTTCTTAAGCCATACACCAAAAAATTGATTTCTTGTAATTTACTGAAAGCAGGATCCATTTTTCTTAACCTAATCACCGGCTTATCACTTACACTCTTGGAAAATTGTTCTTGGTAAAACTCCTTCATTAGATCTCCGGTTACAAAAAAATCCTCTAATTTTTTCAGACAACAAAATCTCATATAATGCTTGAAGGTTGTGATGTACCTCTTTCGAGTTTCAAAACCAAGAGATAATAGCCGGGCTTTGGCCTCGCTATTAGTAAGTACCTCCTCGTCGAATTTCTTGAACATTCGTACCACTTCCTCGGTATCTTTGCTCATGATTCTCTTATTGATTTTGATGTTTTGCCTATCTATGTTGTACTTTCTTCTTTTAGGCGTAGATTCGTCGCTTAGGCTCATAGGTGGAGAAAGCGGGGTTGAAGATTCATCGGACTCTTCAGTAATGATTTGTGATATTATAGAAGTTACTGGAATATGGGATTTGGGGTCTATAGAACCCTGAAAAGTTTTAGCACCTGATGATTCGGGGTACTCTTCGAAATCTACTAGATTACCTTCTCCCTCTTCTTCCTTTCGGATGGCATTTACTTTCACTTTAGATCGAGTAGAAACCATGCTGGGTATCCTATTTTCTGGTTCTCTATTCGGTCACGGTCTACTTACAATATTGTCCTAACCGAATCTCGATCTTTCAACCTTGTGTCAGATCAACAAAATTTTTTTTTTTCGCAGTACGACCCCACATACATTTAGTGATGCCATCTCTTACCAGAATTTGTATTGGGACATTGTTAGGAAAGTCGTATTTCCATGAACGAGAGAACAAGCTCTATTTAACATACTTACTTTTTATATGTACTTCTACAAATCAACTGCCCCGCCTGTGGGAAGTTTTAATTGATAAAAATATTCGTACCGCTGTTCCCAAATCTTTCTTCCTTCTGAGAATTAAAAATAAAGTAGGTAGAGCTGTGATATCCAAAATCATGTCCATATGTAAAAGGGGGCAAGTCATTTTAAGGATAATAATCGATCAGTGATTGTATCAAGTCATTCTGGCCCTTTCCCTTAGCAATCTTAGTTCGTGATCTGATTTCTGACTTCCCTTTTCAATAATTAAATTCCTAAGAAACTTATTTTCCATCTCTAACTGTTGAATTTTGATTTCAAAATCTTTCACTACATCTCCAAGAGAATTCAACTGTGTTTCCATCTGCTTTTCTTTAAGCTTCTTTTTGATTCTAAACCTAGCAGATGCTGCCGTGTTGCGACGTCGTTTATCCAATTCTGACGTTGGGAAACCATTAGATGATGTTGGAGATTCGGATTCTCCAAGATTAGAACTTTCTCCTTCGTTAATTCTTTCCATGGAGATTCCATGAGATGAAGAAGATGAAGATCCAATCGAAGGGGTGGATGGTTGCATTGGACTATTCAATCCAAATATAGGAATTCCAGAACTACTACCAAAATCTTGGTGTGTGAATGGTTCATCATTAAAATCTGCTTCAAGCTTGACCTTATCGGCATGTAAACTCAGTAATTGATTATGTTGTCTTACAGGAGAATCAAAATGACGATCGTTTGCTTGACTCAATAGTTGAGGAACCTTTAAAGGATTCCGTCTATTACTATCCAACCCAGGAGACGCTGGTCTAATACTGGAAGATATAGAGTTTGCCTTTCCGTTCGGCGGTATCGAATTTCCTAGGCTAGTTTGATGTTGAGCTATTAAAGCACTGAGCAAGTCGATCTGATTTTGTGATAGACCGGCTGATACCAACGAAGATTTGGCACCTGGAGGCACGGGGAACTTTGGAAGGTTGGTGATATTTAATTGATTCAGAAATGATGTCGATACATTGTTGATCAGCTGATTCAAAGGGTTATTTAACGAAGGTGAAGGATTGGATGAAAGAAACGAAGAATCAACAGTGGGGGGATCTTCGTCAATATCTTCCTTTTCTGGGATTACAGGATTTAGTTTATCAAGACGATGATTAGCGTCATTATTGATATCATTGATATTGTTATTGTCGTCATTATCAACATCATGGTCATCGTCATCATCACCCTTTTTGGGTTTCTCTTCATCGGGGAAAATGAATGAATCATCTGCAAAGGCCGCCAAATCCATTGATAGCTGGCCATCTATATCAAGGTTCGGCGTTTGATCCCCATTGGATCCGGTGCTAGTGGTCATGAAGTTATCAATATACACCAACTGCTCAAGAAGCGCAGACGACGTCTGGGTGTTATTATTGACGATGTTGTTATTATAGTAATCACTCATACTATCACTGGCAATGTTCAATTATGTACCTAGGGTAATATTTGCGTGAGACGTCTCAAGTATAAATAAAGAAACGGCAATTCTAGTGTGGAGTCTTTCATTAATAAACAAAAAATAGCAGCCAATATTGTCTTATGTTGAAGTATACTGTATATCTGTCGGGAGGTGTTTTTGGGAGTAAAGAAAAGTGGGAGATCTCAGCTACTTGATGGGTCTAAAAATCGTGTCAATTAGTAGTATCCTTTGTTAGGAGGGGTAAGATAGCATATCTATCTATCAAGTTCTTGGAAGTAGACTATCTTTGTAAAGGGTTGGAGCACACAAAATATTGGAATAACCCAATTGCACGTGCCCGCCACTCACTTTGCAGCCACACGGATATATGAAGACAGATCACGTGGACGCTGCAAAGATCACCAGTGAAGCAGAACCTTAAATCATATGTGTTTACACTGTGCAGTCTTTCGTCGGAGATAACGCCCTAATCAGTGCGCACTGGTGCACTGACCAGGCCCGTGCTCTCCGCTTTTGATGTTCCAGATCAAGGTTTTGCAGAGGCTTAAACTGTGGTTGAAGAATTGTGCTATACATTGGGGACATATCGGGACAACATCTCCCTATCCCCACATTACTACATTGTACGATATACCTGCTTACTAACCTTATTTATTGTATTGATTACAAACCGCGACAAAACCTAATATGCTGCCCATCCAGGGAAAAGAACTAAAAACGAAGCCACCTATGAAGAGAATAATGAGGGTGGGGATCCTAAAGTCATCGATTTTAAGCCCTTTGCTTGGACTTGATGGCCAATGGAGATTGGTTGATTACTCTCAATCTGTATTCAGCGAACGATCTGAACGAGTTATCGTTGCTAGGAATCCATCTAGAAGCGGCACCTGCTGCTGGGGATTCGGAGAGAATACTAGGAGTGGAGGCAGGAGTGGCCGATTGGGTTGATTTGACGAACAAAGCAGTAGATTCCTTTTGGAACAGGCGTCTGGCAGTAGTGGAGAGAGCTCTTTGAAACATAACGTTATATATTACTGGTAAGTAGGGGTATAGTGATTGAAAAAAAATTTTCAATCTGAAGAAATGGTATGATATTTATATCACAGGCTTAAGCCCGTGCACGTGATATGGAGGAACGGAAAAGCCGCTCTAAAATCACCCGACAAATTTTCTTACATTGATTGCTAGAGCAGAAGTGGAGGGGAGGAGAAGCTTGGTTAGGGCCGAAGATGAAAAATCAGGTTATAAATGGCAAAAAAGGGACCGAAAATGGCCAGAAAAAGAGGATAAAGTGACGTCCAAGCTTGGGAAAACAGTCTGGGGAGCATCAATTGGACCAGGTAAAGATTGAAGTAGTCTGTAGACGGCTTGCAAATCGAGATGGGCATTAGATGGTATGTAGGGGCTTTTTATACATGAGGGGAGGGCTTTAATTAGGTGAATGGATGAGATTGTGATAATAAGTCATTCGAAGGTCCGGCGATGTACCTCCGATCGGACTTCGCACTCCACTATCTCGATCCAGTAAGAATCGAGGATTGTATCGGGCCGGAATTTTTCGAGAATTCTGCTGAGTCAGGGCTTGTGTAAGCCGAAAATTGAAATTAACAAGAAAAAAAAAGTGATGATTGGAGTACGAGCCGAAAATGAGGATGGATGCAAAACGAGACGTCATTGGATGTGCATTACCAACATGCATAGTAGTACATGTAGTTGTCTTTTTTTTTTTTTTCACTGCAATTAAAGTAAGCACACTGGGGTCGCCTTTGCCTGTGATTGTCATCGCGCTCTATGATTGGTCCGAACATGAGTCATCGCCCCGGTCGGAGGCAAGATCCTCGGACTTTGGGTTTGTGTACTGCAAGAGGGAGATGAATCATGCCGGAGAAATTGGAGGAGCGACGGAAAGAGATCCCTAGCTGGAATGTCTATGGAAAACAAAAGGGAAATCGTGACAGACGACTATATGGATAAGCAGCTAGACATGGACCGGCTATAATGTGTGTTGCATATCAACATACCTTGTTAGGTTACGTTTCGCCATTTCCATACGATGAACGTCCATGGTTTACAGTTACCCATCCGTCGCGCAAAACCGTCGGTGTCGGAGTAGACAATCCCTTTCACGGAGGACTTCCCTGGAAGGGCCCCCCAGTGCGTTACTTCACAATAATACAGACGTAGTACGGAGTGGGCACAGAATCAAACAGGAGAACCCGTTGTCCGCTAGAACATGCAGCCGAACATAACATGTAGCCCGATTCGAATCTCGTTTCCTTCGACACAATCGCCAAATTAAATACCCACGTAAGTTATCGCCCGAAATTTTTCGGAGTTGGTCGTGCCGCGACTTCGGCCAATTCGCTGGTGCACTCGCTCCGAAATGGGAGGGGATATAAATTGGACGCTATATCTCCCCTTCCAATCCCTTATCTTTCTAGCTGCCTTTATTTCGTGTTTCAATTCCTCTCATATTATGTCGATTTCTGAGACCGGTAACTTAAACCAAATGAGAAGAGATTCAACTGTGTTGGGTCCCATGAACAAGATCTTGGTTGCCAACAGAGGAGAAATCCCTATCAGAATCTTTAGAACCGCCCATGAATTGTCGATGCAAACAGTAGCCATCTACTCCCACGAGGATAGATTGTCGATGCACAGACTCAAGGCCGACGAGTCCTACGTCATCGGTAAGAAGGGCCAATTCTCCCCCGTGCAAGCATACTTGCAAATTGATGAAATCATCAGCATTGCCCTCAAACACAATGTTAATATGATCCACCCAGGTTATGGGTTTCTTTCGGAAAACTCCGAATTTGCCAAGAAGGTTGAAGCCAACGGAATCGCATGGATCGGACCTTCCCACACCACCATCGATGCTGTTGGTGACAAGGTCAGTGCCAGAACCTTGGCCATTGCAAACGATGTTCCGGTTGTTCCAGGTACTCCTGGCCCAATTGATAACGTTTCTGAAGCAGTACAGTTTGTCGAAAAATATGGCTACCCAGTTATCATCAAAGCCGCCTTTGGTGGTGGTGGTAGAGGTATGAGAGTGGTCAGAGAAGGGGATGACATTCAAGATGCTTTCAACAGAGCTACCTCCGAAGCCAAAACCGCCTTCGGTAACGGAACTTGTTTCATCGAACGTTTCTTGGACAAACCAAAGCATATAGAAGTTCAATTGTTGGCTGACAACTACGGTAATGTCATCCATCTCTTCGAAAGAGATTGTTCCGTCCAAAGAAGACATCAAAAAGTGGTGGAAATCGCTCCTGCTAAAAATTTACCTAAACATGTAAGAGATGCTATCTTGACCGATGCTGTGAAATTGGCCAAGTCTGCAAACTATAGAAATGCAGGTACTGCCGAATTCCTTGTTGATGGAGAAAACAGACATTACTTTATTGAAATCAACCCAAGAATTCAAGTCGAACATACCATCACCGAAGAAATCACCGGTGTTGATATTGTCGCTGCCCAAATTCAAATTGCTGCCGGTGCTTCCTTACAACAGTTAGGATTGCTTCAAGATAAAATTACTACTAGGGGATTTGCTATCCAATGTAGAATCACTACCGAAGACCCTTCAAAAAATTTCCAACCTGATACTGGTAAAATTGAAGTTTATAGATCGGCAGGTGGTAATGGTATCAGATTAGATGGTGGTAACGGATTCGCTGGTTCTATCATTTCCCCTCATTACGACTCGATGTTGGTTAAATGTTCTTGTTCTGGTTCTACTTTCGAGATTTCCAGAAGAAAGATGTTGCGTGCATTGATTGAGTTCAGAATCAGAGGTGTCAAGACAAACATTCCATTCTTATTAGCATTATTAACCAATGAAACATTTATCAACGGTAACTGTTGGACCACTTTCATTGACGATACTCCATCTCTTTTCCAAATGATGAGTTCTCAAAACAGAGCCACCAAGATGTTGAGCTACTTGGCAGATTTGGTTGTCAATGGATCCTCAATTAAGGGTCAAGTTGGTGATCCAAAATTACTCGAAGAAGCACAAATTCCAGAAATCCATGATCCAAAGACTGGTATCAAGATCGATGTTGAACACACCCCAGTTCCAAGAGGTTGGAGACAAGTCTTATTGGAAGAAGGTCCTGTCGAATTTGCCAAGAAGGTTAGATCTTTCAAGGGTACTTTATTGACGGATACTACCTGGAGAGATGCCCATCAATCTCTTTTGGCTACCAGAGTCAGAACCATTGATTTAATGAACATTGCTCCAACTACCGCACATGCTATGAACGGTTTGTTCTCCTTGGAATGTTGGGGTGGTGCCACTTTCGATGTCTGCATGAGATTTTTATATGAAGATCCATGGGTTAGATTGAGAGAATTACGTAAATTGGTTCCAAACATTCCATTCCAAATGTTGTTAAGAGGTGCCAATGGTGTTGCATACTCTTCTTTACCAGATAATGCTATTGACCATTTTGTTAAGCAAGCCAAGGACAATGGTGTTGATATCTTCAGAGTTTTCGATGCTTTGAATGATTTGGATCAATTGAAGGTTGGTATCGATGCAGTCAAGAAGGCTGGTGGTGTTGTTGAAGCCACTGTTTGCTACTCTGGTGACATGTTGCAACCGGGTAAGAAATATAACTTAGAATACTACTTACAATTCGTTGACCAGCTTGTTGAAATGGGCACTCATTTCCTTGGTATTAAAGATATGGCTGGTACTTTGAAACCAAAGGCTGCCAAGATGTTGGTTAGCTCCATCAGAGCCAAATACCCAGATTTACCAATCCATGTTCACACTCACGACTCAGCAGGTACTGGGGTTGCTTCCATGACCGAATGTGCCAAGGCAGGTGCCGATGTTGTCGATGCAGCTTCTAACTCTATGTCTGGTATGACTTCTCAACCATCTATTAGTGCTATTTTAGCATCTTTGGAAGGTGAAGTTGAAACAGGATTACAAGAGTCAACCGTTAGAGAATTGGACAATTACTGGGCCCAAATGAGGTTATTATACTCTTGTTTCGAAGCTGACTTGAAGGGACCAGATCCAGAAGTCTACCAACACGAAATTCCAGGTGGGCAATTGACGAACTTGTTATTCCAAGCTCAACAATTAGGTTTGGGAAGCAGATGGTTGCAAACTAAGGAAACATACAAGATTGCCAACCAACTTTTAGGTGATTTGGTCAAGGTTACTCCTACTTCCAAGGTTGTGGGTGATTTAGCTCAATTCATGGTTTCCAACAGTTTAAGTGCTGATGACGTCAATAAGTTAGCAGCTGATTTAGATTTCCCAGATTCCGTTTTGGACTTCATGGAAGGATTGATGGGTACTCCTTACGGAGGATTCCCAGAACCATTGAGAACTAACATGTTAGGTAGCAAGAGAATCAAGTTGGATAGCAGACCTGGATTGACATTGCCACCAGTTGATTTCCAAAGCATTAAACAAGAATTGACTTCTAGATATGGATCTAAGATCAGTGAAGTCGATGTTGCCTCATATGTTATGTATCCAAAGGTCTACGAATCTTACAAGAAATTGGTTGATAAGTACGGAGATTTATCTGTCTTGCCAACTAGATACTTCCTTAAAGCATGTGCTATTGGAGAAGAATTATCAGTTGATATTGAGCAAGGTAAGACGTTGATCATTAAGTTATTGGCTGTTGGAGAAATCTCTCAACAAACCGGTAACAGAGAAGTTTTCTTTGAATTGAACGGTGAAATGAGATCTGTTACTGTTGACGATAAGACTGTGTCTATTGAAACCAAGACCAGACCAAAGGCTGTCCATCCAAATGAAGTCGGTGCACCAATGGCCGGTGTTGTGATTGAAATCAGATCCAAGGAAAACTCCGAAGTCAAGAAGGGTGACCCAATTGCTGTTTTATCTGCTATGAAGATGGAAATGGTGATCAGTGCACCAGTCTCCGGTAAAGTTGGTCCAATATTGATCAAGGAAGGAGATTCTGTGGATGCCAGTGATTTGATCACCAGTATTCTCAAGTAAATTAGATTATGATTAACGTTTATTGTGAATTTTTATATCTTTCTATTATAGTAATTTTGTTTTAATAATACACATTGTATGGTTTGTGAATATAAGGAAGATAGGTTCGTAGTGGGTCGACGTTACCTTCAGATATTCATTTTACATTTATTTGAGCTTATGCACCATGTTGAGCTTAGTTTACATTTCGTTGATCCGAAGTCAGGCTTGTTTATTACTGATGTTGATAAAATATCGACCTGCCATTGATTCCTTTGATGCCCTTTTTTTTCTATTATTATCCCAGACCAGCTGTTATCTTCTCCTCTTTGGAAGATTTGCCAATCCCAATTCTCTTCGTCTTTTATTGGTCTTTTCGTTGATCTTTGAATCCACTGATTCCTTTTCATGTTCCTCTTCACTGATTTTGGCTTGGAGGCTCAAGTTGTCTGTTTGGAGTGCTTGTAATTGTTTCTGTAAGTTGCGTTCCAAGTGGAGTTTCTGGTCGAATGTTTCGTCCGACTCTTCATCTTCGCCCTCTATACCGTTCCAGCTCTTTTCATTGATGAGTTCGTGGGTGAAATTGGTCTGTGAAAGGATCCGTATCCACTGATCCAAAAGTATGTGGGTGTTGTTGCTGGAATCGTTCATACGATCAAGATTGGTGTGTGTGGATTTGAGTGTATCATTAAGGTTGGAAATGGTGGCATTAATACGTATAAGTTGAGCTAGCTCTCTTTCAAGGGCCACTTGTCTGGTCATCACGTCTAGTATTGAATGTTTAGGGTAGTCCAATTGTAAACAATAACAGCAAAATGAGTCCACTGGTTTGACGCTGACGTAATCGGTCCCTACGCACCATGCCTAATATGAGATTTGACAAAACACAGATCCAGTGATTATGGACCACAGAAGTCATGACAGATACACTTCCGACCAGATGGGAGATTGAGCTTGAATTTGTCCAGTCGCTTTGTAACATACAGTACCTCAACCATTTGGCACAAAACAACTACTTGAGCGATCCCGTTTTTGTGAATTATTTGAAATACTTGACCTACTGGAAAACACCAGAATATGCCCGATTTCTAGTGTACCCCAACTGTTTGCATATCTTGACATTGCTCCAGGAAGAGGAGTTCCGGGCAAGCATCGTGAATCCGGAATTCATGAATAATTTAATGAACGACATGGTGAAGAGATGGCAGGATGGAGGAGGAGAAGTGGAGGAAGCTAAAGAGGAGAAACAGAAGCCGGTAGAAGAAACGGATACCGGAATGGACAAAGCAAAAGAAACTTAGAAGTCACTAATAATTAAAATTCGCACCAATGAGATGGCCCACTTGACAGTCATAGTATGATAGATATGTAATATACGATTTGCTAATATGATATATTAGTATTACAAGTAATAGCAAGTTGGTGCGATCGAAAAATGAAAGGCCCCAACCGCAGTACATTACAAAAGTACAAAGTGATCAAAATCTCGCGCGCAATGATAGAGGTGGCAATATTCATTACTTTCCCCGTACCCATGTCAGTATATAAACTGCACTACGATGCCTTTTGGCGAGTGATACAGCCGGTGGAGAAGAAGCTCAAGGCCAGCACGTTGGAGATCGTTTTTGTGGCGTCGTTTATAGTCAACTTTGTCCTTGCAAAGACGGCGCATTACTTTTCTCCAGACGAAGAAGTGTACAACTATTACAATGATAAAAAGAACATTTTCAACCAGTTGTTCGTCAAAAGAGGTTGGGGGTGGACCACATTGGTGATCGTTGTGTTCTATGCATTGCTTCTCAGCAAAAAGCCCAACAAGGGAAAGATAATACAAGGGGCCGTCATCAGATACGCCATATTGACAGTTTGGTGGATTTTCTTTACCCAATGGTGCTTTGGTTTACCTATAATGGACAAGGTATTTATCTTGAGTGGAGGACGCTGTGAAGTGGAAAGTGATGCCGTCCATGGATTGGTACACTTATTTGAGGAAAGTTTCGAAAAGAGTGTATCCACCCAGGTCACGTCATACCAATGTCGTAGAATACGAGGTGTGTGGACTGGAGGACACGATCCTTCCGGCCACGTATTCCTTTTGATCCACTCATCCTTGTACATGTTCTATGAGGGAAGACCATTCTGGAATTCCTGGACTGCATTATGCAACAACACCGCTAAATTGGTACAAGAATTGAAGTCTACCAATGACGCAAGATTGAGAAAATCCACCCAGTATCTAGTTGAAAACCCCCATTTAGTATTGATCCAGTTGATTGGGTTGTGGATGTTCATGTTGCTAATGACCAATATGTACTTCCATTCGATTGCCGAAAAGTTTGTCGGCTTATTGTTTGGATACTGTGGGGTATTAGCTATATATTACCTTCCTAGATTTAGTAAATAGTAAGCAAATGAGCGGTATATAGACATATATATGAACCAAAATGCAATAGATGAAGATAATACGGAAAACACCCGCATTACTATAGTGACGTGTGCTACTAAAGCTGGTATCAACAATGGATCAATTGGGAAGAAAAGCGTAGAGAATCATTCCATATTCTCCTAAAGAGGAGACTATTAGAAACAAGCAACGATGTGCTAACAAAAACCAGTGATGGGTGGGGCAGAATGGACACCGGAAAGTAGATGAGTGGGCTCTTCCATGAAAGAGAAATCGAAGGAAAAAGAGTTCTTTGCTACTCGATAAATGTAGTAGACATAGGTACAGTTTTAAGACATCTATATAGGCGCTTTTTAACCACAAGCTAGCATTGATTAGCAGTTTGGCAAAATCAAAGCTGGGCCCTGAGTGATGATTTGAATTAGCAAAGCTATCACTTTGCAATGAAGTTTTAAGTATCCCCAATACCACAAGTGGGTAACTATTTTCCAGAGGGGGGATAGTTACTTTCACGGGTGTAAATGTTGCTCGACTTATTCGGCCACCAAAGTGGTTTCTACAAGCCAAACAAAGAGACAGACACTAGTACGCAAGCACGGAAGACGAGAAGTGCTGTTAATTAAGGTCAAATTGTCCTGTATCACTGATGGTAGCACTACCTTATATGGATAGCCCGACAACTTGGCAATACCGCGTACCTCCTCTCTCTTACGTATATGAGTAGGTCTGAGACATATATGCATATAATAACTCTAAATAAACAAATCAGGAAGCCCACCACACTCACCCCGAGCCAATGACGGCGTGCCAAAGCTTGGCATCATAGTTTACGATGAGGATACTATTTGGACATGTATATATCTAGGGTCAACACCCCTACCAGATAGACACGACAGATTCCCAAGAACGGTTCCACCTGGTATGTAGTTGTCGGGTTGAGCTACTAAGTCTAAGGCAGCCATAGACCTAGCGCCATACCTCCACATACCAAACCTCCACATGCCAAACATGTACGTAAAAGTCACGAGCCAATAATGCTTCATTTGGAAATGTCAGCGATTAGATGCCGTCTGGGGGTTGCCCACTTAGACGCCAGCCACCACATCTCTCATCGTGGGTGGGTGGCTCAGACCTACACCGACGTGGTGCCAGTGGCTTCTCGACAGCATTTGCGGCAACACAGTATTTGCGGCAACACAGCACTTGTGGCAACACCGCTTTTGAAACATGCTTCTCAACCAACCGTCCGACCGCTCGTCGCCCATTACTCCCTCTG
This sequence comes from Suhomyces tibetensis, assembly GCA_030570835.1. Taxonomy (NCBI): domain Eukaryota; kingdom Fungi; phylum Ascomycota; class Pichiomycetes; order Serinales; family Debaryomycetaceae; genus Suhomyces; species Suhomyces tibetensis. Next base: position 179,077 of record JAJLWT010000001.1, read on the forward strand.
TCGCACGCTGCCATTTGGGTGCCTCATGCGACCACATTGGGCACCTCTCTGCTGGATTGGCGTATCAAATAGAAATGTAACGGTATGTGTACCTCCAACCGGTAACTAAAAGGGAAGGCTTGGGACTAATCAACCACATTTACGACGCATCTTCCTCGAGACCATGCTCTTCTGCCGTGAATGGTGTAGCTAGGAATGCTGCGAAACACTGCAGGAATGTACCAATCGGGTCATCACCCACCAGTACAAACATAATCGATACAACCATCACCAAAATGATACCATCACCAAATTGATACCAACACCGCAACCCAAGCAACCACCGTAGAAACCACTCTCACCTCTCGGTTCTGAGACATCTATAAGACCTGTAAACCCAAAAACCTTTCGTACCCCCCCTGCCCCTCCCCCAAATATTGTTTCGTTAGGCCACCCCCCCTTTAGTCCCGTTTCCTGCACACAGGCTCCTTTCTATTCTCAGCGTGCATACTTGATGCACCTATTAACGCGTACCGCGTCTGTTCCACAACAAACATGAATGCACCTTTAATTCACAACCCCTTCACGTATGTTCGCGTATTGGGTGTCTAATCCATGAAACTCTCATCGGTTCTTGGAGAACAGTGTTTCTACGAAGGGTCTTTTGTTTTTTTCTACCACCCTTGTTTATCCACTCTTACCATCCATTCTTTTCTTTAACCCCTAGCTTTAATGCTATTCATCTTAGTATTCGTGGTCCTAGCAGCCTGTGCAGTGAATGCTCAGGTGTCCGTGGGCTTTCCCTTTTCAGAACAACTTCCGAACGTGGCCAGAGTCAACCAGAACTACAAATTCACCTTATCCAATGGGACCTACAAGTCCTCCAACCGTGGAGGAACCATCAACTACTACGTCTCCGACTTGCCTTCGTGGCTCAAGTTCGATGAACCTTCGCGTACCTTCACAGGTACCCCTTCGTCGGCCGACGTAGGCGACTTCAAAGTCACCTTGTCGGGCTATGACACCTCCGACCAGTCCACTGCCTCAAATGCCTATCCAATGGTGGTCTCCACCGACTCCGGCCTCCACTTATCCTCTGCAGATGCCATGTTTGTTCAAATTGCAAAATACGGACAAACTAACGGTGATGACGGTTTGGTTGTCAAGCAAGGTGAAAATTTTGACATCAAGTTAGACAAGTCTATCTTCACATCCAATCAAAACTCAACAAGGCCAATCATTGCCTACTACGGTAGATCTGAAGACAGAAGTCCGTTACCTAACTGGATTTCCTTCAACCCCGACGATCTTTCTTTCTCGGGAACCATACCTTACGTGACTTCCGACGTAGCCCCTTCCTTTGAATATTCGTTTGGCTTCATCGCCTCCGACTATTACGGCTTTGCCGGTGCAGAAGGAATCTTCAAGTTGGTCGTCGGGGCACATCAACTCAGTACTTCTTTAAATGAGACAATCAAGATTAATGGAACTTTGGGAGATGATATCAACATCCAAATTCCAATCTTTTCCGACGTGTACTTGGATGGACAAAACATTGACAAACAAAACATCTCTTCTGTGAGCTCGAATGATTTACCATCATACGTCAAGTTAAACTCTGACAACTACACTATGACCGGAAAGTTCCCTAATAAAGACTCCTTTGATAACTTTACCATTGTTATCAAAGATGTTTATCAAAACATGGTTGAATTGCCTTATTCCTTGGATGCAATTGGTTCTGTTTTCACCCTCAAGAACTTGCCCGATGTCAACGCTACTAGAAGTGAATATTTCGAATTTCACCTTCTTGATTCGTACTTCACAGATGCAAACGAAACAGAAGTAACTGTTGATTATAACAATGCCGATTGGTTGAATTACGTTGAAAACAATAAGACATTGAACGGTATGGCACCTTCTCAACTTGATAGTGTCGATGTTTCAGTCAATGCCGATTCAAAATTCGGTAAGGAATCGAGATCGTTCGCCATTAAAGGTGTCAAGAAGAGCACCACCACTAGTTCACAATCAACTTCATCGTCTGCCTCGGATTCTTCATCAAAATCCTCCTCCTCTTCTCCTTCCTCCTCCTCTAATCTGGGATCTTCAACACACAAAAAGGGTTCAATGTCCAAAAACAAAGCATTGGCTATTGGACTTGGTGTTGGTATTCCAGTTGCCGCAATTTTGCTTGGGCTTATTATCTTCTTCTGCTGCTGTGCAAAGAGAAGAAACAATAATGATGAAGGCGATGCCTCTGACGCTGAAAAAGATTTCGGCAGTCCAGAAATAACTGGCCCAGGATTTGGAATGACTGTTGACAAGGATGATCACGACGAGAATGCCAGACAACTTTCAGCTTTGAATGTCTTGAAATTAGATGATAAGAAACAGTTCTACGATAATGACGATATCAGAAGCACATCCTCGTCTATCACTCATGTCGAATCAAGTGATGAAGATGCTCGCTTCTTCGATGCAGAAGATAAACCAATCAATTCATGGAGAGCAAAAGATATATCCGACACCGCTCTTGCTAATAAGTTAAAAAGGGATTCAGAGATTTCATTAAGCACCGTAAATACTGAGCAATTGTTTTCAGTAAGACTTGTTGAAGACCAATCGTTACGCAATTCGAACCATTCCTCCTCTTTAGGATCCCGCCAATTCTTAAGCAATGGATCCTTAAACCAACTTATGAGCAGAAGCTCATCAGGAAACATACAACGCTTGGATAGTGATGGTAACATTGTGGAAACATTGAATAACACCACCTCTAACGCAGAAAGACCACGTCTTTCAAGATCAGCCTCCACTAACTTGCACGTGTTAGAAGAAGAAAACTCAAAAGACTATAATAACACATCTTCAATGAAGAATGATGATTCAACTATATTCCATAGCACCCATCGTGACGATACAGAAACCAGCAGTTTCAATCTCTTGGCCAAATTTAACGAATCAAGAAACCCTTCTCAATCCAACAGTGAAAAGGAATTATCCAATTATAATATCCCGTCAGAAGATGATGATCCAGATAACATATTTGATGATTTCAAAGCTACCAAGATCTCCGATGGAGAATTCAAGTGGGAAGAAGCAATGTCCTCTAATAACATAACCACTCCTATGGCTATAAGCAAACCCCAAAACGTTCATACAGCAGACAGATTAATATCACCTTCTTCCGATCTTTTTATTTTCAACTCCGATCATAATACTCCCACAACGTTGAAAAACTCACCAATGAAAAATCCTAACATATCAGCAATTTCGCTTGGTTCGGTGACCTCCGACAATATCTTAGGTACAAGCAAAAACGTATCCGACGTATCGATAGGTGGTAGACCCAAAGCCAAATTGGTGGAATTTACTAGAAAGGGAAGTTTGAGAGATTCAGCTTATGGACCTCATTATCAAATGCATGGGCAAACTGCTCAAATCCATTTCGAAGATAGTGACTAACTATTTTCCGATTTATATTAATGTTGCATTTCATTTCTAACTGTGCTGGGAGTCTAAAAAACGACAAGCACTTAAAAATCTCAATGGGTGTATTCCTACCTATGCTAGATGTTTATTCAACTTATTGAGGATCCATATCAAGCAAATCCTCCAAGTTTAATTAATTAATGTGTGATTTTAATTTTGGTTACGTTTGTATTTTTACGATCTATTTAATACCCTTTATATCTGTTTCATCGACAATAATGAATGATATATAAATTGAGAATGTAGGTTACATAGTAGCTACTAAAATAATTTTTGAGAGAACTAAAATCTTGAAAGCTAATAACTTCATATTGAATTGCAAACTGTATTAATGAGCACGTTACTAGTTTTGACAGTCCTCTTAACTCTATTTGTAATCAATGGAAAACGGGGTTAATACATACTGACACGAATATTCGCATATTACTAGCCGATCGGTTTGATTTTAGCTCCGTGTGCTATTTTGATGATCCTTACATACATGCGCGTCCCACATAAAAAATAAACTTTGGAGACGTTATTAAAGTTCTCAGGTGTGTAATATATACCCATGCAGGTATACATGATAAGTCTGGTCTATGATTGTCAAATTACAGGAAGCTCATAAATTGCAACTCCAAAGACGGTTAGCATGGGGTAACAAGTACTATGTGGGATCTCACAAGGTTAGAAGCGATGTTCGGTTTTGAATCTGTTTGAAAAATACCTCTATTATGGGTTAGCCGCATACTGTCGGTCCTACATGAACCACAATCAGTTACGGCTTCGACACATGCTGAAGATTCGGAATAAGTTTATTCCCGATTTGTCTATTAGCCAGTGACAGCTTGAAGGTATTGTAAAGTGGTGATTTGTCTATTAGTCAGTGTCAGCTTGAAGGTATTGTAAAGTGGTGTATTATGACGGGTGCAAGGTTGATCATTTTCATACAGATAGTAATTGAAAAACAGAAACTTTTCAATTTTTCCGCCCATTGAGAATTATTTAACCGACAATTACCGACTGAAATATATTTGATCCGCGAAACTCTTGTAGATTCCCAAACTTGACATTTCTAAAGTTGGGATTCCGGCGTCATATCAGAGTGTATGGTAGATCAGCTCTACTTATGAAAGCTTTCAATCAAGACTATTCAACCAATATAGACAAACAAGAAACATCTCGAAATTCACTTGTTTTGGACGTCATTTCAGTTCTGGCATGCCGCTTTTCAGTTACGAACATATATTCCAGATACTAATGATGCAAAACCGTGTATCAATTCAGCACAGAAGATACGGTTATGTATATACTAAAGTATAGCTATCAAAGGACCTCTCACGGGTTATTAACCTTTACACCAACAACGCCACAAACCACCATGATATGGCCTCGGTGCCGGTAATTGGCAAGAATGACATCTAAATACTGAACTCAGGTTGTATCGTACCATTTACAACCACACTGGTCTACACATGTGTCGAGAAATGTTCAGTCGAAAAAGCTGTCACTGTTGAAAAGCTTATGTTGGGTTAATCGAACGAGTAGGTACAAAATAATAGAAAAGTTTGGGTTCGTTTGTGTTCAGACCCGCAATGCAAACATCAAAGATGTTCAACTCTAGACGAAACGGGGATTGAGTTGTTTCTATGCAGTGTAGTTCTTTGTGATCGAACAACCCCGTAGAATTGTGGTTTCGTACGAAGGTATTGTACGGGGCTGCGTAAGAATCTAGGCCAAGATCCGGAACCTTGTTGACGAAGAACCAATGCAACGGCTTCCAAGAGGCTATTTGTGTTGAATATCAGACCAGGGTGTATACCGCCTACTCAACGTGTGACAAACGCTTACCGTAGGAATCTGGGAAGGTCGTGGTCAAACGGTTATATAGACGCATTTGAGAGCCAGTTCTCATAGAAAAAGAATTTTGGCCGGGACCAGTATGTTTGTTTACATAGACTAAATAGGTTACTCAGCCATATCTTAGTTAGGTAAAGTCATTAAAATCCGCCTACTGTCTCCGATGTGCGAAAAAATATCCACAAATTAACACCGACCCCTCGGAACTCATGCCCCTTGCCTGATGAGCCGTGTCATTTTCATGCGCCATAAATTGAACAATTCACCCTCGGAAATGTCAGAAATGTCGGCGTGAATATCGGCTATTAAAATACCGAATACCCGTACGCTAAAAGAAAAGTTTTAGCAATGCTTACTAAGTTATCCATCTTTGCGTCTGATATATAAATATCTTCATACACCTTGGAACTTAGCTTATTCAAAATAATTTTCATTTTCTATCAAAATGTCTGCTGATCAAGTAGAACTGAAAGTCAATGTCGAACCATCGACAACATTGTCGTCAACCCATTCGGAAAGTCCCCGTACTAAGGACTTCACATCCAATTCATATGATGGCAGTAGGGAAGGAGAAGGTGAACCCGAAGTCTTCACCGGGACCGACTTGGAAAGAAACGAACTTTACCATGATGCCGTGCCCGAAGGTGGAGATGAATTGTCTCGTTATGAAACTAATGCGGATACCTCCAGGACTTTGAGTAGAAGAATGACAGGCGCCGAAGAGCTTATTGAAAAAGCCAACGACACCGATGAACCCTTGCCTACCATGGGAGGTGACCGTCCTTACCCACCCTCATTACCGGACAGAACCCCTTACGTTGTATCATACGATGGTCCTAATGACCCAATGCACCCACACAACTACCCCCTTATGACTAAGTTTTTGTATACTGGTTGTTGTGCCTTTTCTGCATTATCCATTACTTTGGGTTCTGCTATGTTTTCTCAAGCCACTGAAGACTTAGTCGAAATCTACCACATCGGCTGGACTACTGCCACCTTGGGTACCTCCTTGTTCGTGATGGGTTTTGCTTCTGGTCCAATTATCTTCGGTCCAATGTCCGAACTTTATGGTAGAAAAATTGTTCTTGTGCTTTCCAGTTTTGGTTATGTGTGTTTTTCCTTTGCCGTGGCTACTGCTAAAGATCTTCAAACGATTATGATATGTAGATTCTTTGCTGGTTTTATTGGGGCCGCGCCTTTGGTGGTGGCTCCGGCTATTATGGCGGATCTATTTTCAACGAAATCAAGAGGAACTGCTATTGCTATTTTTGCTATGGTGTTATTCGGTGGTCCAATGATGGCCCCAGTGATCGGTGCCTTCACAGTGAAAAACACCAACTTGGGATGGAGATGGACCTCTTACTTCTGTGGAATTATTGGATCTGCATCTTTAGTGGCAAGTGTTTTGATATTAAAAGAAACCCATCATCAATTGATCTTGGTTCGAAAGGCCGAAACCTTAAGAAGAAGAACCGGAAATTGGGGAATTTTTGCTCCTCACGAAGAAATCACATTGAGTCTTAAAGAAATTGCCGAAAAGAATCTTACCAGACCTCTTGTCATGTTGGCTACCGAACCAATCTTGCTCCTTGTCAGTATCTACAATGCCTTTATTTATGGTATGCTTTACTTATTCTTAACAGCCGTTCCAATGGTGTTCAGTGTGAAATATCATTTCCAACCAGGTGTTGCAGAATTACCATATTGTTCTATGTTGATTGGTATCATCCTTGGTGGTTTAGTCATTGTGTACTTTGAAAAAAGATACGGGGCAGCCATGGATGCCAACGGCGGGAAACCTGTTCCAGAAGAAAGATTGCCTCCTATGATGATTGGTAGTGTTTTCTTTACCCTTGGATTATTTTGGTTCGGGTGGTCTGGTTCTTACCCTGAACATGTTCACTGGATTGTTCCTGTTATTGCTGCTGCGTTTATTGGTTTCGGATTGATTTTGGTTTTCTTGCCATGTTTAAATTATATTATCGATTGTTATTTGTTTTTGGCAGCTTCCGCATTGGCAGGTAACACCTTCATTAGATCTATGTTTGGTGCCGTGTTCCCGTTATTTGCTAGACAAATGTTCACCAACTTGAAAATTCAATGGGCCAGTACTTTGGTTGGTTGCATTTCCTTAATATTGATCCCAGTTCCATTTGCATTCTACAAGTACGGTAAGTACTTTAGACAAAAATCAAGAAACGCATACGTCTTGTGATGCTGCCTTTTGCAAACTAATATCAAATATAATCGTCGTAAAATTATATTACTTAATAATTAATATAGAGAAACTAATAATAAAACAACTATTCATTACAGACAGATTAAGGCGTAACAGAAGTGATTGGTTTTCGTAGACTGTGGTATCGTTTTCTGATTGATACAGCTAAATTGCACAACGAGAAGGTACCGTAACTACCAGATGATGCTCAATGATAAGAGTATTGTCGATAGCAGGGTATGTGACCTTAAACAAATACCCAATACATTTGATCATTAGTTACATATTATATTCTGCTTCAGAAATCTAATTTGGGTGCAAAAATAGTCCTATTGAAGAGACAGAAACTAGTGCCAAGACGAAATCTAAACCTTAATACATCGTGTGCTTGTTGCGGTGATCAAAGTAGATTTTTTCTTTCAAGTCAAGCTCAGTGGCTTTCTAATTTAAGCTTTCTTCTATATGAAGTACATTGTTAACAAATTCAGTTTTGTATCTTTTATTCTTCTCTCGCGATTATTTCTCGATTATCTTTCCTAGTCTATCGCATAGAACAATTGAACTGCAAAAAGCATGCAACTCGAAGGAACGAGATCTAGCTCAATATCCCTTAACATATTGTCTGTTTGCTTAAAGCTGTTTAACTTCTGGATGGGACGTAAAATTCGAGTTTAATCCTGAATAAATATTTGTAATTGGTCAAATGTTACTTTCTGTGAAAAAAACTACTAAAACTTCTAAAATATTTTTAAAAAGTACAGAAAACCTGTTCAGATGCTATAACTAGTTATTACGTCACTAGACTTACGGATACAGATATAGATCTTTGTGTGTTATTAGTGTAGTAAATCCATAATTACTTTCATTCTCTTGTAGAGTAATAGTACATCATTGACATTTTCAAGTACAGCTTGAAAAATTACTAAGATTAACTTTGCTTTGGAAAAGTGTTCACAAAGTAAGCGGTATCCTGTGCTCTTCTTCTTCCTGATACGTAGGTCATCATTTCAGTGTAGGTCTGAGGAATAACAGAATTGTAGCCTGGTCTGTTCTTAATCGAATTCTTAGGAACAAAGAAAGAATAGATGAAGGTACCCGATTCCTTGGTCTCATTACTTTCCAAATTTTTGATCGATGTGTCTACCTTGACTTGAATCAAAGTACCTGGCTCTGATAAGAATGCATCAGGGTTTTCGGAAATCTTGTTAGTGGCAGGTAATCTGAAGTTAAATGGGGAATCAGCATCGATATCTTCTGGTCCTTCATGTATGTGCTCAGTATATGAAACAGTTGCTTCCATGGACAAGACTGCTCCAACCGGAACAGGGGCCTTAAAGGTGGTAGAATCTAACGAAACAAATCTTGGACCAGCTGAAGAAAAGGCAGCAGAAGCACAATATGCCAATTCGAACGATTGTCTCAATAAATATCCACCAAAAATCATATAAGAATGTCTGTTTCTGTACTGAGGTTGCATAAAATTGGTAGATTTGATGGTAGTGTTCTTCATGAAAGAAATACCTCTTTGGGTGTCATCTTGTCCAGTAGCAACCAATTCCTTGGAAGATTTCCACATGCCATGTATCAATCTGTTTTCTTCGTCAGATGGTTCTATGAGGGTAGCATTCTTGGCTTGGAGCTTCTTCTTAGCATTGTGCGATTCGGCTCTTCTGTAATCAACCCATTCCTTTTCAGTAAGAGGAATCAATCTGTTGATAGCAAATGATTTATGAGTGATTGGGTTACGGGCCACGAAAGTGAAATTAGCAGTTAAAAAGATATTTTCGACGGGTAAACTATTTTCAGTGATATTCTCTGGAAGTTTATCTTCAAAAGCATATCCTCTAACAGTGATTTCCATGGAGGATCTTCCGGTCCAAGTACAGGATCCGGCCAAAACGAAGTTGTAGTTATTGATTTCGTCCACTTTTTTCACCATATAGATTCTATCCACACTGGCAGTGACATTGACAGGCTCAGCAGGAGAACAATGTCTATAGGCGATTCTTCCGGCCAAGGCATCCAAATCCTGGAAAAGCTGACCAGCTCTCAATCTTCCGAAAGCATTTATGTATGCATCACAAAGCCATTTATCTTCTTTGAATGGCAAGGTTAAATAGGAAAACGAATCACTTCTGGTCTTCTCACCCACGTCGGTAGTCTTAGGTGTCATATAGCTATAACTATCCAAGACCTTCCCTTCGGCCAAATGCTTTTCCTGTTCTCTCAATGCGTCCAACCAGGTGGCCTTATTGGGGAGCTTCTGGTTATCTTGTTGGTCTGCCAAAATGGTGGCTGTGGCATCGGCAGCATCAGCAGCATCATGTGAACCGGCTTTGTCTGGTCTGTGAAAATTGACCTTCCCAGAGTTGTATCTGAGGGCAACTGGCGCTCTCGATATGATCCCAGAGTATGTGGGTCTTATTATATTTCTGATCATGATTGTGTCACTGTAAAGATGTTATCTTTAATTATGAACGGTAGACAATTGGGTGGTATATATATGGATGTTTGTGGTTAGTGCACGACGATGAACCAACAGAAGGAGGGGATAACGTTGGCCAGATGAGGGGGGTACGAGCGATAGGGATGGAGATGGCGAAAAATTGGACCCGGGAGAGGGAAGAGGGAAGAGGGCAGAAAGAACGGAGAAAAGGAAGAGGAGGAGGGCAGAGATATGAGGTGACCTTCAAGAAGAGGAGTATTGAGCTTTCTATGGAAGACGTCCCATTATGTTCATCTGAGCAGCTATATATGATCCCTCCTCAGTGTATTAGTTCATAGTAGGATCCATCGTAGCCATTTTTATTGCAGCCATTTTAGGCCGGAGGGGACCGGGGCCGGCTCACAATGAACCGACCACGCCCGGGCTCACCTACGATGACGGTCGCATGTACTCAACAGATAAACACAAACCTGTAAAGATGCGATGTTGAGACCAGAAGGCCCTGACTGCAACCTGCGAATCGAAAACAACTGTTGCCCTCTCTGTAACCCAACGTATTCCGCACGGAGATACACCGCCGAGAGGTACACATTTCGGTCGTGTCATTTCCAGACCTATGCGGACAGATGAGGACCGTAGTACAAAAAATCAACATCTCTTCATAGCGATTCATCGATTAATCCTCTCAACTTCATATCCTGTAATCATGGCTCCAAGATTATCCTCGGTCGCAAAGACCGCCCAATTCGCTTCCCAAGCATTGAAAGCCAACGTCAGAGGAGTTCCTCAAGCCGGCCAATACCAGGCCTTAAGAATGATGGATGGTGCTCGTGCCGCCTCTTCTGTCGCAGGTACCAAGACCATTACCGTCAGAGACGCTTTGAACGCCGGTCTTGCTGAAGAATTGGACCGTGACGACGACGTCTTCGTGATGGGTGAGGAAGTTGCCCAATATAATGGTGCCTACAAGGTTACCAGAGGATTATTGGATAGATTTGGTGAAAGAAGAGTTATTGACACTCCGATCACCGAAATGGGTTTCACCGGTTTAGCTGTCGGTGCCTCCTTGCACGGATTAAAGCCAGTTTTGGAATTCATGACCTTCAACTTCGCCATGCAAGCCATTGATCATATCATCAACTCTGCCGCCAAAACGTACTATATGTCTGGTGGTAAACAACCATGTAACATTACTTTCCGTGGTCCTAATGGTGCTGCTGCCGGTGTTGGTGCCCAACACTCCCAGTGTTACGCCGCATGGTACGGTTCTATTCCAGGTTTAAAGGTTGTTTCTCCTTATTCTGCTGAAGATTACAAAGGTTTGATTAAGGCCGCCATCAGAGACCCTAACCCTGTTGTTTTCTTGGAAAACGAAATTGCCTACGGTGAATCTTTTGAAATCTCAGAAGAAGCTTTGTCTAGTGATTTTGTCTTGCCAATTGGTAAGGCCAATATCGAAAAAGAAGGTACTGATCTTACCTTTGTTGCCCACTCTAGAGCTGTTAAGTTCTGTATGGAAGCTGCTGAAACCTTGGAAAAGGAACACGGTATCAAGGCCGAAGTCATCAACTTGAGATCCATCAAGCCATTGGACGTTCCAACCATTGTTGAATCCGTCAAGAAGACCAACCACTTGGTCACTGTGGAAGGCGGATTTCCAGCCTTTGGTGTTGGTTCCGAAATCTGTGCTCAAATCATGGAATCCGAAGCCTTTGACTACTTGGATTCTCCTGTTGAAAGAGTTACTGGATGTGAAGTTCCAACCCCATACGCCGGTGAATTGGAAGACTTTGCTTTCCCAGATGAAGGTGTTGTTCTCAGAGCCGCCAAGAAGGTTTTGGGTTTGTAATCACAGTAGCATAATAGATTAATGGATACTTTATGTATATACAAATATAGGTAATTCGAAAGAGAAGGAAACCCTAACCTCCACAATTTAACTTGTAGCGCTAACGAGAGCACTTACTGACATCATCAGTAAAAATTAGTGAGAAATAGAGTAATAATTAGTGGGAGATAGTACCAATAATAACCCGGAATACTAAATACATCACTAAAATTTTCGCAAATTGTATGGTGGGAATTTCATTCTCTCCCTAACTTTTGCTTCGATTTAGCGGAAATTTCCTTAACTACTTCGCTCTCTATCGCTAAAAGTAAGTTTCTGCCCCCACCACATTTCTCCAAACGCGCTCTTTAACAACACGTTCACGTTCATTACTTCGTCCCTTGCCATGTCCGATGACCACAACATCCACAAAAGAGGACACAATGACACCGAGTCCTACATAAACGAAACGAAGTATCCCCAAATAGCAATGGGCCAACAAAATGACGGACTCCTCCCCTTTGATAACCAAGATGTGGATAATGAGAAGTTGTCTTCGTCTAGTACTGCCAAATCTCCAAATCTTAAAAGAATCGATAGACCAGCGTTCACCATCTTGGTTATACTATACCTACTCCAAGGGGTGCCTGTTGGACTTGCATTTGGGTCAATTCCCTTCATTTTGAAGTCCAAATTGACTTTTTCCCAAGTAGGTATTTTCTCTTTGGCAGCTTATCCGTACTCATTGAAATTGTTATGGTCTCCTATAGTGGATGCTATCTATTCGCCTAAAGTCGGAAGAAGAAGATCATGGATCATTCCAATTCAGATTATATCAGGAACTACCTTGATTTACTTGGGTGGAATCATCGATGAATTGGTGGATAACCCACAACAATATTTGACCAAAATTACCTTCTGTTTCTTCTTACTTGTATTCTTTTGTGCTACTCAAGACATCGCTGTGGATGGTTGGGCCTTGACATGCTTATCTCCAGAATGCTTATCATTTGCATCTACTGCGCAAACTGTGGGTATAAATGCCGGTTATTTTTCTTCGTTCACGATCTTTTTGGCTTTAAGCTCTCCTGATTTTGCCAATAAATACTTAAGAAAGGTACCATTGGATAAGGGCCTATTCACTTTGGGCCTGTACTTGACTTTTTGGGGCTGGATCTACTTAATTGTTACAGGTTTGTTATATTTTGTACCAGAAGACCCCCCACACTTGGCTAAGAGAAACCAAGCTAAATTGGCCAGCGAAAAGGTCAAAGTAGAAACTGCCTATAACAAGGATAACTCAAGATGGAACCAATTGAAATCAGTATACCATTCGATGTACCAAGTTTTGAAATTACCAAACATCCAAATATTGATTGTAATTCTATTGATTGCCAAATTCGGGTTTCAGGCTAATGAAGCAGCCACAAATCTTAAATTAATCGAAAAGGGATTATCCAAAGAAGATTTATCTATAACTGTTTTGATTGATTTCCCATTTGAGATGGTTTTTGGCTATTATGCTGGGAGGTGGTCTAATGGTAAAGTCCCACTTAGACCATGGATCATTGGGTTTGGAGGGAGATTATTAGCTGCATTATTAGCGCAAGTTCTAGTGTATTTCTTCCCGAGTGATGGAAAAATTAGCAGCAAATACTTCTTGATGATCATTCTTCAACATTTATTCAACTCTTTCATGGGTACCATTCAATTTGTTTCCTTATGTGCTTTTTTCACAAAGATCGCCGACCCAACCATTGGAGGAACATATATGACTACATTAAACACCGTGTCCAATTATGGAGGAACTTGGCCTAGATTAATTGTTCTTTCTTTGATTGATAGACTTACCATTAGTGAATGTCATATAAGAACACAAAATGCTGGAAAAATCACCTCCGAGGTAGTCAAAGAACAATGTTTAGAAGCAGGCGGAAAGATTTCCATTATAAGAGATGGGTATTACTATACTAATACTCTATGTGTTGTCATTGGAGTGTTCATATTGATATGGATTAAGAAGAAAACTACTTATTTGCAAAGTCTTCCAAATAGTGCCTGGAGAGTAGGAAAGGATTGAAAAGAGATAAGGAATAAAGTGATGTATTTCTGCAAGAAATTCAGCATACATGAGAAGTGGGAGGATGTCGTAGCATAGTACCTCATAATTATAAACAATATTTTTGAAAGGGATGTACCCTACCTACTAAAATCAAGTCTCAGTCGTTTTATTTATTCTATTTATGTTTTAATTAGGTGCTTAATGTTATGAAAAAGTGCAAATTTAAGGAAAGGGTATGATGATAGTCATACAGAGATTCCAGGCACCATTAGGTTATCACATGAAAACTATTATCGATCTATTTCTCTTTCTGTTCACTTCTGTCTTTCATTCGTTCGTTCATCGGTGCTTCTTTCTTTAAAACCATCACTCAAAAAGTCTATGGGTGAAAATGGAACTTTTGGGTCGTTTGACATTTTCTTGGATAATGATGAGTAGTTGCCTACTATTGAAGGGATCAACGAGGTAGTTAATGGAGAAGTCGCAGTGTATGAACCAAGGGCCGGTGAATTGGGCTTATAAGAGTTTGACATGGTTTTGGTGAAAGCATTGATTGTATTGGAAATTATGCCTGGATTTCGTTGTTCACTTTGAATTGACCTCAGTGATACGGAAATATAATGAGATGGAGGGGGACTTGAAACATAACTGTTGTATTGATTATTTCTCCATAAGTCTGCTGATCTTGTATTCATTGCCCATTGGTTATTATTAGGTGACATTCCTCCTATTTCGTATTCAGCTTCTTCTTCATTTGGGTAACTATTGGTATACCAATCTGGTTTCTGGAAGTACAAGTGGGAATCTGACGAATATATACTATGATGCGATTGAAGATGGGATTCGTAGCGTTGGTAGTACCAACATTGCAAGATAATAATCATATCAAGTAAGATGGTCCCAGAACTTCCTATTATGAAAGGTAATTGTTCCATTGCTGTGTTATGAAAACTTTCAGTATCATGTAAGAGCCATAAATCAGTTATTATGGAAATCGTATAAAAAAGATTCCCCAACATAGCAAATAGGAATAGATATACTGATATCCCCTTTGTTGATTTGGAATGATAATTCTTCAAGATTTGGGGAGTTCTGGATGTCAAATAAAGGAAAGAACATAACCAAGCCGAAATTACCCCAATTTGAAATGATGAAAATTGGATAATCGGCCATGAATTTGCCAAAACTGATACTATGGAACTTTTTGGTGATTCACCGGTATGACTGGCTTCCGCCTTTTTGAAGCTTGATGCCAAGAACGATGAGCCTAGAACAGTTTTGAAAAACCTTCGATCTTCACTAGACCCCCGATTGAATGAAGGATTAGTCACCTCTATTGGTGATCGGGACATAGGTTCATCAAAGCGATTTCTTCGTATTGAGGTTTTGCTTTTATTCTTAGTAATCGTTGGCCTTAACATATTGGGACTTTGAAGCAAGTTATGATGGTACTTCTGCTTAGGATATACTCTGGTATAGTACCAATACTGTAAGCTTAGGATGGCATCTATAAAACAATAGTAAGCAGCTAAACATGTCTGAAATGGCAAAGCCCGCGTCAAAAGACACCCTATTAGATTGGTAACATCACCACCAATCCAACAAAGCAAAAACAGAAGCGATACTCCATCTACAGACTGGTTAACGTGGTTTTCTATTATTTGCGGTAATTGGGCAAATAGCCATACCGAAAGTGACAAGATTCCCGATGCCCTAGAAACATGGGCCAAAAGAGGAGCTTCATCTGCCATACCTTCGGAGACGCTTATCGATATTCCACCTTCAAATGTGGCGTTTAGGATGTGTGTGGAAAAGATCATGGCATTGGTGATGAGATGGTGGTATCTCTTCGTAATTCGTGAAGATGGTAATGTGGGAAAGGATGCACCCAGAGCAGACTAAGGGAGATGCTAAGAGGATGGAAATGATCTGGCTGTCAAGTAGGAACAATGGGAAGTGAAAAGGTTCTGTGTTCTTAATAAACTGTGTTCGTTATCTAGAAGTATAATATTAAGGTTTCAAAACTGTTATCTACTGGGAATAGAAATGTTCTATACATCGGTTAGTACACGACTTTGGAAACACCAGTGACCCGATCAAAGGAAATCGACGATTGGAAGTATGGAGGGGAAGGTGAACACGCAGAGTATAGTAAAGTATATTTTTTGAAAGAGAAAGTTCCAACCAGTCGTGTAGTAGTTTTAGAATCGTAAAATTCGGCCTTCTTCACCCCCTTTTCACAGTCCCTATACACCACTCAGTCTGACACCATGTAAGATTTTCGCACTATATGCACATCCCGAAACTGCCGATCCATCAACACGTCCAATAGCAGAGATGGTGTCATTGTATGACTTGATGATGCTGCAACTGCAGTTCAGCCATCTTTCAACCGGCGTACCCACACTCGACGCACTTTTCCTCACCAACTCCGCCAACCGCCATCGCGTCTATGACTTCCAGGCGGGCCCTGGGTGCTACGGTGCTTACCTAATCACGGCATCACTTATGGTGAACCATCTTAAGCAGAAGGAGACCAATCGGGTGGTAGTGATCGATACACTCAGCACGTTCCCTTGGGGGTTGGTGACGTCAGATCCGGCATTTGAGAACTCTTGGCTAACTGACCAGGTCATTACATACACTACAGATACATTTGCAAAGCTCTATTGTTTGATTCTGGCAGGAGACAAATTACCACAGGACCCCACGACGCTTGTGGTAGTGAACAGTTTCCACGAGAGTTTAGAGCTTTACAAATTGGAATTGAGCGCAGCGTACGAGGAGACGATATTGAAAAGTCATATTGAGCGAAATGCGATTGCGATTTCCAACCAGGTCCAATATTCCGAAGTAGGAACGAAAACTGCCCTTCCGGTAATTCCTAGCCAGTCGGACTTGCTTAGGGAGAGTCCTGTGGCTAAGTACGAGTCCCATGTGTATTCTTTAATCAATCACTTGAATACATATGCCTATAAAAATGATCTGATTTGTATTATGCTAGGCCATATGGATTCGAAGTATGAGGTTAGTAATAATCTTGATTCGGTATCTGACGTTGGATCGAGACCCAACTCGAGCTATTCTAAAGGAAGAATTGTTCTTGGGTCCGGAATACCCAGTTCTCTGAAGTTGAACCCGGATTCACTTATAACCAGTAGGATTTATTTTTATCAGGATTGGTATCATAAGACTATACAGTTCCAGGAACAATTTCCAAGCAATAATGTATTGACAGAGTCCCAACTCCGTCTAGTATACGCTGCTAGAGCAGAGAGCTTACAGGTTCAAAAGAAGCATTTGCCGATATACTTTGAGTGGAAAAACGGAAGAGGGGTTGATTTGCTGAGACCAAGTAGAAGAAGAGACGAGGAGAGTACAAATTTAGGAGCAATAAGAAGTGAGGAACGAATAGAATCGGAAAAAGAGAAAACAAAAGAAGTTGGGAATGAGAAAGAATTGGAAAAGGAAAACATCATATATGGCAGTGGTGCAGCTCTGTCACCTTCCCCCAACCAGAATACACGAACAAGCGCTCATAACCATATACTAGGCGATTTGGAAACCTCGGTTGATACACCAATCGAGCCACCTAGTTCGATTCCTGCCACTGTTGAGAGCCAGATCACAATAGATCTCCAGATGATAAACGGACAAAGTACTCAAAATGGACAGAATAGCCAAACACATGGAACTGATGGATCTGACAATTCTGTGGTGGAAGAGTCGGAAGATGAAATGATAGGAACTTTTCTCTGATATTGGGTCGTGTGCGGGCACCTGAAATTGACATATTTCGACAGCGAAAACAATCCAAGCAACCAGCCCAGTTATATACTATCCAAAATGGACACTGTTAACAAATACTTGAATGTTGCCAAGTCGCATATTCCTAGCCAAGCGCAAGTCGATTCTTACTTGAAGTCAATTAGCAAAGATGACATCATAAGAGATTTCAGCGAATTGAAGGTGACCCCAATCACTGTGTCACTGGTAGCAACTGTAACTGTGATAGTGCTTGTTGCCGGGACGTCTTTTCTTTTCAAAAAGGGGAACACCACTAAGACAAAGAAGGGTAAGAAGCTCACCAAGGCACAGAAAGCCAACAAGCAGATTCAATCGGCATTGGATTACGTTGAGCTGTCATACGTGCCTGAAATCGATGAGTACTTTGAAACGTATCAAGATATGAAAGAAGAAGATGTTCAGTACAAGTACGACTACTTCACAGAAATGTTATTGAAGGAGATAATGAAATTGGATGGAATAGACGTTGCCGATAACGAAGTATTACGCACCAACCGTAAGAAGGTGATCAAGTTCATCCAGGACCACCAAAAGAGATTGGACAAATTCAAAAAGGAAGCTCTTAAGAAGTAGAAGTTGGTAATAAATACTGCAAATGAAATGAAATGCGTAGAAAGAAAACGAAGAGAAAGAAGTCTAAAATAAAAATTTCATGATTTTAAGATTTCCTATATTTCGTCTAATTGAGAATATACGCTCCGACGTCAACAACTCTTCACCCAAATGTGATTATAAATCACTTCGTAATTGCCTTCGGGCCTTTCTTAACCCCAAATTCTGGAATTCCCAGATTTGGCCGGAATATGGATGTAATGATGGGCAACTTGTCTCCTAACCATAAAGCCGAAGTCGTGTGGTCAGCTACATCGTCGCCAGTCTGGGGATGGATCAACACAGACAACGACCCGTGGTTCAATTGGAACCAGCCTAGCAACTGTGTAAACACCTCTGGTCTCTTTACATCAGCCTCCCAGAACTGGGTGGGATGTGGGCCGATTACTTTCGAGTCTGGGAGCTTTTTCACGATGATTGAGCCATCGGCCGTGTCTTCGGGAAATGCCCGGAGAAGAGCATCTAGAAGATCGAATGCTTCTTTCACCGAACTGGAATGGTGTGCATAGTAGTACACATGAAAGTCGTAGTACTCGATGGGAGCAACAAAGGTAAGTCCATACTTGGACTTGGTGGACGTGGCACTGAGATGGGTTACGTAGTCCATCGAAGCAAGGGATTACAGATGTCTAGAATTGAATCGTAATTACTAGTAACAATTGATCTGTAAGTTAATTACCGTGCAACTCCTTAAATACAACTGTGGCTAGTCGGTATGGGTCACGTGGAGGGGCGTGAAGAGTCATGTGAGAAATGAAGTTGGAAGTTATGATGAATGGAGGAAATATAACGGTAGTGGGAAACAAAAGGTTTGGGGAAATTTTTGAGAAGGTTTGTCCCCTTTTTTACCCTTAACCTTTCGTATAATGATGTGCTACTTAGGTTTATTCTGATGTCGTAGTTTTTGCAGCTAAGATTCCTCTAAGAGCACACGAACACAAAGCCGATTTTGCACTAGTTGCAAAAAAGAAAAGGTTCCAGTATTTGAGAATGGAATGGGAATAGGTCAATAGTGGAGAGAGAGAATAAAAGAGATGGAGTTAAGAGATACTCTAGAGGTAGAAGTGATGGAATTTTTTAGAAGTGATGAAATCCGTGATTTGAATAAATGTTGTAGTTGTGGAGGTCAAAGTCAAGATCTTTAATACCTATTGAAATTGTAAGCAATATTACGGTATATGGCATTGATAACGTAGCTGAAAGTTTAGTGAAGTAAATGCGTCAGGCAAACAGGCTTAACCTATTTATCAAAAAGTCGGCAACAGAAGAAGAATACGATTACTGATTTTTATTCGACTATTTGTTAGCGAAAGTTAATCTATAACTTGTTGATATTAGGGAAAGAAATACGAATTTAACTTAATAGGGTACCAAAAAGCGAAGCCTAGAAATAAAATGACCTGGATGCAAATGCTAAAGAGAGCAATCTTAAAAGTTAAACTTGTTTGAGAAAGAATCTAGTGAGGACCAGACGAAAATCCCGAGTCGACTATTGACTGCATTAGCAACACTCTAAGTAAAAATTCAGCATTTTTCTAAAGAAATCTTTTGACAGTAGTGCAAGCCGTACTTATAATAATGACAATTCATAAATATTTGAAATCAAACTTTCTAAGAGCTTGAATTGGGTCCATTCCATCATTCTGTGAGATCTAACGGTATACAGGTTGTATACATTCTAGTTTGATCTATTGCTGAGTCAATTGTGAACTTGATTGGTATATTAGACACTACTACCAGTGGTGGACAGTGACGACCTCTTCGAGGCTGTATAAACATGTCTCAGTAGTATTGTATGAATTGAGCAATGGTTTACTGGCTTCAGGTAGGCTTTTCAGAAGCGTCTCGGGACTTTATAGTCGTTATAAAGTTTTGAATATACATACAATATCAGATGACTTTATTTTTCAGATAAATATTATTGTGGTTAATAGGACGGGGAAGCAATTGTATGGATGTACATTCAGATTAGCTCTATGTAGGCTCTCTTCCTCGTGCCTCTGGCTTTCTAACTCTTCCACCCCTCATGGTAATGTACGGCAGAGTTTCCTATTCTGGCATAATTAAAAGACCAATCTCCCATCGTAAGGTTAACAATAGCAGGTGACGTTCTATCGTTTTTTCTTATTATTCCCTCTTGCACAGTATTGGCCATGATTTGATTCGCACAATACTAAACATTGGTCTGCAGGTATATGCGGGAGGGACCATGGGATCAGTACCGTAAATGATCCTCCCTTCTATCGCTTATTACACGTGGATTAGATTCCACGAAGTTTGTCTCTAATATTGGCACCGCCCTCTTCTACCACCCCTCGTTGGCATTATATGCATGTGTACCGTGACACTATGCTTTTATTCTCGCCTAAATTTGTGCTTGGCTTTTGTCACACGTGGGTGCAAAAGAAAACTGTAGTACGAGCGTTTTCTCGATCGAGCTGGAACAGTGTTTTACTAATCTGGTAGTGTTGCAACCTTTAACGTTAGAATTATGTATTCATCTAATTGACATCACCCATCCAGTAATACAAAGAAGGGATCCAAGGACTCCCAGCTACCCCGTTCAATATCTCCATACCGTTCTGCCTACGTTATGCAATCTCCCACGAGGCCCACGTTGCTTCACTTCATAGTAACAATTTTTCTTGATCTTATCGATAATCATCTTGGCAAATTTGCAACCTCAGCCGCAGATAAAAATGCCTTGGTCACAAGACCAGGTAGTATAAATACTGATCTGATTCAAACGACTTCTCGACTCTTCTGAATCCTTAACTATACTACTACCAGCATCCCATACCCAATGATCGCCCTTCATCAGTTCGATTACATCTTCGCTATTGCGATGATTTTCGCCTTCCTTGACGCCTGGAATATCGGTGCTAATGATGTCGCAAATTCTTTCGCATCTTCTGTTTCTTCCCGGTCCTTGGAATACTGGCAGGCCATGGTCTTGGCCTGTATCTGTGAGTTCCTTGGAGCTGTTCTTGTTGGATCCAGAGTCTCCGATACTATCAGAAACAAGATTGTCGACATTAAGGTCTTTAGTGATGACCCTGCTGCTTTGATGCTTACTATGGCATGTGCATTGGTTGGCTCTTCTTGTTGGTTAACCGTTGCTACTTCCATCGGTATGCCTGTTTCTACCACCCACTCTATCGTTGGTGCCATCATTGGTTCCGCCATCGCCGCCAAAGGTGCCGATAACATTGTCTGGGGTTGGGGAGGAGTATCTCAAATTATAGCTTCCTGGTTCATTGCTCCTATCATTGCCGGAATTTTTGCTTCCATCATCTTCTTAATATCTAAGTTCAGTGTTTTGGAAGTCAAGGACCATAAGAAATCATTGAGAAACGCTCTTTTCCTTGTCCCAGTATTGGTGTTTGCTACCTTCTCCATTTTGACCATGTTAATCGTTTGGAAAGGTTCTCCTAAGCTCAAATTGGACCAATTGTCCAATGGTGCGATTGGTGGATCTATTATTGGAGTTGGTGCAGTAGCCTCCTTTTTATACATGCTTATTTTCTTCCCATATTTCAAGAGAAAGTTGGTCCACAACGACTGGACTCTCAAGTGGTATGATGTATGGAAGGGTCCAATTTACTGGGTCATGCCTACCGACAATATTCCTCCAATGCCTGAAGGACACGAACTTACTATTGACTACTACGAAGGAAGACGTTACAACGAAAGTGGCGAACTTATCAATAGCAAAGGAAAAGCAACTGAAGTCACAGATGTAACTGAATCTCATTCTGATATCGAACAAAAGGCAGACAACAGTGTCATAATTGCCGAAACCGATTCCATCGTCGACAGTGAAACCAAAATAACAACAAGACAACTTTGGTGGTCTCTCGCTAAAAGACCAAGCAAATGGTACTTACTCATTTGGAAAATCTTCACTTATGGTGTTACCAGAGATATTATCGGTGCCCAATCTGGCTCAAAAGATATGTTATCCGGAGATCTCAAAGGTATGCATACTTCCTCCAAGTACTACGACAACAAAATAGAATTCTTATACTCATTATTGCAAGCTATTACTGCATCTACTATGTCTTTCGCCCATGGTGCCAATGATATTGCTAATGCCACCGGTCCTTTAGCTTCTGTGTATTTAGTTTGGAGATCGAACACTGTTGCCAGTAAATCTGAAGTTCCAATCTGGGTGTTATGTTACGCTGCTGCTGCTTTAGTTATTGGATGTTGGACTTTTGGATACAGAATTATGTCCAACTTAGGGAATAAGTTAATTTTGCAATCACCATCCAGAGGGTTCTCCATTGAACTTGGTGCTGCTGTTACCACAGTCATGGCCACCCAATTGGGAATTCCAATTTCCACCACACAAAGTGCTGTTGGTGCCACTGTTTTCATCGGGTTATGTAACAGAGAATTAAAAGCTGTTAATTGGAGAATGGTTATTTGGTGCTACCTTGGATGGCTTATCACTTTACCAGTTGCTGGATTGATTGCTGGTATCCTTAACGGTATCATTTTGAATGCCCCAAGATTAGGTGGTGACTACAATTTAACTAATGCGTAATTTATAGAGCTGAACAGATATTGACTTAAATTTTAACAACTCGAATGATTGTAGAGTAAGGTGTTGTGAAAGCGAGAGGAAAAAGCTCATAGTTAAGCTGGAACATTAATCGAGTGAAAAGAAAAGACAAAGGGGGGAAAATAAGTTTCTTGCTTTTCCTTGGTGGACCTTTGAGAGGGGGGGTATTGCATAATAAACCCATGTGCTAAATATTAAAGTTTTACGGCATTCTTGTGAAGATATTCGATTGGCATTTCTAACCGTCAATTTTCGCAACCAAATTAATGTAGTATATATGCGGTTGGGGTGTTTGAAAAGTGTGCACACAAAAATCAATTTGCTCCGCTTGGGAATTGAATTCTAGGGGTAGTGTCCCTTTTGGTACTTATTTGGAATATCTCTCGCTAAGAAATTCATATTGTACACAAATCTCATGCTGGTCCCTCCTATTCCTCACTAATTTTGGAAATCTCTCGGTAATTTAGTGAGCCACTACATCTAGCTCTCACCGAATCCAATTTCTCTAGGCACAGTTTTCACAAGTTTCTCCCCGATACTGGACATTCTCTCCCTACAAGCTCCACCTCCCTCACTATCACCCGAAATCAAAACTCTATAATCTATACGCAATTTCAAAACACCATATTGACACCACCTCCACCATGTCACAATACGATTCATCCCTATCAATTCTTCGTAGGTTGGACCCTCGAACAATCTCCTCAAATCTCAACCATATCTGCACTCTTCTCCAACAAGACAACCAAGACGAACTAGTGCAGGACCTCTTAGCCGCCGTCGACACTCCACTTCAATCTACCAAATGCGCTTCCAGCGGTAAACAATACCTCCTCTGTGATTACAACCGTGATGGGGACTCATACCGTTCTCCATGGTCTAACAAATACGATCCTGCTGTTGCAGCCGATGAAGATGACGACTTTCCTCCTCCATATCCTAGTGATCTTCTTAGACAGTTAGAATTAAAAGCCAACGAGAGTTTCGATATCTATAGAGATTTGTACTATGAAGGTGGTGGGATTTCTTCTGTCTATTTATGGGATACTGAAGATGAACCTACTTTGGATGCATTTGCTGGGGTTGTTTTGTTGAAGAAGGAAACCGAAGATGGGTCTGGTAAATGGAACTCAATTCATGTTTTTGAAGTGATTCCTGAATCGTCAACTACGGCCCTGTACAAAGTGACCACATCGGTGATTCTTGACCTCGAAAATGATTCCTCATTGTCATTGGCTGGTTCTCTTACAAGACAATTAGAATCAACCCAGTCATTGGAATTGGACGGGGCCAACTTGGAATCGGCCCATTTGATCAACTTGGGTACGTTGGTGGAAAAGGCAGAATATAACATCCGTAACTTGTTGCAAGATGTTTACTTCGATAAGTTGAAGGATGTCATGTTGAAGGATTTAAGATCGGTTGGCGATCTTTCCTCAAAGAAAGAAAATGATTCGACCCATTCAGAGGTCATTAAGGGAATACAGGGATTGTAATTGTACATACCCCCTCCCATGATCACAATAACGAAATCAAACAACCGAGAACCGTGAGAACAAACTACTTCCTCCCATGATTTTCCTACTTATCCGTTACTACTTTAGGAAGAATAAATATTTACATTACAAACTGTTTACATAGAAAGTATTATTTCTAAAGATTCTAATGTAGATTAAAACCATATATGCAATATTCAACCTTGACGTCGTCGTTAATGTCTCTATCTTTATCTTATCTTGTTTCCCATTTTCTCCAACTCAGCTTTTATTTACTGGTTCGCCTCATGTTAGAGTACATCGCTAAGTCTATCTTATCCTCCTCTTCGTCATGTGGTGATTGTAAGATATCTTCATAATCACTGTTGTTCATATCGTTGTGGCTCAACACACTATCGTCTAATGTTAAGGTTCTATTTTCATTTAAATTGATCGTCGATCCCGTGTCTAGATTGTACATTGTTTTTGAAGGACTATGAATGTTTTGGTCCTCGTTCAACGAGGATAACACATTCGTCTTGACATCATTTACAAAAGACCAAATGGACGACGAAACCGTTTGTAACATATCTTCTGATGGTTCTATGGTAGGTAGCATATCTCGGTCTTCGGGTCTATACTTGGATTTGGACTTCAATGGTGATGGCGCCGAGCCAAAACTCGATATAGAATCTTCCGAATGACGGGTCTTGGCCGTGTTGTTGTTGGTAGATGACTGGTCATAATCTGATTGAGGGGTACTTATAAGTGATTTTTCGAATTCATTTTGGAGCATGGTATCGAATTGTTGGAGTATGTTGAGAGGTTTCTGGAGGTTTGACCATAGTTTTGAGTTCCTTCTAGAATCATCATGGTGGTGACCATTGGAGGAGGAATTTGTGGTGTTGGAGGAAGCCGCCGAGTCGCTACTGATGGTATTGAAGTTATTGGGTATGCTGGTGTTGTTGTTATTGTTGGTATTGATGTTGTTGTTAGGGGTGTTGTTAGTGTTGTTATTAATGCTGCTTCCACCTGCTATTTTCTGGGGCTTCGATGTCGATAATGTCCTCCTTCTCGATCTGTTCTTTGTACTGGCAATAGCCTCTTCTCTGGGGTTACTATTCTGTCTCTGGTGTCTTGACTTGGTGCCACTCAATTCCTTGTACAACGATTTCTGGATCACCTCACGTAAATTGTGGAGTTCTTTTTCATGTCTTTCTAGTTTCTGATTCAATGAAGATATCGTATCTTTGATCTCCACTAGGGACATTTCCTTGAGTGCCAATAGTCTCAACTGTTCGTCGATATCCATTTCCACCAATTGGTCCATTTGTGGAAGTGGCAAGTCATAGCGAAGGTCTTCGGTGGTTTCCTTGACCTTCGGAAGTGGCAGGGCCTGAGAAGAACTTGACATAGATCGTTGGTGAGTTTGGTGCTTGAGACCAGCCACGGGAGATACCGCAAGATTTAGACTGATTCCTTTTGATCTGGAATTGGAACGGGAAACCCGGGCCGGCGGGGTGGCCTTTGGGGGCGTTGTTGAGTTGGCGGGCGACATGGATAATTTTTGCAAATCGGCCATGTTGAAGTGGTGGTTGTTATTATTGATCGCTACGCGTTGTGATTAACAAGGGGAAAAGACAGATGGTAAATATGAGAAGAATGGGAAAAGCTAGGGACAAAATTTTCGCACCACGCCATGGGAATTAGTGAGGGCTTTCAGAGGAAATATGATGCCATCAAGAAATTAGGGAGATCCGTTAGACAGGAACCTCACTGAGAACTACAATGACATAGCGACGATAAATATTTGACCACAAGACGCGCCGCAATTGCAAGGGAACCTAGCGAGGAAGGCAGTGCGAATCACACACTGTCCCATGACCCCACACATCAGAAATAACCCACTTAAACCACCACATATAATAACTGTTCCCTAGAACAATCCTACCAAGATCCACCATCCATTGGCCAGCGACCTTCCACAAACTTCCCCTGGCTCTTTTCCAACTTCCCCCCCAATCAATTGCCTATTTCTCTGACATTTTGCTTCCTCCACTTTTATGATAGTACGACCGTAGCCGGAGTCTATATACACACCAGACTATATGCACACCTCTAAAAAGTGACTGTGATAATAAATCAGGTGCATCCAAACAAATAGACTTACAGTTAGCGCGATCGATCCCATACATCTCCACCTTTACGTTTCACCGCCATGGACAAATTGCATCCGTCGATTTCCAAATGGATCAAGTGGGTCTTGGTGCTCCTCTTAGCGCGGGTCCAGAAACCTCTCTTGTGGTCGTCTTTCTTGTCGTTGAACCCGTTGTTTCGGGACTACATCAGACAGTTCCAAAGAAGAATCCATTTCACCCCCCACCGTGACGAGCCTGCTACGGGTGACTCAATAGACGAGTCGGTCTACTATTCCACCTCCAATCTCGACCAGTCGGTCAAATTCAGTCGCCATTCCCTCCGCTCCTCGCTCCACAACGCCAAAGAGCTTTCTCTATCCACCCAGTTGGCTTCGACTTCCCCTGCCAACTTCGCCAACCTACTTTCTTGTGGTATTCTTTATCTTGCCTCGTATGAAAATACGCTTCCCAAAGATTATCTTTCCATCTATATCTGGATGAACTATTATGGCGAATTGAATCCCCCTTCGCTGAATATCTCAATCTCCAAATTGTCTCCATACTTCAAAATTGATACCTACAAGAATACCTTTATCCATACACTCTATCAGAAAAAGCACCTCATCATCTATCCGCTCATTTTCGGCCAAATCTTGTCTAATTACCTTACTCCTACCAAATTCAAATACAATCAGAAATATCTTTCCAGTTCCATCAAATCAAAAATCTTGAACCCTATTTGGATAAACTACTCCTTAAGCGTAGACTCTCATTATATCAATTGGTTGGGCCTCTTGAAAAGATACGCCGTTCACAACTTGGCACTTGCTGCGTTTGTGGGATTGACTTCACTCAAAGAACGTTTGGTCGATGGTTACTATGAAATTGAACATGGCATCAGCAAATCAACCATTCCTGATTTGGTGAAAAGCTTTGCCTGGTACGTTTTCCACAGATCAAATTCATACGCCAACTTTATCTATGGACCAAACTTGGTGTCTATGTTGTTGATATCTTTGACTGCTCCCATGATCTCGTTCAAACTGAAAGATTTACGCAACTCCAAGCTATTCTTCAAGTCATATATGAAAAGCATTGGTTTTATTGCTGCATTTGTGACGTTATATGCCAATTCTTTGGAGTTCATACCCGCATGGGGAGTCAAGCAAAATGCAGAAAAGGAGGAAGAATCTCCCAGAAAGCTTTCGGCCACCTTTTTGAATGGCATAAACTTGTACTTATTCAGATTGATCCTCTTGTCTAAATGGAGAATCACCAAGGAAAACCATCGTTGGTTCAAGTACTTCAAGATGTCGAGCTGGTCCAAAATAGAAGCATTTGCAATGTGCGTGGCAGTGTACAAATTGATGAACTTGAAGGACTACTTGGACAAGAGAGGAGACCACGGGTTGGGCGATGAATTGTTAATCAAAGGAATCAGGAAAGTTATGAATTGAGCAGTCATACCATATTTATTATTATCATTATTATTATTATTATTAAGACTATTAATATTACTATTATGCCTATTTGAGAAATTAATATAGTTTAATACGGTTAAGATATGTCGATAAGTCAAATGTAGCCAGCGTATGCTAATATATCTGTTCATATTTTGATACAGCTTTATTACAAGCTAATACAGGTTGTAATTCTGGTAATTCTGTACGTATATTGATATTACTAGTTAGATAGTGATGATATCAATTCCTCCGGGGATAACAAGAGACGGGAGAAAGAGACGTGGATGCAAGGGGAAAGAGTATCTTGTGATATTCGATATCGTGCTACAATCCCGTGCATTCAGCTTTTTGGCGCTGCATCACTCTTTATCCTTTGATTTATTCACTCTTCATTTTTAGACATTTATGTCATCTATCTTACTTTTCTACACAAGAGGCATATTTGTGCCCCTTGTCACCTTGTTGTTCCAATTCTTGATTGCGCTTCAATCAGCATACTCAACTCATTCGCTTTATCGTTCGTATCGTTCAGTATCCACCAGCACCAGGGACATTTTCTTTACCCTTCAACTTACCCAACAATCCCTTGAATCTACTCTTGTCTCTGTCACTTTCTGGCAATTCACCAACATCTGCAACTAATTCATTCACACGGTCCCATAAGGTACCTCTCTTTAAGAATCCGTCTCTCTTCTCCAAGAACAGTTCTTGTTCCTTCAACACCTCTTTCGAGTGTTGTTCCTTCTTGTTGTTGTAGTTATCATAGAAATCGTCAATGGTTTGTTGTGCCTTGTTCACAACCTCTGTCTTCTTCTTGGAATTGGAACTTTCCCGTTCTGAGATCTCCAAATCACGACGTTGCTTCCATTCATTCAAGTGCTTTGATTCGCCCTCAAATTGGCTTCCTTGCGGCTCTCTGAACCCTTCAAACTCGTCATCGTCATCTTCTGCAGCAGCGGTTTTCTCGTACTCGCCAGCCTCGGTGTCCTCAACCTCAGGAAACTGTTCCTTGAACTCATTTATCTCATCATCGCTTTCCGCCAATACATCCTTGTCCTGTTCCGTTTTGAATTCGTCGCCGACCAATTCGTTTTCACGTGACAAGAAGTCGGAGCCTTCAATCTCGTCGTTGTTGATTTCGGTGTCTAAAGCTGGGAATTTGTCAGCCATGTTGATGTGGTTAATGTTGTTGATAATTCGTGTTCGATTTCGGCGGCTCAGAAATGCGGCAAATCGTCGGTGGTCTGTGTGCAGGAACAGCTGCAAAAAATCGGCTTCCACATTGTGCCAATGGCTGCAATTGAGATAGGGGTGGTTTGAAGATGAAAGGATGGTTGGAATATGTCTCTAAGTGTACCATTGGCAACTCCAGGCGCTTGTGCTATGCTCCCCTTTTATCACTTTCTGATTTTACCCCTGTTCGCGCCTATAGTGTTTACTGTATAGTAATACTGCTTCCTGGTATAGCCACATAGCCAATGGATCGTAGTAGAGCTTCCTTGTCCAGCTACAGTTCTTCATTCTGCTGTCTTGTGCTATATAGAGTCATCTTATTTTCCTATATACTGATTCTGTACACTCTTACCGATGTGTCACTACTTCCTACTCCCAACAAGAGCGTTCCCTTCTTGTCACTGAATGCTAACTTGGACACTCTTCCAGCAGGAGTGATATCGTGATTCAATTCTGTCACGAGTTCGAATTCTGCTCCTGCTACGGCGTAGATGGAAATTGCACCGCTTTCAAGTCCAACGGCGACAATGGTCTTGCCATTGATGAGAGTCTTGTAGCACGATACAGAGGTCACTGGTTCTGGCATTTTGACTGATGCTTCTGTCTTGCAGTTGGTACTTCCGACGCTCCATAATTTCACCTGCTTGTCTCTGGATCCTGTGACGAATTGTCCTTCTGGTGTCCACGAACAATCCCAGATGATTCTCAGATGTGCCTTGGAATTAATTTCCACCAAGGAGAAATCGTTCTGGTCATCGTTGACCTTCCATAAACTGAATTGTCTATCACGGGAGACAGCCAAAAGGTATTTTCCATCATGGGAGAATTCCATACTGGTGATGGTCAAGTTGTGTCCCGCAAGTACTTCTTTATATTGCTGGAAATCCCTGCTGGCATC
Source organism: Suhomyces tibetensis (assembly GCA_030570835.1). Taxonomy (NCBI): domain Eukaryota; kingdom Fungi; phylum Ascomycota; class Pichiomycetes; order Serinales; family Debaryomycetaceae; genus Suhomyces; species Suhomyces tibetensis. The sequence continues at coordinate 209,140 of JAJLWT010000001.1, forward strand.
AAACACCCGTATCACGGCGTGCTTAGCACTATTGGATCTACATGCAGATGCAATTAATGTACCATTGCTGGCACAACAGGTGATTTCATACCCATGTCCATAGAGCTTTTCAACTTCGGGGAAAAGAGTATAACGTTGGAGATGGTCTTCCAAAGGAGGTGTTTCTAACTCGGCCAATACATCTTCCGGCTCCGCCTTGGTATCTTCTGTAGACTCGCCTGCTTCCAATTGTTCATTGGCGGCTTTGTTCGATAATCCCAATACAGGTAAAGAGGCGGATTCAGCCATATTTCCTTCTACTTCGATTCCACAAAGTCTCTGCAAAAGCTTACTGATCGATGAAGTCATTTCGAACACCCTCAACACCTTTTCGTCTCCTCCAGAGACGTACCTCGATGGGGAAACATTATCGAGGCAGATCATGTCAAAGCCGTGAATCTGTGGTCTTGCAAATTCGTGCCATGTTTCCACGTCTCTATTAGCAGTCCAAGGAGCAAAAATTCTTGCTGTTTGGTCCAATGATGTGGAATTCAAGTAGTCTCCTTTGGTAGACCATTTGATGTCTGTGACTTCTTTGGTGGGTCCCGAGATCCCAAGCGATGAATGGAATGATTTCTCATCCGAACTGTATACTCTGAAAGAACCTGTTTTACCGTTGGCTAATATATACTGTTTGTCCCCTTCCACTATCCATAAACACGACCAGAAACCCCCAGAAGCACCCGTGGCTGTGGAGGCCCCTTTAATGGACATTTCCCCTAGTCTATTCACACAACACCAAATTCCAGATTCGACATCCATTTCCCACACCATCAAAGCAGTGTCAGCACTGGAAGAAAGCAATTGCAACTTGGAGGATGAAGAAGAACCTTGGTAAGTAGGATTCCATTGTAAGCCAGTGACCCAATCATCGTGGCCCATGATAAGTGCTTCGAAATTGAAGGCACCCCGAGAACCAGCAGAGCCCCCGAAATTGAACTTGTACTGCTTATTTGATAACAACACCAATGTCAGCTCATTCTCGTCGCTATCATCAACATACTCATTCAATCGAAGTCTCCAAAGACGAATATACCGATCTTGAGATCCACTGGCAAGAATATAATTCTTTCCTTTAGTTTCTTCGACAAATTCAAGTGACTTGATCCAGTCTTCGTGACCAGAAAGTACACAGGACTGGGTGAGACCTTCAAGAGCACTATTTAATGTATATATAAACACATTAAAAGCGGTTCCCCCTACGGCGAGAATATACCCTTCGTGGACATTCTGGATGGCCAAAGTGAGCGGATAAAAGTTATTCTTCACAGTAAACTTATGACAACACTCAAATTTGGCCCCATTATACTTCCAGATTGTAATGTTTCCACTGGCTGATCCAGTGACAATGATATTTTCTTCCACAGCTAAGCAGGTGAAGGACAGTTCTTGTTGTTCTAAAGTATGGTGTAATGAGCCATTTTTCCACACGTTGATGAGTGCATCTTCGCCGACAGACACCAAGAAGTCCGAATTGGGAACGAACTTGACTGCTGTGACGTACTTCGTGTGATTTTTCAAAGTTTGATACACACCCTTGTTGTCGCTAGAAAGAGGCTTCCATAAGGCCACGGTGTTGGCAGCACCAAAAGCAAGTACTTTGGACACAGGGTTGTAGTCTGCAACAAACGCCTGCTTGTTTGCCCCAATGAAAATGGCTTCTTGTACAGTAGACATGGTTGGTGAAGAGATGAGCTTCAGTTGGAAGATGATTTTAGATGGTGGATATGTCATGTGATGCTTTATCGCGTGCTAGTTGCGAAAGCGATTATGTAATCATTGCGTAATGGTTTGCATATTATATCACGCGCATGCTGGCACATGACTTCTTATGATATTGTATCCATATCAAATACCAGCTTACTTCCCCAAACGACGATGGTTACGGCGTATGTGTATCCCCAAATTTCTGACCAATGAGTAGCCCATACTAACCTTTATAGAGTGCTTTTAATTTCACGGGCAACCCCGGAAACAATAACGCAATTCCATGACCAGCTCTCGAACGAGTTGCCCACGATAAAAGGCAAGTGGAACTTTACTTTCAAGATCTTCCGGAACAATCCATACTCGATTCCTCCTGAGCTTGCCGAGAGTGTGGAGACAACACCGGACTCTAAGTATTTGTATACGCTATCGCCATCGTATATACCGGATAGCACGATCACACTTATCAATAAACGTTCTTCTGGAATATTTTTGACGGGGATTCGAGAAGAAACTGAGACGAAATTGGCGATTCCTGATGAACATCTACACAATGGGGCCACCACCGGATTGAATCATCCTTTCGATGTGTTAGTAAGTCAAAAACTCCAAAGTTTGTGGACCCAAAGACAAATGATCAAAGGAGATGGTGGACAGATTTATGAACTAGAAAACGGCAATTTGACGATTCGGACGTCGAATGTGTTCTTGCACGGGAATTTTCGGGGGCTTTTGATCCAAATCGACTTGAATAACAACTTGGTGGATGTGCACAATATAAAGACCTTTGAGGGAGTGGTGGACAAGGTGAGGACCAAGTATAGCATTCCAGAAGGAAAAATCTGCATGGACGTGTTGGACGAGGATAGTTTAGACGAAAGTGGGGATTTGTGTTTGCAATATTCAGAGATCTTGAACTTTTAAGAAGATAAAGAAAAGAGATGGAGAAAACAGTTTACTTTAGAATGAAAGTTGTGGTTTCAGATTGGCGATGTGGTGGTTATCTGAGTGGCTTGAAAGTACCAGCTAAATTTGATTGGCTGATTCTCATGTACATATCTAGATCATCTTCATTTCAGGTCGTGATAAGATCTAGACTGACACATGTGCTTTTGATTTTGGTGTAATTAGAATTAAAATACTATACAACTTTTGTTGGCGATATGTGCTGACATCAAGCTTCAGCATTGACCAATTCTCCCTCGATACAATGAAAGGAAGAAGTTGTAAGATGATTGAAAAGCCGTACCAGGAGGTCAAGAATAAGATCTATCATCTATCATCTCCATTTTTCATCTATTTGGCTTGTTCCCTCACTGGAAAATCAAAAATATCTAGCGAGACAGTTCATCAGTAATAAATAGAGTTATTTACGATAGTATCGACTTCATTAGGATGCGATGGCCTAATTCGGTATTGTAGGTCATTTATAGATACCTAAAGTTGTCCTGGTTTGAGTCATGTAATTTTTGTTGGATCTTGATCCGTTTTTTATTCCATTTCTGTGGTATATATACTATGCACTGTCCCTGTAAATTGTGTCGGTGAATTTCTCAACGCTCGCTAAATCTCTCCCTGGAAATCATTCAGTCATTTTTTCTCCCTAATTGTTGATCCCCTTTTCCCTAACTGACGCACCTGATAAATTTCCATTTTCATTTTTCGAGATGAGCTAACTCATCACTACATATCATGGCCAGAAATAGACAGAAACCGTCCAGAAAAAGAGAGGAAGAAGCCTTAAAGGTCCTCCAGGAACGTATCGATGCCTACGATGTAACCACCGGCGAAAGTTCGATCTCACAATTCGGTGATCTTCCCATTTCAGCACCAACTCTCCAAGGGCTTCGAGAAGCCAGTTTTGTATCAATGACAGATATCCAAAAAAAGACGATTCCTTTGGCCTTAAAAGGTGAAGATCTCATGGGGACCGCCAGAACTGGGTCTGGTAAAACATTAGCATTTCTTATTCCTGTGATTGAACTGCTTATTCGGAACAAAATCACCGACCTTGACGGTTTGGGAGCACTTATAGTCTCTCCCACGAGAGAATTGGCAGTGCAGATCTTCGAAGTGTTGACCAAGATCGGGAAGTACAATTCGTTCTCTGCTGGGTTGGTCACGGGAGGTAAAGATGTCAAATACGAGAAGGAAAGAGTATCTCGGATGAACATCTTGGTAGGAACTCCAGGTAGAATATCACAGCATTTGAATGAAGCCGTTGGGATGGAAACGTCCAATCTTCAGGTGCTTGTGCTTGACGAAGCAGACAGATGTTTAGATATGGGATTCAAGAAACAAGTCGATTCCATCGTAGGCCATTTACCACCCACCAGACAGACATTATTATTCTCTGCCACCCAATCTGATAGTGTCAAAGATTTGGCCAGATTGTCGCTTACCAATCCTATCAAGGTGGGGATCTCGTCGGACCAGGAGCTTTCGGCGACCCCAGACTCGTTGGAACAGTTCTATATTAAGATCCCGTTGGATGAGAAGTTGGACGTTCTTTGGTCGTTCATCAAGTCCCATCTCAAGAGCAAGATCTTGGTGTTCTTTTCGTCGTCCAGACAGGTCCAGTATGCCTACGAGACGTTTAGAACATTGCAGCCGGGAATCTCGTTGCTTAAGTTGTATGGAAGACACAAGCAAACATCGAGGTTGGAGACCACCGTCAAGTTCTCCCAGGCGCAACATGCATGTCTTTTTGCCACTGATATTGTGGCAAGAGGATTAGACTTCCCTACCATTGACTGGGTGGTCCAAGTAGATTGTCCTGAAGACTGTGCCACTTATGTGCATCGTGTGGGCAGAGCCGCTAGGTTTGGCCGTCAAGGGAAATCGTTGCTCATGCTTTTGCCATCGGAAGAAGAGGGGATGTTGAAGAGATTGAAGATCAACAAGATCGAACCCAAGTTCATGAACATCAAGGCCAGAAATAAGAAGACCATCCGGCCGCAATTGCAGTCGCTTTGTTTCAAGGACCCGGCGATGAAAAACTTGGGCCAAAGAGCCTTTATTTCGTACTTCCGGTCGGTGTATGTACAGAAGGACAAGGACGTATTCAAGGTGGACATGTTGCCATCGGAAAGGTATGCATCTTCGTTGGGATTGCCGGGGGCCCCTAAGATCAAAATGATGGGAGGAGCAGGCAACAAGGAGAAGAAGAATGAGTCCAAGGCGTTGATGGAACTTGCAAAGACCAATGACGAGGGAGAGGCGGCCGATAAGCTGGATAAGATCAGAACAAAGTATGATAGAATGTTCGAAAGACAAAACCAGACAGTGTTATCGGATAGGTACATGAATTTGACGGGAGAAGGAGCCACAAGCGCCCTAAATGAAGAAAAGGGCGATGGCGATAATTCCGACGATGAAGACGACTTCATGATGGTGAAGAGAAAGAATCACGACATCAAAGAAGACGAATTGCCAGATATGTCGTTGCCTGTGTCGAAAAGACTGGAAAGAAAGGCACTTTCCAAAAAGGCGTCTGCCAGTGGAAACGGAACGAAATTGAAGTTTGACGACGACGGAGTGGCCCATCCACTTTATGAGTTGGAAGACGAAGAAGATTTCAAAAGAGGTGGAGATGCCAGCACCCAGAAATTGGCGTATGTGAATAAAGAAACAGAATTGATGACGGGTGCCGATTTGGACGATAAACAGACGGCAAAAGAAAAGAGACAAGAGAAGAAGAGAAAGAGAAAGGAAATGGAGAAGAGAATGAAGGAGGAAGAGGAGGCAGGAAGTGGCAGTGGAAGTGATGCAGAAGCTGGAGAAGGAGAGGGAAGTGATGAAGAGGATGAAGGGCCGGCAAAGAAACCTAAATGGTTCCAAAATGACAAGCACTTGCACAAGGACGGTTTTGATGATGACAAGATTGTCGAATTGGACGAGCCAGAGACTTTGGAGGATTTGGAATCGTTGACCGCCAGGTTGTTGGAGGGTTAGAGATGATGGGATGGGCCAAGCGAGAGAGTCTCGTAACGCATTTACGTGTGTCATCAAATAGTATGAGAAGACAGTTCTATTAGCCTTAATCCTTTGACTATACCTTTAGTGCTACAACGGATCTTCTGTGTGACTATTTCTTTGCATCATTTTCTTTTCGTTATTCTGCATCTTCTCTTCGTGTATATGTATTGAGTGTCTCTTCGTAGAGACTATAGAAGTATTTAAAATAAGAAACAAAAACTATAGGCATATTGTAGTGGGTGGATGATAGAAGTGAAAGAGGGTCAAACGACCATAGGGTCTTTGATATGATCTAGTCTCTTTGTGCTCTTTGTTCTCCTTGTTATATTTATGTTTTCTTCTTTACCTGTATTTCTTTCTTCCTTCGAGTCACTTTCTGCTTCCTTTATTTTTCTCTATCATGTTTGAACGTTTATTATACATTCTATCAAGGACGGGGTCCTGTTCATTCAGTGGACAAAGATTCTAAAGTGTTTATATGTGGATTTATGTGGATTTATGTGGATTATGTGGATTATGTGCGTATGACGGAGTTAAGGCTCAATAGTCGACTGAATATGTTCTCTTGTTCATCTCTTGACCTCTCTTCTTCTTTTTGACTCTTGCGCCTCATCTCACTAGTTGATAATTGGCGTTCCAACTACTTTCTCGTCAATCTCTCCCAATCTGATAAACTCTCCACGAACCTTCCGTCCATCTATCTCATCACTGGCCTCACTATCCATCTGTACCATGACCAATTCCTGAAGTATCTGACTGCTGTTCCCCTTGGCTAAGGCAAGATTGTTGTCATTACCCAAATTAATGGTGATCTTTCCCGATTGGTGAATGTTTAAATGTCCAATTTGACCTTTCACTTGTGGTATATTGGTAACTAACTTTGAAACGGCCATTTCTGTGTCTACAGTCTCATTTTTGACTCCATTATACTTTGGCAACACTTTGGGAAGATGTACGGTTATGTATTTGTCTTCCGAAGTGGAAAGATGGTCAAATTTGTTGATCATGGAAAGAATATCTTGATGGTCGGCGATAAGCTTGTCGTATTCTTCTCTATCAAATTGGTCTGCAGGCTCTGTTATTTTCGATTCAAGCTCAGCCTTGTGGAGCTTGATCTGGTTGAGTTTGTCTTCCATTGGAGTTTCTGATTTTATAACAGTAGGAGTATTGGTGGTATTGGTAGGGGTATTGGTGGTGGATTCAGGTTCTGATTTCACCGGCGACTCCAGTCTTTCCAACTCAAACGGCTCGACAGATGACTCAAGCTCGTACCTGTCGGGTCTAACAGGGAACAACACTGTTTCTTCGTCTGCAAACCTATATTCTTGGGTCATGTTGATCTTGGTAGGATCGTCTTCTTCATCCTCCGACTCGTAAGTCGTCATTGCTGATGTTGATGCTGGTTTCGGTTGCTTTGGCTTGGTAGACTCCTTCATTTTCAAGTTCTGAAGAAACTCCGGTGTCGGTGAGATAGAATTGAACGTCTGGTCAGAGGTAAGACCTAACTTGGATCCATTGGAGTTCCCCATGGAAACAGACCCTGACGACAACGGACCCGAAGAAACAACATGCGTTCCTGCGTAGTTGTTGCGGCCTCCACGACCTCGGCCCCGTGTAGAGCCTCTTCCCCGATTTGAAGGATATGGGTGTGATGATTCTTCCTCCTTCACCACCGGCGCTTCTTTGGCTCTTTCCTCCTTTGATTTCCGCGCCACGACCTTGGGCTTAAACTTGAGCGACGGCTTGGCCGGCTTCTTCGGATTGAGAGATTCCAATCTGTTTGACATTGGAAAGTGGGGTTTTTTAGTGGTGTTGATTTTGTTATTCTGGTTGGTTGTAAGTTTTGGCGGTTAAATTTTGGCTGAGATGGGAGGGTAGTGCATATTGGAAGTCGTGTGCCGTCTGAGTCTGCCGGATTTTTTTTGATGTAGTATGGGGCAAAATGTTTCAAGATGCGAGATGAGCATTTTAACAAGAGCCTGATTTAGTCGACTAGTTTTATAGCAATGGCCAGAAAAGGAAATAGACACCACACAAACAACGTCGAGTTGGACGAGGTGGACACGTTCGGCCAAAACAAAGAAAAAGTGCTTCTTGAGGAAGCCGGAGAGTATGCCAATTTTGGACTGGAATCGGATGAGGAATCGGAAGAAGAAGTTTTAGGGTTCCAGAACGAGCCAGAGGCGGAAGATGAAGATGATGAAGATGAAGATGATGAAGATGAAGACGATGAAGAGTCTGGAGATGAAGAAAAGGATGATATCAAAGGCTGGGGTGGTAAAAATGCCTACTATGGAGGAGATGATATAAGTGATGATGAACAAATGACGGAGGAAGCTTTAAGACAACAGAAAAAACACCTTGAAGAGTTGGCCATGGACGATTACATTGATGAGGACATGATGGAAGACTGGAAGAAGAGTGCCGAGGAGTTTGATGACAAAAAGGTGGTCAAGAGTCTTGTGATTGATAAGAGCAGTTCTATCGAAAACTTGAGCGACGCCGAGAAGTTGGACTTCTTGAACCAGTCGTATCCCGAGTTTGTGCCGTTGTTGAGCGAGATGAGTAAATTGAAGGCCAAATTGGACGGATTAAAGGAGAATAACGAGGTCAATAAGGTGAAAAAAGTGGCCTTGAGTGCATATTTAGGAGCCATCGCTTCGTACTTTGCTATATTCAGCGAAGGGATGCTCAGTGGAGAACGATTCAATATGAAGGAAAACCCTGTGATGGAGAGCATATTAAGATCGAGAGAAGTCTGGCGTCAGGCAAGTGAATTGCCAGAAATAACAGGAAGAAACATAACTGGAAAGGACAGACAATCATTGGATATTCCAAGCGGAGAGGCATTTGGACATGAACAAATTGGGGATCTCGAGTCGGAATCTGATGAAGCTGATTCTGGTTCCGATTCTGATCAATTTGTCGATGCTCCAGATCACCAATCCGACATCTCAGATACTTCTGATATTGATATTTCCGTCAAAAGAACCATCAAGAACTCGGGACCAAGAAAGGCCACCGACTTGGAATCCACACTTGATGACGTTGATATGGAAGATAAACAGGGCAGAAAGAGAACCTTGCGGTTCTATACCTCCAAGATCGACCAAGCCTCGGCCAAGAACGGCGAGAGATACTCGGGAGATTTGGACTTGCCATACAGAGAAAGATTATTTGAAAGACAACAAAGATTGGTGGAAGAAGCCAGAAAAAGAGGAAGAGAAGAAAAGGATGTGTTGGGAGAAGAAGGAAATGAAAATGAAGCCGAACAATTCGATGAAGGAGATGCTTCTAATGGTGAAGATTTCGATGTAGCATATTATGATTCGCTCAAAAACTCCAAGTTGTCCCAGAAAGATGCCCGTAAAATGGCCCATGCAACAGCAGTCCAAGCTGCCAAAGATGGTAAGCTTGCCGAGGCTCAAGAGCTCTTGGGTAAGAACGGAAAGAGAGCTGTCAACTATCAAATCCTCAAGAACAAGGGACTTACTCCTCATAGAAAGAAGGAAAATAGAAACTCCAGAGTCAAGAAGAGAACTCAATACGAAAAGGCCAAGAAAAAGCTCAAGTCGGTCAGACAAGTCTACACGGGAGATTCTGGTCCTTATGCTGGTGAAAAGACTGGTATTAAGAAGGGTATTTCCAGAAGTGTTAAATTGGTATAGAAAGCTAACTGGAATAATATAACATAGTATATCACGACATGGTAGCAGTGTAGGTGTTGTAGTTATTTTACTCTTTATTTTACTCTTAATTCTACTCTTTATTACATGCCAAGTGTGTTATTACGCAAAGCTCTTCATTATATGAAGCATTATATCGCTAAGCTCTTACATAAAGCTCGTACTTCAAGATCTCATTAGTTTTTAATTCTCCTTTATTTGATCCAAAAGCTCCTTGATCATGCTCAAGACATTTCTCTCGAGCTTTTGTTTTCTATTAATCACCTACTAAATGCAATATCATCGATTCTGAGAATACTCTTGACGGTTTCAGAGGCCAAAGTGATGGCACTGGTACTCACCAAAACAGGTTGCAAAACGTGTTCGTCATAAGTGTTGGAGGCTCCGGATCTTCTGACTGAAATTCCGGCGTTCTTTTCTCCATTTTCGTGTCTATTTCTTAAATCAGTTACCACGTTGATTGGGTTTAATCCAGCATTTTCCGCTAACGTGGTTGGAATCACTTCCAATGCCGCAGCAAATTCTTGGTATACAAATTGCTCGACTCCCGATAACATATTGGCTTCCTTCATCAATGTCTTGGATACTTCAATCTCAGGGGCTCCTCCTCCTGCAATCAATGCCTTCTCTTTGACCAAACATCTGACAACACATAAAGCATCATGGATCGATCTTTCAGTCTCGTCCAATACCAATTGGTTGGCCCCTCTTACTATAACAGAAACGGTAGGTTGAACATTTTTATTGGAGATTCCGGTGATCTTGACAATATTGGATCCAGAACTTTCTGATTCTTCAATCAGGTCAGCTGATCCCAATCTGTCTTCGGTAAAGTTATCGATATCAGCAATTGGCTTACATCCGGTGGATTTGGCCAAGAATTCAACCTCATCTCTTTCAATGTCCTTAATCACCATTATATTCAATTTGGAAAGGAAATGTAATGCTAAATCATTCACGGCATCTCTTAAAATGGACTTTTGGATCAACAACACATTACACTTGGCCTTCTTGATCTTCTTACAAATATTCAACAAGTAAGCCCTTTCTTCCTTCAAGATCTTATCCATTTGTCTGTAGTCATTCACAACAACGTTGTTTTCCATGTCTGGTTTAGGAGGAGACAATTGAAATTGGATCAATCCAATCTTCGCCTTTTCAATACGGGTAGGGCCTCCTGCCGATTTCACTACGTTTTGGGTCAAAACAACCCCATTGATCATTTCGGTGTCATCAATAGTTCCTCCTACCTTCTTGATCAATCTGATGTCATTCAAATCAACATTGTTCTGCTCGGCATTAATCACCTTTAACACGGAATCAACCGCTAACGGAGACAAGATCGAAGAATGTTGTGATACAATCTTGGAAGATAATGATGTGGAGGCAGCTCTTATTAATTGCTCCTTGTCTTCAAGCTTGATTTTGTAGGACATGTCCAACAAGATCTCGCAAGATCTCTTGGCGGCGGTCTGGAACGACTCGGAAATGATCATAGGATGGATACCCTTATTCAATAATCTATCGGCGGCTCCAAGAAAGGCTCCAGTCAAAATTGCCACCGACGTGGTTCCATCTCCGGCCTCGACGTCCTGTGCGGCGGAAACATCGACCAACATTCTGGCGGCTGGATGGAGAATGGCCATGTGCTTCAATATGGTGGCCCCATCATTGGAAATGATGATTTCGCCAGTTTTGGTTTTGATCATCTTATCCATACCTTTTGGTCCAAGGGATGTTCTGATGGCATCAGACACGGCACGGGCGGCTAAGATGTTACTCCTACGCACCTCTTGCGGTTTCTCCTTGTTCTTAAACGTAGCATTGGATGGTGCTACCTTGCTTGCGGGTGCCATTTGTAATGAATAGTTTGATACCTAAATTGGATTATTTAATCGGTGATTTCAATTGTTGTTGAATAAAACTTTTTCGCTGAGTAAGCGCTTATGTAATGGTCCGACAAAAATGGAATGCCCTTTCAAATTGAAGGAACAATGGGGTGAAGATACTAGTTATGACTGCCCAATGGTTCAATTATCCTCTTATTTCAATTATGTCTATCTACATCAGCTCAATTCCTGTAATTCGGTTCTACAGCTTAGCCCTTCTTTCGCCACTGTAAGATTTTAAGAATCAGAAGCTGGTCACGTGAGTATATTTAGATTTTAGCGCGTCACGGTTGAAAGGCCCATCTGCAGTACAATGAAGGACACAGTAATTTAACTCACACATGAGCCAACAGTTTTGTCCAAAATTGAAAACTAACACTTTGTATACATTTCATATGCGACTCAAGTACCCACTTACACCTCCTGTAGACTTTTGTCCTGCTCAGAGCACAGCTCCTAGCACAGCTCCTCTAAGTTTTATGGTCAGTTGTTGTTTGTCACGTGACTCTGTTCAAATATTAAACTCATCGCGAATCAAGTTGTTAAATTAGTAATGACCAACTACGCTACTTTTGTCGATATATACCCTACCAAAGAAGAAGTGCTCGAATGTACGCATTCGGTGTGGACAGCTAAGCTCAAGGAGCATGTTTTTACTTCTCGGGTGATCAAACCGTTGCCTGAGGGGTTTTTAAAATACTTAGGGAGTGATAGCATCAAGCTAGCCGGAACTAGTGAACTCAACACTAACAGCGACGATGAGTATAGCGACTGGGAAGGTAATAGTGACGGGGAGATAGAGGGGGAAGCAACCGTACTGGCTACGCCGGAAAAATTATTTCCCGAACTACACCAACAGATCAAGCGGGTGATAAAACAGCTAGGTGGACGGGTGACGCCCAAGCTCAATTGGTCGTCCCCAAAAGATGCTAAGTGGATCATGCCGGGCAATAGCATGGCTTGTGTCGAGCCCAACGATGTGTACTTGCTTTTGAAGTCGTCAGATCACGTGGTGGACGACTTGGACTATCCCTTCAGTGAGGTAAGAGAAGAGGTGACAGCGGAGGATAGAGGGGGTATTGAGTACGAGCTTGTTCTCCGACAATGGCAGGAGATCAATCCTGCGTTAGAGTTCCGGGCTTTTATTAGTGGGGGGAAGCTTTTGGGTATTTCCCAACGTGACTTGAACCATTACGAGTTCCTCAAAGAGTTACATCTGGAACTTGAAACGAACATCAAACAATTTATAGAATCAGAATTGATTCCAAATTTGGCCATACAACAATACGTCGTCGATTTGTATGTTCCAAGACCATATAGTCGAGTTTACGTAATCGACATCAACTGCATGAGCCGTAAGAGTGATTCTTTATTGTTCACCTGGCCCGAGTTGATGGAAGAAAAGGACGGCTGCGAATTGAGGCTTATCACCGAGACCAACATGGGTCGGTTTGCCAGGAAGGAGTATGGAGAGAGTCAGGTGCCAATTGAGGTTGTGGATGCTTCGATGGATACTTCTAAAATGATAGACTTGATGAAGGAATGGAGGGGCGCAGAAAATTGAAGAATTAATAGAGGAAGGACAATATAGAAAAGAGGCCGAAGTGAAAGGTGGCAGGAATGATGACATTGGAGACAGACCATATGGAGAGTCGCTGACGATGACGCCTCCAAATCAAACCAATGGGATTCCTCGTCAACTTTCCTTATTTTGGCAGAATGTACAGTATGCACCTACCAACCTTATTTTGCCGCCCCTAAAACAAGGATCGGATCGGGTTACCACGCACATTACTTGCCGACACAAGTACTTCGTATATTAACGGAATTTTGGTGAAGTTCGATATCCGCAATTTGGGGAATTCCTGTATATACCATTTTCTCCTGCATAACTCACATTTCTACATAGAATGTATACCCTGCATACAGCTACCCCCACCTTGAAACCCATTTGGATTGGCAAAGTTTGTAGTAGTTGCTGTTCTTTTCGACACAATCATTATGAAGCTTAGTTCTGAACACATATTTCTCCCTGAGTACCGGGGCAGGCTTACGGAAGGGGTGACGTACAATCCGTCCAATGATACGCTTCTCTGGATCGACATTATACAGGCACAGGTCCATCGGGTCGGTCTTTCTCCTCGAGGACCCCATTCTCATCAGATGATCCAATTCGACCAAGTTGGCGAATCGATTGGAGCCATTGCGTTGACATCCAACGACGACATTATCCTCGTGTGTGGAAAGTACGGCGTCGGTAAAGGAGACTTTGGAAAGAAGACGATTGAATACTTTTTGGCTTACCCCAAGGTAGAAAACCACGACCGGTTACGGTCCAATGACGGAATAGTTGATCCATGGGGCCATTTGTGGATCGGGGTGATGACCGATTTTGTGCATGGACAAGTGAAACCGGAAGGTAAGTTGTATCGGATCAATTGTCACGATCTCACGGTGGAAACTATGGTGGACGATGTGTACATTCCTAACGGGCTTGCGTTTAGTAATAATGGCAAGGAGTTAATGTGGACCGATTCGTTGACGTATACCGTGTGGAGGTATAGCTACGACTACATCACTAATACCCTTTCGGATAGGAAGGTTTATTTTAATGCTCGCGACCATTATGCTGGAGTAGCCAGTCCAGAACCAGACGGTCTCACATTCACAAAAAATAATGACATGTACTCTGCCATTTTCAGCACCGGCACAGTGCTCCATTTGGATGGTGACGGCAAAGAGGTGGACCGAATTGAGGTACCTGCGAGCCAAGTTACATCGGTCACCATTGGCGGCAAGAATGATGATGAATTGTATATAACTACGGCGCACCTTGAGTTGACGAACAAAAATGCAACAATCGACGCAGGAAACAAGAGGGGAGACTTAGGAGGGTTTTTGTTCAAGGTGACGATGGACAAGCCGTTGAAGGGTCAAACCAAGAACGTTTGGGGTGGCAGATCCACCTAGGTGTATCAGGAGTGTAAGGTGTGTTTATGAGTGGGGAGCCTAGATTTTACAAGGGGGAAGACGTTGGAGTCAGGAATTTGAACAATAAGTTCAAGGAGTGAGGGAGAGGCTAAGGTCAATGGCCAAAAATCAGCCCAGAATCAGCAAGATAGTTGACAATAGCACTTTATCGTAGCCAGACCGAGTTTGAGAACATAGTAGAGACGCTGGGTCGCTGAAGTGGTAACTAGAACAGAATAATTATATTAATAATAATAATAAATAATAATAATAATAACAAGAATAATAAAGTAATAGTAATAGTTGAACAGTAAAAGTAATAGAAAAGTAATAGTAATATTAGCTGAGTATTGATGTTGGCGATAAGCCTCATTGAAGTATTCAATCTGATGAAACACAACTCAATTCATCTTCAATTACGATGGTTTCATATTTTGTGATAATTTTAGAATCTATATTCATTACAAATAATATAATATTATTGTCAAATGCTTTGAAAGCGGTAGTATGGGACGTCTATAAACGAGCTTGACTAAGGGGTTTAGCAGGATCTAGAATAACATCTGCGAAGGAGCTATTTCAATATCTGTACTTTAGATGATTGTAATAGGAACAATAGGACGACAGAGAAGGGAGCGCATAGAAGCGCATGTGAAAACCTGCATCCATCAGTGATGGCCCATTCCTTATAATACGTACCTAGTAACCTGCAAATATCTAGTTACGGTAGGGCATCTTATGTATGCGAGCCGGTGGGTATGCAAATGGTATGCAGGTGATCGGTGGTTTTGAAATTGAAGTGTATATAGAGTGATTGCTTTTGTGGGATGAGAGGTTACATTTGGTCAAAAATCTGCCGGCTATTGTTGACAAGACGAATTTAATTACGTAGGACATTCACCAATACAGGCTAATGTACACGACAACACAGACAACAGATAAACCACCAACACAACCATTCCACAAGAGGCAATCCACATACATGCCACCAACATAACAAGAATTATACACGACCCGACAGACAATTTCAAAACCGTTTATTTTGAAGTTAGGAGGGCTCGTAAATCAAGATTTGTTCTGGTACAAAAGATCAGATTTGCATGGGCTGCAGATTTTGCAATTCACAAATTTCAAACACTCGGGCAATAAATTCTTCTACCAATGTATTGTGTTCGATACCTCCTTCACGCAAATCATTCAATTTTAGATTCATGATGGACATGCGGTCTTCGGTAGGAATTCCGTAGTCGGCTATTTTTTGGGTTGTGAGGGACTGATCGGAAAGTATCCGGGCAAGGGTTACTAAATGGAATTGGAGTGCGTCCTCTTTGAGCATGGCCCGAATGATGGGGTCATTGATGATGCTAGCAAAGAGAGGATTTTCCGTCAGCAGTACAGGTTGAGAATTTTCAGTGGTTACAGGCTGTACGGCAATTGGTATGGCGGGTGCAGGGTTTAACAGCTGATGAAGATCAGTGTGGGAAACACTTTTGAAGCAGGAAAGCGAGCAATAGGGGATTTGACACCGTGGACATTTATACTTTGACGGTTCAATGTTACAAAGTTGGCATAGTTTCGACATGGAGCCAGGATGAATTGGATGTTCAAGATTGTGAGATGAGATGATAATGCGATGAGGTAAGACAGTCAGACACTCACAGACAGTGAGCCAGATGAATTAAGGGTTAGGGGCAAGAAAAATAAAATAGGAGACACAACTGACAAATGGAAAGTGATCAGCAAAAATGCAAGTTTGAAATGAATTTACTAGTTGGTAAGAAAAAGTGGTCAGTAAAAATGCAAATTTGTGAAGGATTACTTAGTTAGCATGCAAAAATATTAGTTAAAGTACAAAATATGACCTAATCTGGCTACAGTCATACTGATATCACCTTTTGTAATTTTGAGACATATTTAATCTGTAATCGTGCAGTTGGCTATTTATAAAACAAACAAAAATCTTGAAATTGAAGGTTAGTGTATCTTTCACCTTATAAGTTTGTTCAATAGTACGAAATGAACAATCTGCATTGAGGTGCATGTCTAATATTCAATTTATAAGAATTATATGCACAACAATAAATATGTACGTAATTATTAGTTCATGGATTATATCATTAGTATGAGGATTAGTCAATATTATCTAACCTGTGCATGTGAATACAAAATAAAATTTTGCCACATAATTGTTCACCGAGGTTATGGGATGTGCAAATTCTTAACCGACACAAATACAATGAGATGTCTAGACGATTGAAGGCTGCGAGAAAGCTTGAACAACCGCAAATCAATAAGTGAAGAGTTACAATAAGCTGCAAAGGGAAGAAATAGAAATGTATAACCTGAAGGGCAAATGTATGTTTGTCATTTCAGATCTAGAAAGTTTGTGTTTGAAACTCGGAATATAGCTAGGTGGTATTAAGCAGTTTGATTTCTTACTTTTGTTGGTTAAAAGTGTCGCTTTTGTATTAGATGAAAAAAAGAATTGTTGTTCAAACACGTAACATTAACCACTCCCACTTCCATAAATGGATTTAAAAATGAAATAATGAAATGTGTGTGAATAAGATCCTTGCGGAGTTGTAATTCCAGATCATGTATTTCAAGAAATCAAAGCTTGTACACATTATCCAAAAAATTATACAGTTTATTTCAATCAATTTTGGGTGACGTCGCGCGTTCTGTGCATGAACCGTCATTTGGGTGAATTAATTTCGAACATCTCGAATCCAGGTTTTAGATTTGAGAACGATAATGTAGGGTAACATTGAGAGCCCGCGCAACCACTACGCACACATATTACCCCATTTTGCGTACACTTTACCAATACTACATTGTACAGCTTCAGCAATAAAAGATGAAACTTGTAGAGTTTACATGAAAATCCGTTTGGTAATCCATTTACTAAGTTTGCACAGAAGCTGATTATTGTACTCCCCTCTCCGTGGTCTTCGCTCTGGTAATCTGGAGGGGGGCTCTTTTTTTGCCACCTGTAAATAGGCCAACTTTTCAGATCCAGAATTATCTAAGTTCGCAATTTATTGGCTTGGGCTAATTGTCATGCACTGAAAATAATGAACAAAGGTCCGGTGCGTACCACTAGTGACCAGACATATATACATGTACAAGAAAATATTTTGCTTCGCATAATCAAGGGCGTGCGCATAAATTAGGGTTGCCAGCATAATAATGCATCAAAAACATGTAATGTATAACAAGTTCAAGATAACCTGTAAATCCTCGGTAATACTTAATGGTTTGTTCGGTTGCAAAGTCAAGTTACAGTTTGCCTCAGGTATTTACGAAGGACGTTTACGTTTTGCCGCCAACCACGACTTCTAAGATCATGCAAACTACATTTTGGTTGTTGTAATATTAAATTCCTTTTATTTCCCAATCCCTGATACCGTAATAAATAATAATAATGTGTTAATAATATACAATCGTAGTCGTTCACGATCTCCCCCTTAGGAAATCGTAGTCGTGATAGATGCTAGTATGTTTTAAATGCAAGATGCGCTATATCCACCCATTCTGATAGCTAGTTGGTGTTCCATAGCCCATGGGCCCAAATTGAGAAGCCGCATAATATGTTGGTTGTACTGTCTGTGTCACCATTGCCCGCTGTTGTTGTGGAGGCTGCTGACAGTTCATCGGAACAGGATAGCTATTATTGTTCACCATAGCCTGATGCTGTAATGGAAGCACATGTCTTCTCTTGTTGCTGTAATTGTATTCGTTGTGGTAGTAGGGTGTCAATGGAGTAAGCGGTGAATAATGTCTGTTTGCGGTCAAAGGAGAGGCCACTGTTGGTGTAAGGAAGCCGTGACTTACACATGTAGTACTGAAAACAGGACTAGGGACAGGAGAAGGTTCGGTAGTGGGCGAGCTACATGTGGCCATACCCGAACTGGTATCCACCAACAGTTTGTACAGGTTGATTAATGAAGTGGGCAACTTAATGGCGCAACGAGAGCTTCTCATCAAAGACCAGAAGGGTTTGTGGCTATCGATGCCATTAAAAGACAACCGATAGTTCAAACAAGATAAAAAGTAGCTTTCCAAGTTGTTCAACAAGTCGAGATCCACTTTCAAGAGGTCCGACTGGGAATCGTCCGTGTTTCCTAAAGTATTGTTGATGATGTTGAGCCACGTCTTTAGCGTATAACTCTGGTCATCAAAGGACTTGTTGGAAAGTATGAGTGACATCATCACCACATAAATGCTCATAGAATCACACTCTTCAAAGCTCGAATTGCATTTGTTCCCGAAACGTAGAACCTGGTTTTTGTGGTGATATTTGTACAAGTAGTACAAGCTGATGATGAGGTTGGTAGAAGTCAATTGGGAATTGTATACTAGATGGTTGAGGAACTTGGAGTACTTGGTGTTAAAATCGTGATATCTCTTAAGGGAGGTCTTTTTGGAGGAGGAAGTAACATGGTCGACGTCTTCGGTAGTGGTCATCAATACCCATGCCACTTTGATATAGTTGTTGACGTTATTGTCTGCTATCATGATGATGGATGAATATACATTTGTTGCAATAGAGATATTCCCATCTGTATATATATTAGTAGCTATAAACTATATGGGAAATTTTGCAATTATTATTTGCAGGTTACAGTTTTACTTTTTTTCGGTTCTTGAAGAATTTTGTTTCTTGGTGCAGGTTGCGTTAGCATACCAGCTTGGCTCATAACGTGCAGTTTTTTGTATTTTGTGACTATCATGCACAATTCAATTAAAGATGTGGTAAGCAATAGTATGCAAAAAATAGTTTATTGTATTACTAACAGGGTGTAATAGGGGGCTCTGATTGGCTGGCAACAATACAAAAGAAGCTTGTGTGTGACTCCCATTGACCAAAATACTATATTGTTTCTACCTAATAGCACTTAGCGTACAAGGAGGCACACCCACAGAACGAGGGGTGGGTTAACAATCATGAGCTACTTTACAGAAAAAAGTGCCCTCAGCATCTATGCCTGTTCTACAATCATTATTCTGCAAACTTTGTACGTAGGCTTAGAAAAAATAATCGAAAAAGAAAGAAAAAGTTGGAATAATACTTGTTCAATTTTATCAAGTATCACTCAACGAAAAAACAAGTAAAAGGCACCGAGAGCAGCCACGCAGCAATCACAAATAGTAGTTTCCTGGTAGTAGGTGCAACTTATGATTATTGTCCGCTCGCAACTAATCCCAATTCATTTTAATTAACTCAAAAACTATGTGTCATTTTTTTGCATATACTAATTCATCTAGGAATTTCGACGGAATAAAATAAACATCGATCAATCATAAAAACACCCCCAACATTAATCCTACTCCCACAACCTGTGAGTCCAGAATTTTAGAAGCCCTTAGAATGCTACCTCTAGAGATCTGTGCCTGAAGGCATCTAGAGGCATAGCAATATATTCCATATTAACAATAGACCTCTCCACCAAACTGAAACTTCCTCAGAGCTACGCACCACTAAACACAACTGTTGGTTATTATCCTTATGTTTGCAGTAATATTACTGTGACGTGCATATTACATTGTGTGCACCTATGAAACCATCCCTATGCAGCCTGGTTTTGCTGGTTTTCTATTTGCACAGAGGTCACACACCAAAAAATGGACCGCCGCACACACGACCACTTCTGCGTTTTATAATCCTGTTCTATTCTGAAACTCTAAATTGATTTTATTATATGATCTACCGCTATTTTTCGCACCTCAACACCCCATACTTTTTTTTGCCTTTTCTTCTTCTAATAGCATTGTTTCGTGATAATGCCTCAAACCTTGTTCAGCCCACCCTCCTTAATCTTTCTCGTTCTGCCTGCTTGTGCAGCTTCTACACTGAACCTGTAGTTTACACTCGCAGGAGCTGATTACTCAGGTACAAACCCCTATAAATGCCGTCTTATTCTGTTACCATAATCCGGCCAATTACCCAGGCAAAAGACTAGATCCAGCTTCCACTCAATATCGTAAAACCTACCAATCGTCATGCAGGACTGTCCCCATGACCGATCGTCAGTCACCTCCTTCCTCTTTCATCCTCTCGCTCTTGCCTGGGATCGGCCCTCCTTTCTAGAACGCCGTTGTCATCTGGCCTCAAAAAATACTTAGCTGCTAACTCCGGGTCAGTTAATTGTCAGCAAAAATTCTTTGATCACGTGATAACATTTGTCATCTCGACCTGATAGTACTATGTCACATGACCCAGCCCGTCACGCGAGGGTTATGTGCCGGACATTCTAAGGGATCGGGTCGGCATATATACCGGCCGTCTGTTAGCCCGTCAAAATGGCTCCGCCGGTACCTTGCCGATTCTCCTATAAGTTGACGGCGAGGATGATCGCCCGATCGCGCATCTCGATGAGCAAAGCTCGGAAGTCTCAAGATGGACACTATCACATTGTTCCAGTAGCGGCCGTCGTGGTTGAGCAACTTACCCGAGGATTGCTTGCGGCTTGCTTGTGACTGAGCCGGTAGCTGCGCAAGTGTGACTTTAAGTGTTGTTACCAGCACGGATGTTGCGGAGATGCGTTATGGAGCGCTGATAAATAACCTCGATGGTTGCGATGTTTTCACGTCATAATTTCAACAACGGCAGCGCCTTCTTTTGACGATTTGGAGATCGATAAAACTGGTGTGGTTCCATCTCAGAATCCACCACTTTCTTCTTCGCTGTAACCTGATAGACTACCACTTTACCCCAACGTTTAATATATTGTCACTAGTTCACTTTCATCTACACTGGACCACCATATTAATAGACTTCCTAGACCTCTAGATTTCCAAACTATTCTGAGTGTGGTAAGTTACAAGTCTTACAAATCACAAAAAAACTCAAAAAAATATCCCGTTCGTCGTCCTAAAGATCACCGATTTCCTTCTAGTCATCTCGACCACACTAAGTAACCCCTCCCTTCTTCGCCAATCATGCTGCTTGGAGCTCTTCTCAGATTCAAAAAATTCCACTACTACATAATCCCTCTAGTGTGCGCCTTTGTATGGTGGGCGATGCTTATTGCCATGCTCGTTTCCTGGGCTGCACAAGGAAAACATAATTACAGCTTCATGCAACCCCAAAGACAGAATCCTGTGTATTTGTCCGATATTGGGGCCTCCAACCTTAAGCCATTGTTCATAGCATGCGTGGGCTTCCTGGCCTTCTTCTACGTGGGCTCTCTTTCCTTGGAGTACTACCTCAGAACCCACAACAAATTACAGCCATATGTATCCACCAAGCAACCAAAATTGGCTATTGCCAGTATAGTGTTTGGAATAATAAGTCAGTTGGGAATTCTCTTTGTGACGATCTTCGACACCAATCGGTTCCACCCCGTCCATATCACGATGGTCGTAATTTTCATCATCTTTGTACTTTTTTCCTCGATGTGCAACTTTCTTATAACCTTCATTTTCGGTCACTATCCCCAACGGCTCTGTCCGGACCATGAAAAGGTCATTTTCGGCAAAAGCAGATGGGCCAACTTGTACATGGTGACCTTGCTTTTGAAGTTGATCTGGCTAGCCATCGCAGCCGTGTTGGCCATCTCATTCGGGGCCTTCATGGCTAGTACTAAGGACGCCTCCAGTGCTGTCTGTGAGTGGTCCATCTGTTTCTGGTATGGCTTCTTATTAATCTTATGGTCTGCAGATTTGATTCCTTCGGCCGTCAAACACTACAGACGCAAGCATCCCGAGGAATTCGACCAAGACTACCCAATTATGGAAGATTTAGGCCAGGAAGAAGAAAATAGAACTATCTCCACCTTTGGAAGTCCCACCTACATCGGGGCCAACGAAGAACCAAAAGAGCCTGTGAATCGCGGTCTTCATAATGTAGGCAACCTCATGACTACTCCTAACAGATATAGGAATTCTGAAACGGTCTAGTCCAGTTTCTTCCTTGCATTTTTCATTTAGAGAGTCAACCTAATCACCTTACTGGAACATCATAACATATAAGTATGTAAATATTATTTCTTTATGTATATATTCCTCTGTATTATAGTATATGACCTTATCATTTTAGTTCTTATTAGTTTAATGTGTATAATTTCATACCGCTTGTAACCACTCTAAAGACCCGGTGTTTGCAATGACTGACAACAAAGCTCCTATCTTGCATATAGTCGGCCTCCTTTATCCGCAAAATCTTTGACGTTTATTAGGCGCATCGCCATGTAAAAAATGAAATCTTATTTTAAAAAATATGCGACGAAAAGAAACATTAGAAGGCGCTTTTGAAATGAAAGAAAAAACCCTCCTTAAGGCACGAAGGGGGAAGCTTCAGATTGTAGATACATATTACGCATTAAGCCAATAACCAACCTTGTTTGATTATCTTGTAAAATCTGCATATTGGTACCGATGCTGAATTGGCTACGAGAAGCTTTAATGATTAATCCTCAGAAACCCAAAAAGTTCCCCACTTCCCCGAGGGTGGTATAACAGCTTGTTTTGTTTTGATTGTAGCGTTATTGGGGTTGACTGGTTGTTTATTTTTTTGTCAATCCTTGGAGTGTATTTAAAACCTAAATACTGAAGCACGTCATTCCCCCAATGTTCCAAGCTCCATCGTCTTGATATTTTTCGTACAACTTCATTGGCTTTGGAATGATCTTACCTCTGAAACCAGTATTTGATCGGAATGAGGTTAAAACTCCGGTAGCTTTCGGTATTATATTTCATATAGTAGGAATTATCTGGATGTCTGTATGTACTGAGATATGCCAGTTAAAAATCGCCTATGTCCCCACCAGTATTGGACTTATTTTTACCTTAGGGCTTCTTGCTTATGTTAATAGTCACTGATTTCAAACATTCATTTTCATTTCAGATTTTCATATATTTTTTGCACCCAAATTCCATAATATTCAAACTCCAATAGAGCAAACAAAAGCTACATAATTATCAGGTCATGATCGAAAGGGTTACATTTCCCCTCCCATTTCTTGAACGACTTTAAGCATCAAAATCAACAATAGAAAAGTCAAGAAAATAAATAGATGGTCAACAGCACTACCAGAGCAATCTCAATTTTGCGGCCGCAAAATGCTACTTCCGGGTAAGATTATACAACTATAGTCACCAATAATGTATATATATTAACCCACCCTCAATTTGTAGCAACCGACAGAGAAAACCTCAGAAATCATAATGTCCAAACGGTTGTCAGTATCAAGCAAACCACCAGCAGTATTCTATGTCCATGCAGCGTTATTTGATTGTGACGGGACGCTAGTCAATTCGACGGGTGCCATTTCGGAGTTCTGGAGAGACTTTGGGGAGACCAGACCACACGTCAATCCGGACGAGATCATCAAAACCTCACATGGATGTAGGACGTTCGATGTAATTGCCAAGTGGTCGCCGGAAGATGCAGATGTGCAGCAAGTGACGGAATGGGAGGGTTCAATCCCAGACTCGTTTGGTCAGTATGCAAAGCCAATTCCAGGAGCCGTGGAGCTTGTCAAGCGGATCGACGAGCTCTCAAAAACCCAGACCGAAAACAAGCACCAGAGATGGGCGATCATCACCTCAGGAACGCTCCCATTAGCTTCCAAGTGGTTAAAGCTCTTGGCCATAGAAAAGCCCGACTGCTTCATCACCGCCGAAAGAGTGTCCCAGGGAAAACCCGATCCCCAGGGATATCTTGCTGCCAGGGAGCAATTGGGCTACGATGCCCCCCATAAGAAGGTTGTAGTGTTCGAAGATGCCCCAGCCGGGATTAAGGCCGGCCGAGCCGCTGGGGCATTTATTGTGGGTATATGTTCCACATATGGGCCGGAGAAGGTTCGTAAATCGGGGGCTGATATAGTAGTCGATGACTTATCATCGTTTGAAGTCGAAGGCTACAACCCCACTACAGACGTGTTCAAGATCGTCGTCCATGACTACCACTATGCCAATACAGAGTATACGGAGAACGCAGCGTCCGCCAGCCGTTCTGCCCGCAATTCTATTGTCTAATCATTGGTCAGTGAGAGAAGAGCAGCTGAATTTTAGGATGAATTAGACAAGGTTAAAAAGTAGACAACTAGAGCAAGAAGGCAAACGAAGAGGAGAAAGGGATTCGAAACGAACTTGTAGTCTTAGAAATTGGTCTTAGAAGTTGGCCCTTGTGTAGCGGAATAGAGTCTTAGCTTAGCCACAACGATGATGTAATCGTAGCAACTGTAGATGTAGGTAAGGTAATTTCCAAGCTAAGCAGGGATCAATAGGTTTTATTTTAGCATGGGCCACATAAGAGCCATTTAATTAGCAGAAATGACATACAGAAATAATACAGCCTTTTCATAGCCTTTTCATAGCCTTCTCATAGCCTTCTCATAGCCTTCTCATAGCCTTCTCATAGCCTTCTCATAGCCTTCTCATAGCCTTCTCATAGCCTTCTCATAGCCTTCTCATAGCCTTCCCATAGCCTTCTCATAGCCTTCCCATAGCCTTCCCATAGCCTTCTCATAGCCTTCCCATAGCCTTCCCATAGCCTTCCCATAGCCTTCCCATAGCCTTCCCATAGCCATAGCTTGCACATGGCGTTTTGCATCATCCTATTCATAGCTTACATAGTTATTTATTACTTATACACAGCTTACAAACGCCAAATTGCAGTCTATACATTAGCAGAGCACAGCCGTCTCACAGCCCACGGGCTTTCCATTTATCGTTTGCAAACTTTTCAACCACCATCTTCTAGAGCTAATCAATTGTCTTGATACCCTAGCGTGGCCAGTCAGTCGTCTAAGAAACAAGGATAGGAGGCGACATGGTTAGACTTATCAATTAGCAAAGCTAAACAAGGAAGTCCCTTCCCAGCACATAATGGACATAAGAAGACAAAGGAAAGTTCGAATTAGCTATTCAACTGTAAGTGCTTTGAGAACTCCTATGGGAAGTACATTAAGGAGTTCAATGGGAAGTTCTTCACCGGAAGCTTTCTAAGACATTTTATAGACCACAAAAGAGCTATTCTAACTGACTTCTTGGAGTCATTCGAGCAACCATGGTCATCAGTGCAATAATCCTTGAAGTGATTGTAGCATTGTAGCACCTTAAGAGCCATTTTGGTTTTTCTCTATATTGTTTTTGGTTTTCCTTGTTACTCTCCTGTGTTTGTCCAGTTTGGTCTTTTCTTTGGGGATTTATCAAGTGAATTTTGGCGTCTTCTGAACTCTTTGTGTTCTTGTGTTTCTTTTATGCCATTCTCTCACAAGAAGTCTATATTGTCTCTTACAAAAGTCGTATGGTCTGTGACCCCATCCAATGAAACACATTGCAATCTCGACAAGTTTCCTCTCATGACCATTTTCCACAATGATTTAGTCAACATGAACTCAATGATGTCACCCTTAATGTGGCTCAACTTTCTCTTCTTGTGCTCCATGTCGAGTTCACCCGTGTCTTTTGCCTCGATGATTTCGTTGATCCAGCCGCTTTTCATTTCTCGGCCATTGATGATTGACTTGGTCTCCGAAAAGCCAGCCAAGAACCGCAACGATGTCTGGGACTCATCCACGTCGAAGTCCTCCCGGAAGTCCTTGAATACCTGCAACATTTTCGAACATAGCTTGTGGTTGAATTGGACCAAGGCGATTCTGAGCGAAATATTGAGCACCAATTTGACCTCGGCATACTGATCGGTGATATTAGGATCTAGCACCGAATCCACCTGGAAAATCAAGCCCCTTGAAGGCTCTTTGACAAGATGGGGTCTGCGATACTTCATAACCACCTCAAGCAGCCGATCTGCTGGCGATTCGTTCACTAATCCTTTCCTTAGCAAGTCATTCAAGTCGATAATGATTTCCTGCTTACACGCAGTGAACGGGTTATTGATGATCCTGTGTTTGATGATCCTCTGCTCGAGCTCAAGGAACCGATAGTACTTACACTCGCGGACCAAGAGCTGTCGGTGCTGGGCGTTCTGGATCACACAATGATTTCCCCGAAGAAGGTCCAACAAGTCGCCAAATAACACCGATGACCGTGTCGAGAGCGTGGCCGGTCGTTGTGGCGGCGGTCGCAACAAGCCCTTCATCTCGATCACATCCAAGTTGTCCTGGAGAAGGCTGTCGTGAACGACCGTGAAATAATTGGGATAGTTGCCGGTATTGATGAAGAGACTCTTTGCGATTTTGAATGACTTGTTTCCAACGGTAGCAAAAATATCTTCGCTGGAAAGAAACCTCTGGAGTTTGCCGAGACCAAAGTAGTACGAGTCTGACCACATATGCACATACTCGTAGTCATTCTCGATGTTTATGGGGTACCCCTGTAGATGGTTGTAGATTTTCTCGAAAATTACTGGACTGCGGTCAATGAAAAGTACCTTCTCCTCGTTTTCCGGTTGGGTGAAGTACCGGGTGAAATACAGCGGAGCGTCTGAAGAAAGGGAAAGTCCACTGAGCCGGTACAACTTGTAGCCCACCTGGATGGAGTAGATCTTCTCGTGCGCTAGTATCTGGGGAATCGAAGAGTCCACCTCATTGGAGATCACCACACTAATAGGATGATCTGCCATGCTCAAAGATAAGCTAATAACAGAAAGATATCGATCTTTTCCTTTTTATGCCACTTACTAAAACAGGGGCAGTTTTCGAATGGATGGTAGGTAGTTTTTGGGGCCAAATATTATATCACAGGTTGATGCTAAATTATTGAAGCAACAACAGATGCGGTTAACTCGGGCTTGAGAGTAGGTTTGGAAGCACGTTTATTTCTTTGAGGATCTTGTTTATAGTATAAAATCCTTTATCATCAGTATATATCTAGATATGACGATATATGCTTGAAAGATTTAAATGTCTGATGTATTATTGTCTGATGTAGTAGTTGACAAGATGGATTTGTCAGTGAGAGATTAGAATTGCACCTACACATAATAATTGACAGTTATCGCAAAATATGTATAGATGCGAATTTTGTTGATTTATTTAAAACTCTCTTTCCACTTATGCCCCGAAAAGGTCGTACCTTCAATGGTTGTTGGACGTGTCGTTCCAGAAAAGTCAAGTGTGACCTCGCCAAGCCACAGTGTAAGCGATGTGTCAAGTCTGGCTTGGAATGTCAAGGATTTGATATCATTCTAGGATGGGCTCCCCCGCTATCAGTATCAGACAATAACCAACTCATCAGCCTTAATGAACTGGAACAGAGTCCAGACTTTTTCCGACGGAGAAACGTTGATTTTGTGGAGTTTCCCAAGTCCATGATCTACGAAACCTATCACCAGTTAAATTCAGCAATAGAGACAATCGAAAGACTGGTTGAAAATGGACATTTCACCAAAGTTGGACCGTTTGCTGTGTATAAAACCAGCTTGAATTTCGGCTTGATGTTAAACACCCCGATGATAGACAAACCAGATAATAGGAATGTGGAAAATAATATTGATAAGAACCAAAATAAGAATCAAAATAAAATCAAAAATAATGCCAATAATACTTCAGATATATTCACGCCAGACCAAACCCACCTTCCCGAATCCGTACAATCACCTCTCCATACTCCGAAATCCCACCACCAAGACCTATCCCCGTCGTCGCCGATATCGCCGTCAAATCAACTTCTCTCCAATTCGTGGGTGCATCACCATCTCATGAAGTACGCGAAATTGACCATTCTAGCAATCAAAGGAACCAAGTACACTTTCAACGAACAGAACATGCTCCATATCCTATACCCGAAGTTCTTTTCGAACGTCGACTCGGACGACTGGTTGGCCGACATCAGCGTGACCCGCCAGTTGTACTATTTCGAGAACAGCGAGCTCCGACTCCACCGTCTTTTCCAGAGACTTTTGCTGGGCTTCACATCGCGGGTCTTCTCCTTCAATAGGGTCCTTTTGGGCAATAATTACTTTGAAACTATACTCATCCCGTACATCAACCATCTCGTGTGTGAATTTACGTTCCGCAACTTCACCAGCTGGGCCAATAGCGATCTTCATAGTCGGGGCGACACCGCTGAAACACCCGGTCAGTTGAAGGAGAACATCAAGCTCGCCATTATCTACCTTGTACTAGGCTTATCGGCCTTCAATGCCTACAAGGAGGAGGACAATACCGAGTACATGAAGATGAGTATCGACCTCCGCAAGTTGGCCATCTCCATCATCAACTACCATCTCGACGAGTACGACAACAACTGTCTTCTAGTGGTTGAGACTACCGAGTATGAGAACCTTCTTCTCTTGGGACTCATTCTCCAGATCGACTTGGACAACAAGTTCAGTGTCTACGAGAACTTCGAGCTTATCTTCGCCATCGGCGACTACGTCATCAAGAACAAATTTGGCCGTGGCCGCTTCAGCAGCTTAACCAAGTTGCTTATCAACATCTTCGTGGTGGAATCGATCTTTTACGAGAGCACCCAGTCGGTGAATTTCTTCAACTATGAGATCAGCGAAGGCGACGAAAAGTTCAACTATCGAGACTTGAACGAAAACTATGACTTGGTACAATCTGAAGCAGACGACGAACAAGATGATGATGAAGTAGAGGGAGATGAAGGAGACGAAGAAGAAATGGAACGGGAGATGGCTCACAAAAAAGTGCAGATAAAACCAGCAATAAAGAATTTGATCATCTCGAACCAGTTAGATAACCAGGATTATACCCAAGACTATAGTCCTATGTCTTTCACCATCAGTTTCAATAGAAGAGACACATCGCAAGATGAAAGCGGATCATTCCAAGAAATGTCTGAAAATGAAATTACTAAAAGCCATAATAGTAACCGTAATAATATTTCCAACGTTAATACCACATCAACCACAAACGCAAATGCCATTGCCAAACGAAACTCCAATTTAATGGGACAAGCTTCGCCTCAGGGAACACATAAACGAGCCAAAAGACAACTCTATATACCCACACAATCGCTCCCTGATGTCATGGACATCGACAGCATCTATTTGATGTACGGATTGCCCAAGTCGTTGATAGACTTGCTCCATGAAACGGTCCATCTTACTAACCACAAGGCTATTTTCCGCAAGCGAAGAGTGTTTCCTCGGAACTTTCCTAAGATCTGTGCCGAGATAGAAGACAAGATTTTAGGTTGGTCGATCGATAACCATTGGGAGTTGGAAAAGAAGGTAGGCATTGAAAAAAGTACATCAATGACTGAGGGAAGCACCTCAGACAGTCAAAAGATGACATCAGACAGCCAGTCAAAATGTCTGATAGACAGCCCAATGGCTTCTTCAATTAGCCAGCTCCCCAACGACCAGCTTGGGTTCCATGCTTGTCTACGGCTCTATATCCATGCCTTCCATCAGGCCCTAGTGGTGTACTACAACCGTCTCATCAAAGGCACCGGCGACAATTCTCGCTACGTCAATAGTGCCCTAGAAGCGCTCCAGCAATTGACCCAGTGCCGTCATTCGTGCCACATCCGGCCGAGTTTCTGGGTGCTTCTAGTGTGTGGAAGCGAAGTAGACGACAAATCGGTCCATAACCAGATCGAAAGGTTATGGGCCAGCGAACAGTATGCGAGCCAGGTTAATTTCTGGCGGAGCAAGCAGATCTTGTACGAAATCTGGAAACGCCGAGAAGAAGGAGAAACGAACGGGTTCATGGATATGATCCGTGAATGGGACATCGTTCTAAGTTTAGGGTAGGGTAGAAAAGAAGGGCCTAAAGGGATTTGCTGGAGACTGGTTTTGTTGGTTGGGGTTATTTTTGTCTGACATTTTGTGTCTGACTGGAGAAACGGTTTTGTCTGATGTCTGGGGAAACGACCCCGATGCGGAACTGATTCCGTTCGATGCAGTCCCCGCGGGGGTGGACGGTGGGGATTCCGACACATATTTCTTGTTTGACAATGGACCAACAAGCAAAAACGACCCCGGAAAGAGGAACTACAAAAGGGGGACACAAAGGAACCACAAATTTCAACAACATGACAACTCGCTGATGCCTACATATGTAACATAAATAGAAGTATAAACATAGTAATTTATACCTGTCTCTCTTTTCTTTCGCCCCGGCCTCGTGTCATTTGCTGTAGATTCTAGGTTGACTTTATTGGCCCGACTTTTTCAGCTTGCCATTTTTAATCTGCCATTTTTTTTAGCAGACTTTTTTTAGCAGACTTTTTTTAGCTTTTTTTCAGCTCGACTTTTCTGGCTTTTTTTCAGCATCCTTTTTTAGCTTTTTTTAGCATCCTTTTTTCAGCTTCTTATTCAATTTATTTTTTCTTCCAAAAATGTCTGTCTGTCTGTCGCCTCGGATAATCGGAGACTTTGATGAATAATACAATACCAAAGATAGGAGAAAGCCATAGCCACCATATCCACCCCATATCGACACCACCACCATCACCGTGACCCCATAGCTCGATGCCTCCACACCCCCCACAGCGCTACAACCCCATGAGCCCCCACGCACCGGCCATGTTGCATCACCAGCTGCTGCTGTCTGCCGCTGCGACCTTCCCAGCCGTCCCCCACCTTTTCCACCATGCCCCCCACGATTATGAACTTTGCTGTGTGAATCTCACGATAGTTTTTCCGTCCAGGGAGCGTTTCTCATTTGTGGGTGTCGACCACTTTCTCTCTTCTTTCGTGCCATCCTATCACATATGTTGATTGACCCCGATGTCTAGTACCGACGTCCGCAAGCTGTCCGCCGCCGGCCTGCCCTCCGCCAACGGGGCGCCGCCCAAATTGGCCGCCAATCCAGCCGCCAAACTGCCGCCCACCCTCCTCCAACACCCGCCAACTCAACCATCAACACAACAACACCCACCACATCTGGACCCCAACTCCGGGCCCTTTGCCTCTCCAGGAGACCCGCCCCGCAAGCGCTCCAAGGTGTCCAGGGCCTGTGACGCCTGCCGTCGCAAGAAGGTCCGCTGCAACGCTCAGTACAGCGCCTCGCTCCAGAAGGTCACCAAGATCTGCAACAATTGTGACAAGAACAACGAGGTCTGTGCCTTCTCCCGCGTGCCGTTGAAGCGGGGACCGTCCAAGGGCTACATCCGGGACTTGGAGGAAAAGTTGGACTCCAAGCTGAAGGACGAGGAGATCCACCAAGGGCAACACGACCAGAGTCACCAACAGCCGCTGCAAAATCTGCATCTCCATCACCCACCGCAACAACACCCACTACAACACCCGCCACAACACCTCCTTCATCATCATCATCACCATCATCCACCGCCTCCTCCCCCTCCTCCGCCTCCTCCTGCTCCCCCTCCGATACACCACCAGCCGTTGCCGTTTCCCCAGAACCACCACCAGCCCCAGCCCGTCAATGGCTCCGCTCCTCCACCCCACATCGTTCTTCCCTCGTTGACCGGCCTCCAATCCAAAATCTTGCCTCCCAAGTACAGCCCAAGCATCGGCCAGAACTTGTCCCCTCTGAACAACCCCCCTTTGTCCAATCTTTCCACCCCGAACGTGCCCGCCCCCTCCAACCCCTCCAGCCCAAGAAGCTCCATCAATGGCCTTCTCAACGTCTCCGATACCTCTAACCCCAACACAAAAAACTCCAGTCCACCAATACAAGGCCCTTTCTGGAAAGTGCCCTACGAAATGCCCGTTT
The DNA here is from genome assembly GCA_030570835.1 of Suhomyces tibetensis. Classification (NCBI taxonomy): domain Eukaryota; kingdom Fungi; phylum Ascomycota; class Pichiomycetes; order Serinales; family Debaryomycetaceae; genus Suhomyces; species Suhomyces tibetensis. Next base: position 240,970 of record JAJLWT010000001.1, read on the forward strand.
TCACCAGCAGAAAATCGTCCCTCACCCCCAACAATGGCCCCGTAATCCCCACAAACGGTAACTCCACCGCCCGCAGACGTTCCTCCATCGACTCCATCTCGTCCACCTCCACCAACGGCTCCAGATTGGCCAGTATCAAACCAGGCTCCGAACACAACAACATCTCCGACAGCGACTCCGAAGACTTCTACTCGATCAGATCCAACGTATCATCAACAGTATCTGTATCGACCCCCCTGGGCATGTCGAGATCGTCCTCGGTAAACCACCACCATCGCCAACCTTCCCAATCATCATCCCCCCGCAATTCGGTCAGCTCGTTAGGCAGTTTAACTGGAAGAATGAACAAGAATTTGTATATTCAAGCCTCCAATACTACTCCTATCTTTACCCCTTCGCCAGTACCACCCCCGGGATTCCAAGTACCGCCAAACCAAACATTACCACCTTTCCAAGGCCAATTCGGAACAAACCACCTCCCCCTGTTACAACCTCATCAACTAATACCTCCGCCAAATCAACCACCAATATTCCAATACCAACCACAACAATCTAAGATCCCTCTAAACTCGTTGGAGACAAATCTAAAACTCTACTACACCCATTTCCATCCCACATTCCCCATTCTTCCCTTCAACCAAAACCACTTGGTATCCCTAATGGACAATACCAACGAGTCGGCCAAGGTGGTATACGGACTTTTCAACCAAGCATTGAACAACTTGAACCATTTCAAACTCCTAAGTGTCAATGACAACATAATAATCTTGATGAGGGTACTCTCATTATACCCCTTCAAAAACGCCAATATAACACTAAATGATGGTACTTTGGCGTTCTTTTTCAGCTCATTGGTCCTTCTTAACTATTCCATTTTATTAAACGGAGACACGTACTCGTTGGGGATTTCATTGGCCGTATCAGTGTTCAATGATTTCAAGGTGTTGGAGAACTTTGTCGAATTGGTGAAAAGCAATGGTCCACCTTTGGATCTCGATAATATCAAGTTATACTTACCCAAATTGTACTACAGCTTAAATATCATAGATGACTTATATTGCCTAAGTTATGGAATCCAAAAAACCATGAACAATAACCAATTACTACATTTCCTAAGGTCTAATATCTCCTATCTTATTCCAATGGATAAGGGCGGCCAAACAGCAGACTACGGTGCAAAGTGCGGAGTTTTGACTTTCCAAAATACTGCAGGTTTACATGAAATGATAGCCATAAGGGATAACTACTACCTACAAAATAAAGAGACCTGGTATGAATGTTTGCAGTACAAAGGATCCCCCGTCAATTCCGACGATGATTTTTCCAATTTCTTTGTCAGCTTGATCCGAGAAAAGATGGACTTGATCAAGTTCTTGGTGGAGATCAACCAGTTTGTCAGTAACAATGCCACTAATAATGATATGGAAGAAGTGTTTGAAACGTTAATGGACTATAACCTCAAATTAATAAGACTTATAAAGAAGCTCTCTAATTCAATAATCAATTTTGCCAACTACATCAGCACCAATACTCCCACATCTTCTTCGTCACCAGCATCATCCCCCACCCTGTCTTATACCGATTCGAAAATCCCCATCTCCAACTTAAACAATGCCAGTTCTACCAGCGTCAATGATTCTGCATCCAGTAGTAAGCTGGCCGATTCGCCATTGACCAATAACAACACTTCTGTATTTACATCTCCAGCTACCTTGGTACATCCATTACTTAATATCACCATTGGCCAACTATTCAAGCTCATCAAGATGAACAAATTGATAATTGACTGTTTGATCACACTTCTCAAGGCAACAAACATCTCCGGTCATCATGGAGATCTTCTCAATCGTTGCATCAAGATTAACAACGATTTGTCGATCTCCTTCAACCTTTTGAACTTGACGTTGGTCAATCTTCCTGTGGGGACGATTTCTTGCAATGTGATTCGCAATAACATCAATACCTATAAACTCAATTTTAATCTCCAAAACGTTGGCAATTCAAGCCAACAATCACTTGCCACTTCTCTACAGGTTTGGGCGGTCGACTTTTCCAATATGGTCGTCCCCTTCGTCGCCAGTGAAATCGTCGACGGATGGTATTAAATTAGACGGACAGAACGAAACTCAAATATTTATGTGATGGGATTCATTCTCATTCAATTATGTATATATTACCAATATTTAATTATGTATTCATGGGAATGTAATGACAACTATATATTGACATATGCATCAATACTTTTCAAAATCTGTAAAGCTATTTCTCGGAAGTTTAGTTCCGTTCTGGGATCCAACCATCTGTTTGGTCCCTTACATGGAGTTAGGTTCAAACCTAGATCGTTCTTCATTTCCTATCTTAATCGATCTTGATTTGTGCATAAATTTGTCTCACAAAGATGAAGTTACTGATGAATCCAATAGATCCACAAGAAAGGAAAACAATCAAAGAAATCACAGTAGAATATCCAACATATAATACTATGGAAGTTAATCCACCTAGCGATTCTCCTCCCGTCAAAAATAACGAATGTAAGAACACATAGATAGCACAGCCTCCTCCAATAAATAATGATTTCCATTGCCACTTGTAGTTTTCAGAACACAATGTGTAGTAAATCATCATCACAGAAATTAAGGCAGTAGTCATAATCATCAAAATGAAACAGAAAAACAAGAATCCAAACATGTAGAAGATTCTGTTAAACCACAATGATGAGTAGATAAAGTACATTTCAACAGCAATGGATCCGAATGGGAAAATACCAGAAATAGTCATAATTGGCAATGTTCTCAAGTACCATGGTTGGCTAGGAATTTGTCTTGGAATTTGGTTGGTTCTAACTGGATTGGTGAGTAAAGGTCTTTTAGAAGCTAACAAGGAACCAACCACTGATAAAGGAATAGAAACCAAGAACCAGATCAAAATAATGGCAAACATAGTACCAACTGGAATAGCACCAGACGAGTTCACGTAGATCAAAAAGAAATTCATAATGACGAAAATCAGGAATAATGCACCTGGAACAATAACTGGAGTCAAGATCATGTTCAATTTCCAGTTATCCCCACCAAAGTATCTGTAAAGGTAACTTGAAACAAACGAAGCTGCAACACTAAAGAAAATATAAAGGATGAACATGAATGTAGATAATGATCCTCTATTGGATGGAGACAATAATCCAAACAAAGCAAAGACAATAGTCACCGATGCCATCAAGAAGATTTGGACACCACTTCCAACAAATACTGACAACAACATTTTATGTTGTGGGGGTCTGAAAACATCACCATGGACCAACTTCCAACCACTTTCATCAGAAATATCATCATCTAAGTTCACTTCGTTATACTTCACAATATCATTCTTTAAAGTTCTAGTCAAAATATGAGCGATGATTATACCGAGAATCAAAACAATCAATGAAAAGTTAATCAAAGAAAACCATTGAATCTTTGGATCATAGACATGTAAGTATTTGTCCCATCTAGTAGCCCATGGCGTTTTGGAGTCAATGAAAGAAACGGAATAGGTGAACAAAACCTTAGATTCCTTGTGTTTGTCCAATTGAACCTTCTTCTTCATATTGGTATTACAGACATCTTCATCAGAAGCATCGTCCTTAAGTTCTGATCTATCAAGGGAGTGTGGGTTTACGATAACACCAACAACCCTGTAGTTATCTTCGTCTCTCTTGTGGTACTCAATAATGATTTCAAAATGGTTCGATAAATGTACAACTTTGTTATCGTCTACTTCACCAATACGGAATCCAGAGCCATAGAATTGCGATTTGGTTCTTTCTTCTTGTACATGCTTTGCTGCTGGTAATCCATCCACTATCCAATTATGACTGTATCCAGCTCTGATGTTTCTGTTTACAAAGACAGAATCAACCTTAGAATAGGTAGAAGTACATAACTTTGTACATGACTTCTCTTCCAACATTGAAATTTCAAAAGGTGAGTTAAAGATTCTGTCACCAAAGATAATTGAACCTAATGATTCCAGTTGTTTGACTGGACCTCCTGCTGGTTGACAGAAATGAAATTTAGGGTAGTAATAATCGTAGGAATAGACATAGGTGTTGTATTTCACCTTCTTGTTGGTATCAGTCAAATGATGTAAAGAAGGAGTTAAATGATTCACAAACAAGGGAATCTTGTCCCCTTTTTTGTAATTGGTTGGGGCAACTCCCGGCAAGTAGAATGCATTAGCCATACCCAAAAGGTATACCAATACGACTAAATAGGCGCTTAGGAAAGACATGACCACAAAATTTCAATGGGTAGCTCGAATAATGTAAGATGACAACTCAATCGTAAGTAATGAAAAGGAGTGGACGATTAAAAAGGCACAGCTTTTTTTTGTGTGTGTGTGAATCCACAAAATCGGAGTACCACTTAACGCGTACCTGATACCCATTTTTCGACCCCCATTGTTTCGTCTACTAGATCTTCAAATTTGGTTACGTCAATTGTGTTATTGCTTTTACGCTTGGAGAAATTTATCCGCTTTTGCTTATTAGTAATGATCCTTATTTCTTTGAGTTTGTTTGCATTTTGAATCGGATCATACATAAATGAGGGTCTTTCTTCAGAATACTCGCAGTGTAACTTTAATCTTCTGCATTGCCCACATGCTGGCTTATCTTCTGGGCATGCCTTATGCCGAATTCGACATATCCAACATCCTCCTTTTGATCTCGGACCAAGTCGTCTCTTCTTGTCGGTGGAAAGCTCTGGCGATTTCATGGTGTTTTTACCTAATTTACTTCTTGTATTGTGCACCGCAGGTTGATATTCTTCATCTGACTCACTTGAATTTGTAGATTGGTCTGGAAACAACGATTCCATCGCATTACTTGTAGATGAGTCTGTTGTGTTATCCTTGGACCCCGGGAGTGCTTCAATCTGGTTCTCATTTGAAGCGTCCTTCACAAAGGGTACATTTATTTTCACCTGCCCCTTTTTTCTTCCTCTTTTAGATGGTAGGTTAGAAGCAATTGAATGCTTTCGTGGTCTTCCGGGACCTCTCTTTACCTTAGTAGGTCTTCCTCTCTTTCCTTTGGGTCTGCCTCTTTTTCTTTTAATTGGAACCTCTAGATTCATTTCAGTCTTGACATAGTTTTGTGTCTGGTATTCCTTCTCAGATTCATTGACTTCTTGTACCATGGAAATGGGATCAGTATCATTAGCTTTTTGTTCCATGGCAATAGGATCAGAATATATCCCATTGATGCCAACTTTAGACAGAAGTTTATAATTATAGTTTTCATATTTTGAATAATCTTGTATTTTCTGGTCTCCTTCTCCTATGTAATCGGGTATGCAGAACGGATAAAAGTAATTCTCTCTTTCGGAATAGGCCATTTCTGCTTCCGATGTCAAAAATGCCTTATCGATTTCAATCTCTGTCAATTGACTACGAGGAACAGAAGAACTTTTAAGAAACGAAGACTTCACCAAATAATCCTGACTATCACCTGCCGAAGATCTTCCTGACTCAAAACCCTGATAATGTGTTTTGATCTTACGAAAATACGCCGCCCTATTAGAAGACTGACTAGGACAAGGTGTGCTGACCATATTGGTAGAAATGCTCTTGGGTTCAATAGAATCTATTATAGAGACTTCCCTAGAATCAAAATTTTCTCTAGATCCAAACATCGTGCTGCTTTCAGGCTGTTCGGGACTTCTATAGAAGTAATTGGTGTGGTTCTTGCCATTTACGTAATCACCAATTTCACGATTAGGAGATGACGGGTTTATCCCATCGGCTTCTCCTTGAGGGGACTCGATCTCCGATCCCCAAAAAAGTGGTAGAGTCTCTTTTATCTGAATGTAGCTGTGATCTTGTGGAAGATACATTGGTAAGAAGATAATTACAACTTTCCACACAATCTATTTTTTTTGCAGCATTCGGCGGCTAATTTCGTGCACACTATTGTGGGCCCAATATTACATATAGGGTTACGTAATAGAGATATCGATCGATCTTTCAAAAAGTACAAGCTATCGATTTGCCAACAAATAATATAAATACAATAAAGGGGGAGGTTTGTAACCATCAGACTATTGTCAGTCTAGTTTAAGTTTTTCAAAGAGTAAAACGGCATTCCCATAGACAATCAGCTACTCCTGGTCTTGTTTTGATCACATCATTTTAGTCCTTACATCACTTCTTACTCGGCAGCTCATTCGTTCGTCACTCTCAATAACATTTCCGGATAGTGATTTTTTCGATAGGCCAGAGTATGTAATAAGGTACGAAGTAATTACGGAAAGCATTACATATTAAACGTTCATTATCAGTCTGTTAAAGAGTTATACACAGAAAGTTATGTGCTTTGAGATCGCGAGACGAATTTTTCGCAGCCTGATCATCTCATTGTTTCAGGCCCTATGAGCTTGAAAATGGCGTTCATAGGTATGCTGCATTAGGTCGATATTGTGTGTTGATTTTGGTTAGATTTGAATACGTAATGGTTGATTAGAATGTGATTTTTTTTTTCCATTTACACCGGTTTAACGTTCCACTAGTCATCTGAATAATTGCAGTTTGGCTTCATTGCCTATCATAATATTAACCTGCGGATTCAACAGTTCAACTGTTTGCTTTGTAGTAAAGGTTTGTAGGTTCATGCATTGGCATGTCTGTGATTGACTTGAAATTCTACTTAAGTGAATTCAAGTTATTTTAGTGATACTTCTGTAGAAGGTAATTTGGTAAGGAATCTGCCAATACTTGACTTGAGAATGTTCTTGACATATTTTGTACAGATGAGTTCATGTATCTGAAATTGTTCAGCATGTAAACGCCAGTCCACTATTGTGTGTTGGGATCTGAAGTTCCTGTGTTGTGTATTGTCCAGAATAATACCGATTGTCATGGTAATATTTCAATTGAAAAGATCACATCTAGTCAACTCTGATTCACATCTACTAAAATTAATTGTCTTCGCCCCTCCAATTGATTCCCCTCTGAATTTTCTTGATAACTTCGCTTACCTGTGTGCACTTGTATACGATAGAATCCAGTTCAAATCAGTCAACAAGAATTTGCAACTTTGTGTCCATTCACTGTTGGAAGAGACTCGTATGCTTTTACCCCCTACCAAATCTTTCTTTTGCGAGATTTTATATGGCAATTCAAACTCGTCATCAATAGTGACCAATTCGGTCTCTATTTGTGTCACAATATCCAATAATGCAATCATCGATACGTCCAACTTGTTGAAGTTAAATAATTTACCCAATGAAAATTCATTTGACGAATATAAGTTTAATACAGTTTTTGTTCTTGAGTTCGAATCTTCAGCATCGGGTTTTGAAAACTTGACGATTTGTGATAGTGATCCCAAAGGTATTAATTGGTAATCTATCAATTTCAAATTCAATTGTGATGCAAGAAATTTCATTAGATGTATCACTTGCCCCAACCCTGCGTTGACCTCAGGCCAAACTACCTTATATCCCAATCTGAACCCATTAATAGTTCCAAACTTGTCTTCATTATCCACAGAAATATTAAACATTTCCTTGTAAATATTCATATTCCGTAACTTATCAAGGTGGTTCAAATGTAACTTATATGCTGCTTTTGATTGTTCCAACTTACCATATTGTCTAGATAAGTCCAACTGAAGCTTGTTCTTAAGTTTGAGTAAGTTTTCCAATTCAGAAGCATTCAATTGTTCCAATTCTTGTTTATAAACACGGTGCTGTTCTTCGAGTTCTTGGTTGGTTCTTTCCAATTGTTTCAACTCCTTTACTTTCTCTGTCTCACTGGTTGACAATTCATTGAATTCTTGTATGGTTTCCGACAATTTGATATCCAAGTTTATATCTTCCGAATTATCATGAAATAAACCACTCTGATGATCCCTATCCTTAAGCTTCTTCAAAAAGGAAAGGTAACTATCTTTTTCCTTCTGACTTTGGTCAAATTTCATTTTGTAATTCTCAATCAACAAATCTGCACAATCTTTAGATAACGGCTGTTCTATCTCTTGATTCTGTGATAATAACTCAAATATCTTATTCAACGTCTTTATCCTAGACGATATACTATGATTGATCTCTTCTTGTTCATTTACAACAATTCCATTCTCATTGTCGCCATGCACTTCGTCTTCCTCCTCATCCGATAGTACCACATACGAATTGGAATTCAACGACATGGGTATCGACTCTCCTTGATGTTCCCTCCTCGGATCTCCTTCATCCTCTCCCTCTCGGTCTTCTCCTTCTTCGTCCTCATCCTCGCTTTCTATCATGTTTCGAAAATGCACCGGGTTTGCCTTGTCTTGCTCAATCTGACTGTAGAAGTCCAAGCGGTCTTTTGGTATGAAGTCTTTGGCATCCAATTCTTGAAGTATCTCCTCATTCGAAGTAGCATGTACCTCTTTGTGTGTTCGGTTGAGAATTAAAAGCAATTTTGCAGGACTCAAATCAAGAAGCGATTCATCTAACTTGATCGGTATATTACACTTCTGGCATTCATAGGTCGCCTCCTTCATCTTGTCTCCATACCGAGTACCTGCTTCTGTTGCGAATTTAGATAATCACTATCGTGTAAGGTAGTGTGCTGTTCAATTTAGAAATTCCCAAGTTGGGTGCAAATTGTCAAGTAGGATGTAGGGGATACTACCCCAAAGATAGAAGGGGAATCAAGAGAAAAAGAAGGATATAATATGAATAATTCCTGATTGCGGGATTGATATCTAACTTTTTCTGTCAAAAAAAGACAAATTTTGACATCTCTACGTAGTATCCTTAAGTTGGATGGTTTAAACCACAACGTAGCTAATTCGATTAAAAGATGCACATTTAAACAAACTTTCTATGACTCCAGATTCCACCAAGAATACAATGCTAAATATTTGAAATATTGGGCAAATTGGCAGAGGTGGAACCTTCTTGAAAATTCAAGCATTTAAGCCCAATGGAAGAAAATGGTGTAGAGTATGTATCGGGAACATTGGTATCGGGAACATTGGTATCGGGAACATTGGTGATATGAAAGAGATGTTTGTTAGAAAGCTTCCTGGTTTAATTATTTTGTATGTGATGTTCATATATATATCGATATATTACATCAATTATCTCCAAGTTTACGATCATAAACATTCACTGATTGTGAGATAACTGATTGTGTCGATCTTCCATGCATTAACCTTAACGAATAGCTTTAATCTAGAAATTATTTAATTGGAAATATGAATTAAGAAATGTTGAATATCCAGGATTCTGTTGGAATTCTAAATCTTCTGCAGACATTACTTCGTTTGACAGAGTACCTTCCTTTTTGAGAAAAATTCATACTAGTGATGATGGCTTCCATGAGATAATTGCATGCAATAATCTCATATAAGTTGAATGATGATTTATGTTCGTTAACTATAGTGGGAATTGAGACAAGGTTGGTTAATCTACTGAGCAAAACAATACACCTCACAAATAAATTGGTACAGTTCACATCCGACACTGCATTGACAGATGCTACTTTTAATTCCTTGCTATTCAAGATTGTTCCATTTTAGGTTACGTGTACAATAGAAACACAACTACCAGTAGTATTGATATAAGCAAATTACCAGATAGTGTAAACTACCTTTCAAATAATAAGATTTCAGTCATATGCGGCACATTCCAAAAGTTTTGAAATTGGTACATCTATCATTTGTCAATATATCAAACCCAATTAACTGAATTTCCAGATGGTTTAGTCAACCTTGATCTAAGCGACAATGATATCATACGATTTAGAAACCTAAAATTGAGAACATGCAAAGTTCTCAGGGTTTTACAAATGGCTGAAATTCATTCTTTGGATGGGGAAGATTTGCTTCGAAACTATTCTAAGTTGTTTAGACACATCATAGTAGATGAAGAGTTCATGGTGAATGAAGAGATTAATAGCTTTATCGATGATGTAATCGTGCAAAGTTAATTCTGCTTGCAATACACACTGCAATACACACTGAGACTAAATTCTAAAATTCGAATACAAGTCAATAGAAAAGATTGGTCTAACACCTACTCGGTTATAGGCTCTTCGCATAAACTCGAATTTCAAGAAGTAGCCGGTCTAGTATAGTGGTCAGTACACATCGTTGTGGCCGATGAAACCCAAGTTCGATTCCTGGGACCGGCAGTTTTCCTTCTTTAATTTTCTTTTTTTTTCACTTTTACAACTTGATAATGACTGGTAAATTTTTAGTGAAGTAGATATAATTAGTAGTTTGGTTTATGTCCCTTCCAATCCAATGAACAATTATTCATTCAGCTTAATAATTGTTTTCTATTACTCTTAATGTTTTAATATCTCCTAGTTAACCCTACTCCTAATAATGGTCGCAAAATTCTGGTTACCCGGCCACGCGAAAAATTTTCTGAATCTTTATTTAAGAAATCCAACAATCAAAATTATTTAGCATATATAATTATTCTTTATTAAGGATGCTATAAATTGTATGTGAACTTTCATAACAACTCCTTTTAGTGATGATAACAATTATGTGACGCGAAGATCTAATCAGTGTGTGCACAGATTTCTCAAATAGACTACAACGGTATCTGATACAGGAGATAATGTTTTTCATTTTGAACATTTGTACTAACTAATCTAAAGAAGGATCACCAATATAAGTACACTCATGGCGAAAGGTAATAATAGAAAACGTTTAAATGAGATTTATGCGCGTCCTCTTCCACTTCTCATATCGTCGGAGAAGTATGGTGTGACGATTCCAAATGTGTTTCCACATAATCCAATCTCGTGGATTTATTTGATGTGGAAGCTTGTAGAAATCAATACAATTAGGCCAGTACCGCAGGCATCAGTAGCACCTATTAAAGTACAGTTTGATGAGAACGTCTTTAAGGTAGTTGAGGAGGAAGACATCGCCAAATTGTGGAGAAATGGATTCTTCGGTAAGGGGGTGTTGTCTAGATCCGAGCCTACCTGGAAAGACCGAATGATGAAACAAATGGACTCTAAGAGTGGTTTATCTATGGAAGATGTGACCAGAATAAGAAGAGACGAAAGAAACAAGTTTAAGATCGAAAGAGCAAGACTTGAAGAATTCGAGCTTCGTCAACGTCGTGAACCATTAAAACCACAAGAATATGAAGAATTAGAAACACTAAGACAAGAAGTGTCTAAATTAAGAGCCTCGATGGCTTCCAGAGGACTTCAAGTCACTGCTGAAGATAATGATGGAATAGAGATCGATAGTGCTATTTTGGATTTGGAGTATTTGCAACTTCAGGCAATTGAAGTGATGTTTTTAAAGATGTTAAACGTCATCGAAGTCGAAGAGACAAAATCGCAGACCAAGCTCACAGCAAAACACTTATTAGAAGAGTGTTTAAACATGGTTAGTCCAAAAATGAAAGCAGGAAACAAGTTCATGCTTGATTTTGTTGTTTATCATCATTTTCGGTCTTTAGGATGGTGTGCCAGGTCAGGAATCAAATTTGGCTGTGACATGTTATTGTATAAGAGAGGGCCTCCTTTCACACATGCAGAATATGCTGTTATGGTAGTTGCAAACGATGAGATTACACAACTTGATTGGTTTGACATGTCATGTATTGGGAGAGTTATAGGAACGGTGAAGAAGAGCTTGGTGGTGGTTTATGTGGATTATCCGAGTGAGGAAACTTTCAACGAGGTTATGAGCAAGGCTGGGGATGAAGTAGAGACAATTGCTGAATTACTCAGTACGTACAAGGTTACAGAGATATTATATAGAAGGTGGGCACCTGGAAGAACCCGGGATTAATGAGACATGATTATGGATAGCAGCAATGAGTAGATAATTGTAGTTTATGGTTGAGTCAATATGCTTTGGTAGTTAGGTAGTTGCTACATTAAGTGCTTCATATTGATGGACTCGATGTTATTTATGTAGAACTGTCTATTGCCTTGAACAATGTATTTTATAAACTTTTGAATATTCACTAAAGTTAGTAGGTTTCATAAAAATATTGCAAAATTTACAATTTTTTACAATTGATGTTATACTTTCATGTATGCAACAGAATGCTTATTCTTCACGAGTCGCCTTTATGGCCAAGTTGGTAAGGCACCTCACTAGTAATGAGGAGATCGTCAGTTCGACTCTGGCTGAAGGCATTCGTTTAAACAATATTTTTTTCGTCCCAAGCGATAGTATCAAAATGAGACGTCTCTTTGGACCTTCATTTTTTACAAAAATAGAATCAATGGTACCAGTACAATGAAGGAGAAACAATGCTAGACTTTAATACTAGTCTATATCTGTTAGATGGGATCCCGGATATAACATAACAAGTGATAATCAAACAAATAATTATGCCACGCACGCCACAGGGACAGCACGATGAGCATGTTATTTAAATAGTCAGACATATCCCCAAAAATCGATTCACAATACAACATTCGCATTTCCCCTTCAAGCGACGATTTACGTAAGCAAAAGACACAACCAGACATAGCATGTCGAATCTTAGTGAACTCATAAACCAAGACGACGACTACAGTTACAATTATACGCCACCAGAACCAAGTCATGATGCAGTGACGACGACAGAAACAGAATCCCCGCCCACGTCTGTTGCTGCTGCTTCAGGCGTCGTGGCGGAGATCGGTGACAGTAACAAGATTCCCCAAGACACAATACTACAAAGTTTTGAAAGAATAAAGACCCACTTTCCTGCGGCCCGGATCAAGAAGATAATGCAAAGTGACGATGAGATAGGCAAGGTTGCACAAGCCACTCCCATAATAGTAGGGCGGGCGTTGGAGATATTTATGGCCAATCTAGTAGAGGCGGCTATAGTTGAAACCAAGAAACAGGGGGTGAAGAGGATCGGAGCATCGCATATACGAGCAGCGGTGGAGAATACAGAGCAGTTCGATTTCTTGGTGGAGGCGGTCGAGAAGTACCCGCCGGTGAAGAATTGAAAGGAGAACAAGACGACGAGATTGAGACTAGGTGAAGAAAATTGAACAGGAAATATCTGAAGAATAGGAAATCGCATGAGGAAATTTGTTTGCTGGATAAATAGTGAATAGTTAAGTAATAGATAGCTGAAGGTGAGTTAAGAGAAACTCACGAAGTATCGAAAGAAGGGGAGTAGGGTAAACATGTATCTGTAACAGGGTGTACATTTAACATAATGTACACAAAACCAAGAGTACATAAACACTCGGAGAAGCATTACCAGCTGTAATGGTACAGATGTAGTAATGGTACAGATGGCAATAGTAGAGAAGTGGTTTGTACACACCTTAAACAACAAATGGGGAGAATTACAAATTCCTGTATAGTCAATTCTGGATCTTAATTGCTCTAGGCCAAAATGAGCCGTTGGCCAAGGCATGTTTGCATTGCCTATTCTAAGTTGCTCTCATTAGCATATAATGACAAGCCCATACCAAGAGCCATCAGTTGGTACCCTTTATATAATTTCTCCCTGATAGTTTCTCTATCTGTATCTCTTTGTATATGCAGTAAAGTCAGATCATAGACACAGCAAGTTTACTATTGACGTCATCACGCTTGGCCAAAATCATTCCAACCAATTATTCATGCTTGAAATTCCCAAACAAGATGACCGTTTTGAGTCCATCTACCTGCCTCTGATTGTTCCTCCTTCTTGACTGGTATCGTCGCTTCTGCCACCATGCTCATGCCCTCCCCCTCCGTACAAAAGATTTTCGGCTAGACTCTCTACACAATTGAAACTCTCCGAGCGTTTTACCCAACACACTAACTACGACTTCAAGGGTAGATTAGACTGCAATATTAGACCAGTAGGTTGTTCCGACCTCGCTGACTGAGCCAGGCCGAAAAAACTGTAGCCTCTTCCAGTAAGAACCACGTCCCCAACATTCCATAGAATTTCCTCTACCATTTGCCCCCTATTGTCCTCCCTACAAGGCCTCCCTAATTGTTCCACCGCTCCCCAATCCTCCCTACAACTCCCATTTCCTTTCTCGCTAGCGCTACATCCCCATTTTCGCAGTGGACCCCTCATATTGTTTGCGGTCAAAAATGTGGGCCTGCAGTCAAATGTTTGCGGTCAAAAATAGGCGCGCCTATAAAAGGGTTGCCTGCCACCCCCATCTTCACTACCTGCTCCGTATTCTTCCTCCATCGAGCCAAACTATCATGCCTCCTGCTACCGGAAGATCCCACACAAACCTTGCCACCCGCAGGTCCTCCTTTTTTAATAACCCAATCGTGCCCCCACAACCAGATGTCTACTACGTCGGAGTAGATGTCGGAACCGGCTCCGCCAGAGCCTGTATCATAGATACCAACGGGATCATCTTGGGCTTAGCCGAAAGGCCCATCACCAGACACGAGTTGAAGCCCAACTATATCACTCAGTCGTCAACTGAAATCTGGAACGCCATCTGCTTCTGTGTCAAGACCTGCTTGCGTGATTCCGGCGTCGATCCCTCAGAGGTCTATGGGATGGGCTTCGATGCCACCTGTTCTCTTGTCGCCATCTCTGAGTCTTCAGACAAGCCAATTGGGGTTGGTCCTGACTTTTCCGACCACAATGAGAATATCATCTTGTGGATGGACCACAGAGCTGAGAACGAAACGAACACCATCAATGCCACCGGAGACAAATGCTTGAAGTACGTAGGGGGCCAAATGTCCATTGAAATGGAATTGCCCAAAATCAAGTGGTTGAAACACAACTTGCCGGGCGGCATCAACGATTGTAAATTCTACGATTTACCTGATTACTTAACCCACAAAGCAACGGGCGCCGAATCAAGAAGTTTCTGTTCTGCAGTGTGCAAACAGGGATTTGTGCCCTTGGGAGTCGAAAACTCCGAAACCGGTTGGTCTCGCGAATTCTTGGAATCTGTTGATTTGCCTGAATTGGTCGAAGACGATTTCAGAAAACTTGGAGGTGTTCCAGGTAAGAGCGGTACTTATTTGAGTGCCGGTGATGTTGTGGGTAAATTGACTGCCCATGCCGCTGAAGAATTGGGCTTGACCACCGAGTGTGTTGTTGGTTCTGCTGTTATAGATGCCTACGCTGGTTGGATTGGTACTGTAGCTGGAAAAGTTGATGTACCATCATTACAGGAAACTGCCGAAAAAGCAGAGGGCTCGATCTCAACCGCTTGTGGTAGACTCGCGGCTGTTGCAGGAACCTCCACTTGTCACATTGCCATGACTAGAGACCCTTGCTTTGTCAATGGTGTTTGGGGTCCTTACAAGGATGTCATGGCCCCTGGTTATTGGTTGGCTGAAGGTGGTCAATCTTGTACAGGTGCTTTATTGGCACATGTATTAGCTATCCACCCAGCCCACCAAGAATTATCACAATTGGCTGAAACATCCAACGTCTCTAAGTTCGATTACTTGAATTTGATCTTAGAAAACTTGGTTACTCATAACAAGGTTAGATCAGTTGTCAGTTTAGCCAAACACATGTTCTTCTATGGTGATTTCCATGGAAACAGATCCCCAATCGCTGACCCAAAGATGAAAGCCAGTATCATTGGACAATCTATGGATTCTTCCGTAAACGATTTGGCCATTCAATACTTTGGAGCTTGTGAATTCATTGCCCAACAAACTAGACAAATCGTGGAAGAAATGGAAAAATCTGGCCACCAAATCAGTTGTGTTTTCATGAGTGGAGGTCAATGTAGAAATGGGTTATTGATGAGATTATTGGCCGATTGTACCGGTAAGCCAATCATTATTCCAAGATATATTGATGCTGCTGTGGTGTTTGGATCAGCCATCTTGGGTGCAGTTGCAGCCGATGAATTGGTCCATGAGCATATCAATACCAAAGGAAGATCTAGAAGATCGTCTATATTATCTACTCAAAAGTCACAAACTAGCTTGAGCAATGCTCCACACAGTAGTGTGCACCCTGGAGAACCACATTCTCCTTATACTGCTCCTTCAGCCACAGCCAGCACCACTAACATGTCTACATTAGTATATGCTAGCGGAAACCATGGATCACACCATCAATTTCCATCGATGACTCCTATGCAAGAAGAACAACCGGACTATTTCAATCAGACAGCAGCAAAGGGAGCCGATAAGAAGAACGTGTTATCAGAGGAAGAAGATTCAGAAGAGGAGCAGACCTTATCTTTTGGTTCTAAGCAAAATGTCCAACAAGGGTTGTCACAACAGATGAACAAGTTGGGGTTGAAGCCATTGTCTAGTATCAAGAAGACCACCAGCGATGCTACTAAGGACGGTGGTAATCCCGGTGATAAGTTATGGAAGGTCATGGAAAAGATGACTGGACCAGGAAAAGTGATCAATCCGGCTGATAAAAACCATCCAGATAGAAAGTTGTTGGCAGCAAAGTACGAGATTTTCTTGGAACAATGTTTTAGACAACAAGAGTACAGAAAGGCGGTTGATTTGATAGAGTCCGACAACTTAAAGGCATTGAACATTAAGTAAAATGCATTTTTCTTGTGGCGAAGTAAGGATGCCTAGTTTCCCTATTAGGTCATTCTATTGTGTTGAGTATAATTAGAGATGAATATACAATAGTCGTAACTTATACCCTATGTAAGGTTTACGGTGGAAGTGGTTCTGCAATGGAAGGTTCTAATCTCGTAATTTCACTAAGCCAAGATAGCAATCGATCTTATAAAAAGTTCCTGTGTATGTGAAAGATCCACAGTTCGATCGAATAGATTATTTCCTTAACGATAAGTAACTGGAAATCATGTGCATGAAATTACCTGCTACCTAATCACCATTTAACATTCTTGTTTTTTAAACCTTAAGTTAATGATATTTACTTCGAACTGCAATCTGCATACGCCCGATAATACGTTAAAAGTATCTACCTGAAGAGAGGGAGGGAGGGAAGGAAACTAGACATACTTATAAAGACCTATATGTCTGTGTATTGCTAGCATAGATTGTAATGCAAGTAGTCAATAAGTTGAATACCAATGTAGACCATTAGAGGAAAATACGAAGTCATTTCCATTTAGATTTAAGTCGCTTAGGTGATTATTTTCTACAACCTCCATCGTAATAAAGGCTATCATTAGGCGTTTCCTAATTTTACCTTTGATAAGCGATGAGACGAATTCTAATTTAACTATTTGTTCAGATACTTTATGCACATCCTGCACACACAAAATTGCAGCCTGTCACGTGCGCACACGCAACCTCAGCAGACCTGTTACTAATACATTCCATAATTAAAGAGAGGAAACCCCTTAAGCAGTGGTCTTCATAACTAGAGCTACGAAAAGGGAAACGATGACGTACAAGGACAACACTCCACACGCCCACCACCATACTAGATACTGTAGTTAATCTCAGGCGTAGCACATCCACCACATTTACATGAAACAGACATGATTGAAGAGCAAATATCCAAAGTGGCCGCAAATTAGCATTCCATTTTGAGTCACGTGAAAACGTCAAATTGTGGATGTATTGCAACATTTGCAATATAAGCCTGTAATTAGATCCACAATTACCTTTAATACTTCTTTTTTGAAAGTTTAACTTTGTTCCTTTTCTTCTTTGCAACCACATGCTAAAAACGCCATACGGCTAACTCAAACTAATTCATATACAGATTCAAGATATAAAACTTTTCATCTATTGTATTTAATAGACCAGTCTGCCACCAATTTGCTTAATTTGTTATAATCATTCAATATCTTCGAAATGTCTGAATTTATACACAAGTTGAACAGTAATAATCCTCCTGAATCAGAGATTCCTCATTTCCAAGAAATCCACGAGGTCACCTCCAAAAATTCCCACGAGTTGTACAACGACATAGCGTCCAAAAGATCCCATGATTACCAACCTAATATCGATAATACCTTCCCTGGTTCCACCACCGTAGTGCCAGAATATGTTGAACACAATGTCACAGTTGTTGACTGGACTAGGAAGGTTGTAGGTGATCCTTTGGATAAAATTAGAAGATACCTTATTTCTCTTTTTCCTATTGCTCAATGGATCTTACATTATAATGGAAAATGGTTATATGGTGACTTGATCGCCGGTGTTACTGTTGGGGTTGTCTTAGTTCCTCAATCTATGTCTTATGCACAATTGGCATCTTTGCCTGCCCAATACGGGTTATACTCTTCATTCGTCGGAGTGTTTATTTATTCCTTCTTTGCCACCTCCAAAGATGTTTCCATCGGTCCTGTTGCCGTCATGTCATTACAAGTTTCAAAAGTCATAGCCAAAGTTGTTGATAAAACCGGTGACAAATACACTGCCCCTGAGATCGCCACCTTCTTGTCCCTTATCTGTGGTGGTATTGCTGCCGCTATCGGTATTCTCCGTTTAGGATTCATCTTGGAATTCATCTCTATCCCTGCAGTTATGGGATTCATGTCTGGTTCCGCTTTCTCCATTATCGTTGGTCAAGTTCCAGGTTTGATGGGCTTTAACTCACGTGTCAACACCAGAGAAGCTACATACAAAGTCGTTATTAATACCCTTAAAAACTTGAAACACAGTAACTCAGATGCTGCCTTCGGGTTGGTTGCCTTGTTTGTATTGTTCTTCTGGAAATGGTCTACCGAGTACGGTCAAAAGAGACTCCCAAAGTTTAAGACTTATTTCTTCTACTTTCAACAATTAAGAAACGCTATTGTCATCATTGTTGCCACCGCCATCTCTTGGGGTATTGTACATCCAAAGAAGGTCTCATACTCTGGTCCTGCTGGAAAGTTCAAGCCTCCTATCAGTGTGATCGGTAAGGTGCCAAAAGGATTGAAAAACGTTGGTGTTATGACCATTCCAAATGGAATCTTTGGTGACATGGCCTCTGAAATCCCTGTGTCTGTTATCATCTTATTATTGGAACATATTGCCATTTCCAAATCTTTTGGTAGAGTCAATGATTATAAAGTTGTTCCTGACCAAGAAGTTATTGCTATTGGTATTAATAACTTGATTGGTACCTTTTTTAATGCTTATCCATCTACCGGTTCATTTTCCAGATCTGCTTTGAAGGCTAAGTGTGGGGTCAGAACTCCTCTTGCCGGTATTTTCACTGGTGCAGTTGTGTTATTGGCATTATACTGTTTGACTTCTGCTTTCTACTACATTCCAAAGGCCACTTTATGTGCAGTTATTATCCATGCTGTTTCCGATTTGATTGCAAACTATAAGGTTACATGGAACTTCTGGAATATTGCACCATTAGATGCTGGTATTTTCGTTGTTGCTGTTTTCATCACTGTATTTTCTTCCATTGAAAATGGTGTTTACTTTGCAATTTGTGCTTCGGTAGCAGTTTTATTATTTAGAATTGCTAAACCAAAGGGATTCTTCTTGGGAAGGATCCAAGTTGCTGAAGTTATCAACCCAGTTGTTGATCAATTAGAAAGTGATTCATATAGCGTTGGAAACCAATCACCTTCCTCTTCTCAAATTTCATCAGAAGATCTTGAAATTCATCAAGTGATCAATTCTTCAGCTCAAAGTACCAAGATCAAAAACGAAAGCTCCAAATTGGGTAACCAAAATTCCGTGAATACCACCACTCAAGAATTATTGAAGAAGAATCCAAAGGTAAAATTCCATACCAGATGGGTTCCATTAACCAAAGAAAATCTTAATTTCCATTTGAATGTGCAACCTCCTCCACCAGGAGTGATTGTGTTTAAGCCTGTTGAATCCTTTACATACCCTAATTCGTCAAGAGCAATTGATGCTGTTACAGATGAAGTCAAAAGATGGACCAGACGTGGAAAGCCATACAATTTCACTGATACCGGATCGAGACCATGGAATGATCCAGGTCCATTAAGATGGAACTTGCCTTGGAAGAAAAAGAGTGAAATTGAAGAAAACGGACCATTGGAAGATACAAGACCCGTTTTAAGAGTTGTTCATTTTGATTTTTCCACTGTTGCCAATATTGATGTGACCAGTGTTCAAGCATTGGTTGATTTAAGAAAAGCCCTTAATATTTATGCCGATAGAGAAGTCGAATTCCATTTTTCGGGTATTCTTAGTCCATGGATCAGAAGAGGATTATTGAAGGCAGGGTTTGGATCATATGCTGAAGATGGCTTAATTAGTGATACGACTTATGTGAACATTGCAACTGGAAATTATGACCTTGAAGCTGGCCTTGATGGTGAATACTATGCTGCAGTTAGTACCAATACTCCATTCTTTCATTTTGATATTCCAGACTATAGATAGATATTTTATATAGCATCGAATTAATACATTTTAGATAAGTAATAAAAAAATTGTACATTGCAGGTTGGGGAAATTGGGAGCAGTAGTGGAAGCAGATTATGAAGGTAGTGGAGATGGCCAAGATAGTGTAGATGGTGGGCGGAGATGATAGAGACGGCGGAGATGGTGCAGCAGATCAGCTGACTGGTTGGTATAGTCTAGAATTAGGAAATCTGCATACTCAAAAGTACATAATTTAGAATTGCATTGATGTTCATAGTTAAGAAATCAGTAGTGAAACCTTCATAGTTAAAGAGAGAGAGCACAAGAAGTCTCCATAGTTAAGGGGTCACGTGCCAGTTTCCATAATGTGACAATCTTCTCATTAGCGACGCGTCTAAATATACATACAATCGTAAGTCAACTACGATAACCACAATGTTTTTGATGAAGAGAAAGCATGACCAGATTGATAGAGAGGATAAGCTCAAGAGGATAAAACCTAGTGAATTGGTAAATGTGGAGGATGAAGAAAAGAAATCCGATGAGGTCACTAGTGATAAAACAACGGCAGATCAAGAGGAAGACGAAGCCGAGAATCATCAAGAACAAGACCTGAATGTGCCCAGTGATGATGACAAAAAAGGAGAGGTAGAATTACACCGTCTGGAAAGACAGAAACACAAGGAAGTAGAGAAATTAGAGAAAGAACGCAAGAAAGAAGACGAAAAACGCAATAAAGAGGAAGAAAGAATCAAAGCACAAGCAGCCAAAGAACTTGAGAAAGAATCTAAACGCAAAAAAATCCAAGAAGAAAAGTTGGAAAGAGAAAAAAAGAAGGAAGAGGAGAGAATAGACAGAGAAAGGAAGAAGGAGGAAGAAAGATTGGAAAGAGAAAAGAAGAAAGAAGTAGAAAGATTGGAAAAAGAAAAAAAGAAAGAAGAAGAGAAGTTAGAAAGAGAACGCAAGAAAGAAGAAGAAAAAACCAGGAAAGAAGAAGAAAGAATTCGTAGAGAAGAAGAAAAAACCAGAATACGAAATGAAAAGAAAAAAAAGCTTGAAGAGGATAAGGAACGTAAGGAAGCTGAAAAGAAAAGAATCGAAGAAGAAAGGAACAAGGCAGAAGAAGCTAAAGCAAGAAGTCAAATGAAGATATCTAGCTTTTTCCAGAAGAAAACCAAACCGGATACAAAAGGAATAATCTTTACCAAGAGTGAAACTGATTCAATTGGGTCAAGTACCAAAGAATCAGAATATGAACGAGACTTTCTACCATTTTTTGTACAGCAAAATGTGGTGATGTCTAATTGTGGACGGTTAAAGGGGGATGAATTGGAGAAACTGAAGCTGGAATTTGACGACATAATGAATACCAAAATAACAGATCAAAAAGTACACAATTATTTTGTCTCAGAAGCATGCCACGAGGTTCCAATATCCGATTCTATACCAACGCCTCAAGACATCATTACAGCATTGAATATGTCTAATACCACAGAATCACAGATCTATAGTATGGTCAAAAAATTACCACCAATCAAGTACATTTCTTTCTATGAGAATTCCAAGCCTCCATATGTGGGAACTTGGTGTTCCAGCAAGCACCAAAGTGTCAAAATTCCTGTTTTCAACCCTGTGGATACCAGTTTGACGGGTCTTGACTACGAATATGATTCTGATTTGGAGTGGAATAAGGAAGATGAAGATGGAGAGGATTTGGATAATGAAGAAGACGATGACGATGACGATATGGTTGGAGGTGAAGATGATGATATAGACGACTTCGTGGAGAACAACAACCAGGAAGGAAGCAACAGCAAAAGGTTCCACTCATTGGTGGTACTTAATAAATGGAACGATGGAACAAATGACGATTTTTTCAAGCAATTAAGTACGAGTATGGTATGTGAAATTAATGTTCCAGTTGACCCATTATATGATTATTGGGTACCCAAAGAAGAAGTTGGAAGCAAGGACCTGAACAATAATGTGACCAACGTTGTGAATTCTGGTCCAGGTACTCCCAAGAAGATTATTCAGGATCCCAAAGTGATAATGGGCTTGGTTGAATTTATTCGCAAGAACCAAGATTTCACTATTGGTACATTAGTAGAACTTTCAAAGAAGGAGTTCAAGGAATTCACAAAGGCACTTTTAAAGAACACTATACAAGAAATTGCAGTGTACAACAAGAGAACATCCAATTGGGATATCAAGGGAGACAAAGAAGAACAAACCAAGACTGCATAGACTCTGCATAGAAGTAGAGCTATATAAGTTATAAAAGTAAAGACAATAATAGTATCACAAATGATAATAATGTTAAAAGAAACTTCGATAGTAGCAGAAGCAACATTAAAGTGGTTATAATACTGAAATGTAGATTTATATTCTTTTGATGTTTTGATATTCATTTGAAGCATTTTCTTTTTCTCTTGCAGCTCTTATCTAAATGATCATTCTCATCACATAAATATTTTGGATACGCGTAAATCAACCGGTATGCACCAACCTACTCCTTTAGAAGCTCATGATTCTGAGCTCTATTTTGCGTCCACCCAGATGCAAGCTCGACACGAAGACACGGTGGAACAGGATAGGAAAGAGGATACTTTAAATAGGAAACTTTCCATTCTCCAAATGTACAAAAGCGAAGACTCCAAATCACGATCTACTACACCAGAGGGCAAAGAAACCACCACCACAACTATAATGTCAAATCTGAAACCGGAACCGAAACCGAAACTGAAACCAAAATCTTCAAATAAAACTACAAAATCTACGAAAGAGCCAAAAAATGGTGGCAAAAGAAGAAATCAACCGAAAGCAAGCAAACAGACCCTTAGTACTATGGTTAGAGAGACGTACTCGAAGCTCAGTTACTTTTCAGGAGATCAGACTAAGATAGACGGGTTTCTTGGAATCAGTCACAATAGCAATAAGGGCATGTTATATACCAAAGAGGAGTGGATCCATATTGTTAAAAATATACGGATGCAATTCCCAGAGCTTTCGGGCAATCGAAAGCGCAGTTTGAACATGATCACGAAACGGATCGACAAATTCCATGACAATGGTGCTGAAGGTGGAATGTGGTCACAGGCATCGGCGCATATTGCATTAGATTACGAGGAGTTAAAGTGGTTATATGATATAGAAGGAGAGGAAGAAGAGAGCAGTCAAGAATCCGAAGACCTGAGATTGTACGTGATGACATTATCGCAGAATGGAGGAAGAGTAGAAAAGGATCAAATGGAACCAATTCGAGACATAATAGATGATGTGAATGAAGATTCAATTCAAGACAAAAAGGAGGATCAACAATATGTACTGGAAGACCAGCGAAACAAACTACTGGACCAACAAACTGAGGAGTTTAACACCAAGAAACTAATTTCTGAAGAACCAATACCTATTGAAATAATTCTGGATTCCGAACCGGAAATAGAACTCATTGATACGTCTACTTGTCAAATAAATGATACACCCATTGAGATCCATTCGTCACATCAAAGAGAACCTTACGAAGATATGGGGTCAATCAATAGTTTCCCTTTCGCAGATTCCAAAAACGAATCGATATTCGAAGTTATCAACAGCACCAATGTGACTCCAAAGAAAGCAAATTGCAGATTTAGTGAATTAAAAGAATTAGATTTGAGTCCGATAAAATCAACGAATAAAGCCAACTCCATCAACTCAACCAATGAACAGTTAACACCAATAAATTCCCCCATTTTCCATTCCATATCTAAAAGTTCAGAGCGGGTGAAACAGACCCCAATGAAAGATGTTGATATTTCACCATTCAAGACTCCAAAACGTCTTTTCAACCTGACGAACAAGGCCCTCAAACGATCCAACCCGTTTGAAGAGGAAAATAAGTCGCCTACTAAACCTGATTCGGAAGTGATTGTGTCGTCACAAGAATCTGTATATTCCACTGCTCAGACAAAGTTCCAACCTAAGAGTTTTCGTACTACCCTTATTGAAGTACGAAGTGATTTGAAGGTTACAGATTATGAAGATTCAAAGGTAAAAATCAGAAAAGTAGGAACCCGAAAAGAGCACCATGATAATGTTGAAGTGATACCAGATTCCGAGGGTGAGATGAATAATGAACCGGAGATTGAAGTGATATCCGATTCAGAAGAAGAAAATGAGTATAGTATAATAGAGATCACACGAGAGGTAGAACAACCCAAGCTGGAACAAAATACGCTGGAACTAATTGATATAGGTAACTCATCAGTGATGCAAGTACCCTCTAGTCCTACATTAACCCCCAATGGGATTCTCCAATATCTAGATACACAACTTAGTGAAGATGACGAAAGTGTCGATTCGGAAAGAATTGAAACGACCAAAAAAACGGTAATCGATTCCAACTCCATAGTTTCGTCAACTATTGATTTTGAAAACCTTAGTGTGAAACAATTGAAGGACACGTTCCAAGAATGGAATTTGAAGCCCGTCAAGGGAAAAGAGAAAATGGTCCGCATACTTCAAGAAACCAGCAAATTGGTCGATATGGAAAGTCCAGCTTCATCCCAAAACATCACCCAATCGATCCATACCAAACTCAACCAATTAATACGACAAGACCAATTATGGTATGATAAAGTAATCAGTTTTGAGCCGTTAAAATTGGAGAATCTACAACAATGGTTGGAGTCACTTGGTTACAGGATCGAAGCCGATGTTCTAGAAAAGTACTGTGATGAACTGGGAATCTGTTGCACAAATCAGAGATAGAAATATATTAGATAGTAATTATAGTAATTAACGAGATCATGAAATTAACCGAGTGAGAACAGAGAAGATAGCATATTACGACCCAACCAATATAAACAAACAATGGGTCAGTATCCTTAAATTACAACGCTATCCTCCGAAAACCCCAATCGCCGCTTTTATTCTCTTCAAAACAACGTTTCTTCTACTTCGTTGTTCTTTAATTTTGTTCTTCTTCTACTACCTCTTATTCCCTTGTAATATTCTATTATAACCTAAATATACTTTTTATGATCAGAATCAATACGATCTTCTACCAACTTGGCATTTATATATGATATAATCTTAGAACTCACACCAGCATTAGCAATAAGCGTTCCAGGCCCGAAAATCACGTTATTGAGCAAACTTCCATACGGTCTATTGATCAATACTGATACAGCCCAAAAGAAATGATAACCCCACATCACCACCAAAAGTATCGTAAGAGCGGTAAGAATAAACGCATTAAACACTCTAGTTTTGTAGATTCTCTCCTCGGGCTTGTACACCGGTTTTCTTGGTTGAACAGCCATTTTTAATGATCCAGTGGCGGTTACTAATATTACCGCAACACGATTCTACCTCAAATCAATCTTGACCTCATTCCAAATAGACATGCTTACGTAAACGAAAAAACGCACAAGAAGCTCTTATGAAAACGTCGTGTGCACACCATTTTCAAATATGCCAACTAGAGGTCAAACGTACGATAAATTGTGCAGCCGCTGACCATATCAACTAAACCATAGATGGTATATCATGTCACAGATTAAACCGATCGAGCCTTCGTATTATTCGGGAGGCATTCCGGTATTTCATCCGTCCATGGAGCAATTTGCCGACTTCTACCAATTCAATAAGTCCATCAACAGCTACGGTATGAAGTCGGGCATTGTGAAGATAATACCTCCCCAAAAGTGGATCGACAGTGTTTCCAAGTGTTATACCGACGATACACTCCAAGGTGTGAAGATCAAAAACCCGATTGTTCAACAAATCAACTCTTCTAACCCTGGTGTATTTTCATTACAAAACATCGAAAAGTTACGATCCTTCAACATGTATCAATGGAAAGATGTATCAGAAAAATCGAATTTCCAGCCCCCCACCCTGAAGGTAAAACTTCCAGTTCAACCTAAGCATCATCGATCTGCAATCCAAAACGTATGCTACCCCGATGTTTCACAATTCACCCCGGAAAGATGCACGGAGTTGGAGAAAAACTATTGGAGAACTCTTACTTATGCCGAGCCTATGTACGGGGCCGATATGATGGGTTCTCTCTTCACAGATAATATCAAGAGTTGGAACGTTGGTCATCTTCCTAATATTCTAGACCTTATGGATGCGAAATTGCCTGGGGTCAATGAGGCCTACTTGTATGCCGGATTATGGAAGGCTTCTTTTGCATGGCATCTTGAAGACCAGGACTTATATTCTATCAACTATATACATTTCGGAGCTCCTAAACAATGGTACCTGATTCCCCAAGAAGAGTCCGAGAAGTTTTTTAACTTAATGAAAGAGACTTTCAATGATGAGTACCGAGCATGTCATGAATTTTTGAGGCATAAGACATTTTTGGTGTCGCCACAATTCTTGACCAAACATGGTATTAAACACAATGAGATTGTTCATAATCAACATGAATTCATAATTACTTATCCTTATGGGTACCACGCAGGATTCAATTACGGATACAACTTAGCAGAGTCCGTCAACTTTGCCTTGGATGATTGGTTTCCTATAGGAAACGTGACCAAGAAGTGTGAGTGCATACATGACTCCGTAGGTATCAATGTGAAGCAATTGATATGCAAATTCAACGGTGTTACATATGAAGAGTCCGAAATAGAAGAAGATATCACGTCGGAAGAATTATCAACCACGCCTCAGGAAGAGGTACCTAGAATAATAAAAAGACGGAAGACAAGCGAAGGTCGTAAGACTAATGAAGGACGCAAAAAAGAGCGCCAAAAGGTACCAGAACCAGAACCAGTGGAACACGAATGTGCGTTATGTCCCAATTCATTTTCAGATCTGGAACTTGGTATACACCCACTCTTTCGTCTATACAATACTGACAGCTTGAGTAAGAATCGCCAGCGCTTGAGGGTGCACAAGGTATGTGCCAGTATGTTTCCAGAACAGATACAGACGAGCATAGGACCTCAAGGAAGCGAGATGTATAGGGGTATGGAGTCGATTTCCAAAAGTCAGAAAAGATTACGGTGTATGGTGTGCCAAAGAGGAAAAGCAAAGAAACCCGAGCAGGATGGTGCGTGCTATCAATGTACTTTTCCAAAATGTACTAGAGCCTTCCATGGAACATGCGGAATTGCTGATGGTGTTATGCTTGATTTTGAGAACAGACTGTTCTTGTGTAAGTTCCACAGAAGAAAGACAGAAACGACCCATAAGGATTGGCAAGAACAGCTCGTAAAGTTTGGGACTGGGAGCTGGATACAATTTACGTTTAACAATAGTTACTACGCGGGGATTGTGATCAGAAACAATCAAAGTGAGTACACATTAGATGTAAGTGTGTATCCTGGACATAAAGAAGTTATTGAAGTGACATATGAAAATGTCATGATAGGAACGAACCCTGGGATTATGGGAGGAGGCAAGAGAAAATCTGATTCTGGCGTGTGGTATGGAGAAGTTGAGGAAAGGAGCAAGAATTATGTAGCGGTACCAAGGGGAAAATCAATTGGAGGAGAAATGACAGGAAACATAGGGGGAGAATCCAGTACCAGGGGTACCAACGTCAAATGGGGAATGAATAGGGATGGCTGTGTGTTGGAAGAAAGTAAATAGTTACGAATTACGAACAATACGAAAATAATAGTGTAGGAAAGAGGGAACCAAAGCGAAGAAGGAGGGCAATAATAAGAGACAAAAAAAGAAGGGAAAGGAAATGTAAGACTATGAGCAATAAGGGCAGTGTTGGCATCTATGACGGAAGGGATTTTGCAAACTACCATGTAAAAGGGGTGGTCAAATGATTTTCATTAATTGGTGTAGAAACGAACCACCATCGTTTTTGAAATGGTGATATCAATAATAGACATATCGTGCGATTAGACAAAGGGAAGAACGACGGCTTGAAAAGAAGACTAGCGTGGTGAAGGTGCGAAAAACCAAGCTGAAAGAGCAAAGAAAGCCGACGAGAACATCTCGAGAAACCGTCAAGAAAAACTCATATTATCAAACAGAAATGGTAAGGAAGGTTATTGAAATTATATCTGACAGTGATGAGTTGATTGAATCGGATGAAGAAGTAATCGAAGTTAAACAGCCACCTAGAAAGAGAAACAAGCCCAATGAGGTATCTTGGGTAGAAAAGTATCAGCCACGAACCAATGGTGATATATGCATTAACCCCCAGAAACTAAATCAAGTAAAGAAGGTACTTCGAGAGATGATCGAAGGGACGTCTAGCACGCGATTATTAGTATTGACGGGACCAGCAGGATGTTCGAAATCGACTACAGTGAAGGTTTTAGCCGACGAATTAGTTACTAACAACCAAGATGAGAAATGGATTGAATACTTGGAGACATCTATTGGACCAAGAATGTCTCAATTTGAAGAATTCATGAATGATGCAAAGTATAGAGTCGGCCAGAATTTGGCAGTAACTATAGTGGAAGAATTACCCAATGTATTCCATTTGGAGACCTTGATGGGTTTCCGTGATAGTATTCGACAGTGGCTTTATGTTGACGGTAGGGTTCCTCCATTGGTGATATGTTTGACTGAATCGGAATATCAATCTGGAGAGTCTAATCGGTATACCTATAGTGTTGACAATAATCTCTGTGCTGACACGTTATTGGGAAAGGCCATATTAGGAGCACCACAAGTACAACATATCAAGTTTAATGCTCTCGCCAATCGGTTCATTAAAAAGAGTATCAACAAAGTAATCAAGAATGAAAGTAATACGTTTCGGGGAATACCAAAAGGGGTTCTCGATAAGGTAGTTGACGATATGGGAAAGAACGGAGATATCCGATCTTTGATATGTAATTTAGAGTTGTGGGGATGTCATTATGTTAAAGAAAGAGAAAGAAATATGGGAAGTGGGAAATGGAAGGAAGGAAAGGAGATAGAAAACAACCAAAAAAAGGATCTTACTAGTTCCTTTTCTTTATGGTCGAACTACCAACGTGAATCTCAAATAGGACTATTTCATGCTATTGGGAAGATTATATATTCAAGTTCTGAATTCGAAGAGATGACCAACGAAGAGTCGGATTTCTATTCGATTGAAAGAGTACTTACAGATTTCAACAACGATAATTTTTCACTACTTAATTTGGCCATTTTAGAGAATTATCATATCTATCAAGATTCTCAATATCGATTAGAAGTGGCCAGTTCTATTGCAGATGATTTGAGTATCAATGATACCATGGGTCCTGATTTCAATAAAGAGATAGCCATACGATCTACGAGAAATAACCTAAGATTAGCCAATAATGAATCTAATTCATCGGCCAAAAAACCAGGAAGACTTCGTGTGAAGTTTCCTCGACATTTCAAAATGATACGTCAGTACAATAAAACGCAATCTCAAATACGTTCATACCATCGGTATATTGATCAACTACATACTTCATTTGAGAATCTCAACATGATAGACGGATATTATATTCCATTGATTTATAACAAAAAATATCCCAAAAGATACAGGTATAACAGGTTAGGAGGAAAGCTTCAAGAAGTATACGCAGATGAAGATTTCACGATCGTGGACGAGCAAGAAGATGTCCAATATGAGGTGGACCAATTTCAAATCGAAATTGGGACCAAAATGTCAAACGAAGAATTTGAGGAAGATGATGAAGGTGAACTCAGTGACCCAATTGACGATAGTAACGACGAGGGTGATAATGATGATGATGATGATGATGATGATGGTTTTGGTGATGAGGACGGGTTTCTGTCTGATCCAGAATTGGATGTGTTGATTTCGCAAGGAAGGGTATAAATAGTGGGTAGAAAGTTGGAAGCATATAGAAAAGCCCTGAAGATGAATAACTAATTTGATATAAAAACGAAGTAGGAAGTAAAGACAGTTGTCATGAAGAACATTACTATTACCAAACAACATATTAGACTCATATATTGAATACATCCTCTATTTCTCTTTACATATTTCGTTCACGATCATTTAAACTTTGATGCATCTATATTCAAGCCTTCATGGCGCTTTCGAAAAATTGGTCATCGTCTTCAATACTTTCCTTGATCACATCCAATCCACCTTGGAACTCACCGTTGATATATAATTGTGGGAATGTAGGCCAGTCACTGAAGTTCTTAAGTCCTTGTCTTACTGAGTCGTCCTTTAAGATATCAAAAAAACCAAATCTAACTTGGTGTTCTCTTAAGATGGCCACCAATTGTCTTGAGAAACCACACTGAGGAGATGAAGGGGAACCTTTCATGAAAAGCATAATTGGGGCTGCATTTGTCAATTTGGATAATCTTTCGCTCAAAGCTTCTTCTGATTCTTCAGGAGTTGCAGTGGTTGGGGCGGATGCTGGAGCAGGGGCTACTGGAGCAGTGGTGGCCGCCACAGGAGCATCGGCTGGCGACGAGAATTGATTAAGAGCATTAATAAACTCCTTTGGATCGGCACCTGATAATTCCTTCAAAATGGTCGAATTACGAATAAGAATGAAGTATGGAACAGCACTGACTTCAAAAAGCTCACTGATTTCCGACAATTCGTCGGCATTGATAGAAAGGAAAAGAATGCTGGGGTCGCTTGCCTTCGAGTCCGCCAACGTCTTGAACACACTATTCATGGTCTTACATGGCCCAGCCCATGGGGTGTGGAAGTAGAGGGCAATGAGCTTGGTGGGGTCCGAGTTGGTCAACTCAGTGAACTGTGACTCGGATTGTATTTCGGTAACAGGCATGGTGGTGATGACTCTTACTAATATGGGTGAAGAGTTTTGAATATTAGTGATACGATTATGTCAGCGAAGGAAATATAACCTAGACACTTTGAGAGGTTGAAGATCAGGTGTGAGTGTGGAAAAAAATAGTTCTGAAGACGTTTGATCAGGTGGGTATTTCTCACGTGATGTACCACTGCTAGCTCCAGTCATGGACCCTGTGCAATCGCTATTTTGTGTTCTGCACGCAACGTGTGGGAATATCGAGTTGATTACGTATATCGGCTTGGGTGTCGTCGTGTCATATTGCAGCTCGGTGGAAATTGCGCTCGGTACAATAATTAGGGCCATGTTTATATTGCCACGGCCATATGGCGGTTGTCGGTTTTTGGAATATTGGGGGTTTTTTGCGGGTTTTGTAGGTCGGCTACGAGCAAGACGACGGACATGCTAGGTATTATTAACATTCAATATTCTTCTTGATTGAGCCACAGATGCCACTTTTCTCCGATAAGACACTGCTTGCCAACAATTTCAGTTGCCTACCAGGAAGGCTTAAGGTACTAATGAGAATGATGGTTTCTAAGATTTGTCGGGATCATGTGGCCTATGCGCGGCAATTTCGGAGTTGGATTTCTACATAATGTATCGTATTTAGTGGGGTAAAGTTTTTTGGGTAGGTCATTTACCCCACAAAATCTCGAGCGGTAACAGCAAAGGAACACAGAAACTAGCCACTGCACTATAATAAGAACTAAACAATAGATGCAAAAAGGGACTCCACTCAGGGGTTGGTCAGTGATCAAATCACAGGAAGAGGAAGAAGTACGAGATGGTAGGATATATCAGAGACCAGGTAACTCGTAGTATAAGGGAAATGTTCGTAGCACATAAAAAAAGATAGTTGAAATTTAAAGTTTCATTCTCACTAAGTTGCTTACAATATTTACACCGTAGAAGTGCAATGTTGGGGGACCAAATCTGGGGTCAAAGTAACAATCGATACTAAAACACACCCATCCTGGGCTTAACCTTTCAGCCCCTTGCATGTGGTACTTAACATAAGATAGACAGACAGAACGCCCCCAGTAGGTAGAAACAAAAAATAACAAACCAATCTGGTAACTATTTCCACATTTGTTCAAGCATATAAATAACACTAAATCCATGCCAATGCAGGGATTTTCGGAAAGCCCATACTTCCTTTTCAAATATTCTTACTTTTCACCAACGAGGAATTTTTCCCATAGGAGAAATACCAACTACTTTTTTCTGAGACTCCGAGTTATTTACATACATATATATATACCCATATATATATATATATATATCCATATATGACCGATTCCATCACTCAAGTTTTCATCTTAAGCTAGTCCGTTCTTCCCCCCGAACCCCCACTACATTTACGACACCTTGCTATCGTACAGTACTAGACTCCTTTTCCTTGACCCCATTATCTTGACTAGCGGTCGTTTCAGTACGGTTTTTTTTTCGCTAGGAAACTAATTTAACTTCCGGTTCCGGGATTTTGTGTAACGGCAGCCCCCCACAAATTTTCCCTGACTCAGCAAATTCCACACAAACAATAACCAATGCTTTCATCGCCCTTAGCATTGCAGACTTTTGAGCAACATAATTCCAACAGCCATAAAAGTCCCACCAACAAATCAAAGGCGCCCGCCAGATCTACCACATCCACCCACTCACGCCGCGCCTCCTATTACACCAACCCCCCTACGCCGTCGGCCCAACTATACAACGCTCACATGGATAACGCCGTTGAGACGCCGAACTCGGCGTCCAAAAAGAAAAACGTCCCTGTAGAGTTCACATCGTACGGGACGACTCCGTCGGGAAAACCACGTCTTTTTGTCTGTCAAGTCTGTACCAGGGCCTTTGCCCGTTTGGAACATTTGAGACGTCATGAAAGATCTCATACAAAAGAAAAACCTTTCAGTTGTGGGGTATGTCAACGCAAATTCTCCAGGCGAGATTTGCTTCTCAGACATGCCCAGAAGCTTCATGCGGGATGCTCTGATGCTATCACTCGGTTAAGAAGAAAATCCATCAAACGTTCCAATAGCACGTCCACCGGTGATGGTAGCACCAATAATGATGATGATCTCTACGAAGTAGATGATGATGAAGATCAAGATCAAGATATTGACATGACCCCAAGTGATTCCAAATCACCTTATAAAATCCCTCAAGACAAACAAAACCTGAAACTAGGCAATAATCTCAATTTCAATTCCACAGATGATGAATTGGTCCAATTCAACCTCAATCTTTTTAGTCCCCCTGTCAATACCTCTAAGTCAAAGATAACAAAAGCTGGCCCTCCAAACTCAACTATGGGTAAGGCCGTGGGATCTCCTTCCGCTCATGTTAGACACTCATCTATGACTAAAGACGTCCTGGGTGCATCCACTCCTCTTCAAAGACAAGTCTTTGAACAAAGAAAAAAAC
Organism: Suhomyces tibetensis; assembly: GCA_030570835.1. Classification (NCBI taxonomy): domain Eukaryota; kingdom Fungi; phylum Ascomycota; class Pichiomycetes; order Serinales; family Debaryomycetaceae; genus Suhomyces; species Suhomyces tibetensis. The sequence continues at coordinate 274,315 of JAJLWT010000001.1, forward strand.
TAGTACTGAACAGAAGCCGTAGAGGTGCATCTTTCTCAGCCCAATCAGGTGCCAACTACTCTATTGGTTTGCCGGAATTTAATGACATGTACCCAAATACAGAAAATGTCGAGTTTTCAACCCCACAAATGCTTCCTTCTTCAATGAATGATGAAATCCATTGGTTGAACAATCTTCTGAGTATTCCCGGAATGATCAATGATTCGAATGGCTCGAAATTTCCTGGTGCTGGTCTGGGAATCAATATGCGTAATAGCTCCATATCGTCAGCTTTGGAAAGCTCAAACCCTACACCACCTTCAAATGTATCTCACCATGGATCATTCTCCAATAAAATGGGAACTTTCAACCCGATGGAAAGTCAAGATAGTACCCCCTTACTGGAGTTTGACCCTTCAAGCAACCTTTCTTACTTGATGCCAACTGCTACGATTACCAACCAAGAACTCCAACACGGTATAGCTGCAACCAGGAATAATCAGGGCCACCAACATGTGGTGGAAGGTAACCAAGGAATTTCGCATAGAGGAGGTTTGAATCCAGATCTTCGTGGATTTGGAATGAATAATAACAAAGGCAATTTCAAAAAAGAAGAACAAACCGATTTTGGATATTCTTTTTATGATATTCCAGAAGCGATGATGTCATTAAAGCTTCCGGACCAATCGTCTCTTCAACTGCAACCTAATCCTTCAGAACTCGGACAATCAATTCACCAATTTCGTGCATTAACCCCTATCAAACAAGAATTCGAGGATGATCTTCTTCAAGATGAGAAGAACTCCATCTCAAAGTCTACAACTGACCAGAATTTCGACTTGACTTTCTTGAATGATATCGGTGAACTTACCCATGGACAAGATGTCGATTCGAAATTCCTTCCTAATGGTTACTCTTTCTACGGTGACAATCCTTCAGTTTCATCCTCAGGTATCGAAGCATACTCCCCAAGTATCTTATCGCCTCTGGTTAATTTCAACGGTGTCAAGTCCGAACAAAGTACCCTCGATCACTCGCAATTGTTAGATATCGAACATACACAATTTCAACGCCATCCAGGGATGACCAACTCCCAGCGTGTCAGAAATGGTAACTATTGTAAGAATAAGCTTTTCACCAACAATCTTCGTCAAATGCTTCACAAATCACTTAGTAAATATCCTATTAGTGGCATCATGAACCCATCAATTCCTTCCAATGAAAAATTAGAATTCTACTTGAGTAAGTTCGTACTGGTATTCTTGAGCCATTTCCCGTTCATTCATATCTCAAAGTTGAATGAATACGAAATCATGAACATGACTACTAATGAAGATTGGAATAACGAAGCAGCTAGAGTATGCTTACCATTATTGGTGGCCACGGTAGGAGCATTATTATCCAATAACAAGAACGATTCTGAACACCTTTATGAAGCTTCTAGAAGAACCATTCATATCTACTTAGAGAGTAGAAAGAATGGCAATGGCAACAATCCTGATGATAAGAGTTCAGGTAAGGACCAAAGCTCTACAGTTAACCCTCTTTGGTTAATCCAATCTTTGACATTATCAGTGATTTACGGATTGTTTTCTGAAAATGAAAATAATGTTTACATTGTGATCAGACAGTTAAATGCGTTGAATTCATTGGTGAAAACATCTATCAAGAGTAAGCGCTCAATTTTGTTTTCGATGAATTGTGAAGATGAAGAATGGTTCAAGAAATTAAGTAATAAGACACCATTTGAAGGTTCCTTGTTCTCCAACAATTTCAACGATGAATTAAAGTTCAAGAATAATCTTAATGTGCAATCCCAATCTAGAATAGTATTGATGATTTATCGTTTAACTAATTTCTTGTTGATGATGTATAATGTCCCGTTAACATTGAGTATAAATGACTTGAATGGTTTACCCATGCCAAACAAAAATGATGACTTGTTATGGAGTTTCAAAAGTTATCAAGAATTCCAAGAGTACAATAATAGCCATAGCACTATGAACAATAGAAAGACCTTAGACGAATACATCAACGGAGAAAAGATAGAATACAAGGACCTCTTGTTGAGTATCACCAAAATGAACTTACATCCTGACTCCAACGACAAGACTTTAAGCACACAATTGAGTCAATTGAGTCGATTTGGATTCATATGTATTGTTCATGGACTTTTCGAAATCAAACTGTACCAAGAAATGAAGAATGTGAATATTATAGCAATCTTAGATGAGTTAACTAAATATCTTCCCAGCCTCCCTCATAACAATACCCACGACCATGAACACCATCAAGATTACGAAAAATTAGACTATGCGTTACTTGCAAATTATACCAAGTTGTCTACTTTGATAGATTTCAAATCCGTTAAGGAACAAAGTTGGTTGCGCAATTATGATGAGTTGACCAAGAGTTTTGACAAGTTTTTGGTAGAGAACAATCCGGATACTTCAAATACTGTGAGTGATTCCGATTATTTACGCATTGTAGATTGTTGTTTGATGATTGTTAAGTTGATATTGTATAAGTCGGATGATATTATTGCTGGGGATCACCAAGGTGTCGGTAGTCCCGTTAACCATTCAAATCTAATTTCCCATGCAAATCCTGCTGTTCAATCAGACGCAAGCCCTTCAACTGATGGACCTGCTGGTTTCCATACTGATTTTGGATTCTTGACAAGTAACTTATCAGAAGATTATGGATCAACTAGTGGAGGAAATCAATACCAAGATTTGAAAAATTTATTAGGTGACGGATCTCATAAAAACCTTGAAGAAAGTAAAGGAAATGGTTCTGAAAACACGTTGAGTCAATTCGAAAAACATCTCAGCTTGAGGGTTCACGACGAATTCGATATTTCCACCAACTCCATCCATTCTCAAATGTTGTTCCATGTGTTTACTATCTTGGCAGGTTTTTCAATTTATATCTGCAGGCGTAACAATCCAAACACAGCCAATGGGTTGAAACAAAATTCAAATTCTCCGGATTTACTATTTGAATTGAATCATCGTTTTAGTATGGTTTTAAAGTTGCTAGACAAGATTGAAAATTTCCTTAAGCTGAAGTACCTGCAGCAAGGTGCTAAAGGGATGCAAGGAGAAGTATTGGATCAATTCTTTTCCAATTTGTACTTGTACAATGGATCAAGAAACCCCAATGATAACGAGAATAATTACATGATGGAAAAGACGTTGTACATATTAAAAGTGGGTGAAGTGGTGTTGAATTACTTATTCGATGCCAATATCAAGGTGTCTATATTCAAAAAACTCAGTGGAAGTTTGGCACAAATCAGGAAATATTTGATTGATAATGAATCGAAAATCCTCCTGTAATTATGACGTCTCACCTTATCTTCAACTTAACGTTACACGCTCACCTAATATCTCTTATGATTATTATATATTTATTACTGTAATTCAATTACTTATTTATTTTTTTCATAACCTGGTAGATGTTCCGCAATCGAGTGCAACCATCATTACCTGTAATTATACCAACCAACAAATATGACATAGCCGTACCTGGCGTTTCCGGGAATCTCGTCTGGTGTTTGGGATACAACTGAGATGCACATGCTAGGAATATCGATCTTTCCTCCACAAGAGGGTTTTGAAATGGAATTGAGTCCAGCGGCGAAGGGGGGCTACCTGAAGTGCATATACCATATTTATAGTAGTTGGTAATATATCGCTCAAGCCGTCTGTGAATCACCCTAGTCATCTGTGAATCACTTTAGTCATCTGTGAATCACCAGAGCCACAGGAACGCTTCCTTAATAAGGACAAATGCATTGTCGGCATCAATATTTTGCACCCTCAAGTGCAGAAAAATATTTTTTAGATTGCTTTTCCTTCACACTTAGTTGATAACACACCAGTGGGTTGTCCTCTACTTGTAGACACTTGTAGATACTTGAAGAAGGGCATGTCATAACTGCGGAGATTTTGCTGGATGCTGTCGTCTTAAGCGTTGGTATCCCTTCGAACTTGCATCTCTTAGCCTCCCCTTTAGTCCCACACTGCATGATCCCGTACCTTTTGCCACCACAGACTTCATTCCTCGCCACCCCTGCTGCCCCATCATTTCCCTTATCTCTTCTGCATGTCGTGATTTGCTTCCAGATTTCAGTGCTCCTAATGTATTGGATGGGTTTAATGTCGGGTTGTTGTGTGGAGCAGAATTTGTCGCCTGTGCTAGTGCTGCTTTTTGCAACTATTGATGAATATTATAGTATACTTAAACTATATAAATACTATTGAAGATCCGCTAAATTTGGGTGGTTAACTTTCATCAATATACTTTAAGTATCTATCCAAACAACTACTAATCCAATACTAAACCCTAACATGACTTTACCTACTAATCCTACCGTCTTCGTTTCTGGAGCCACTGGTTTTATAGCTCAGAGCATTATTAAGCAATTGATTGAAAAGAACTACCAAGTGATTGGATCTGTTAGATCTGAGGCCAAGGGAAAGCTTTTGAAGTCCCAAATTGCCTCTAATTTCGAATACGTAGTTATTCCTGAGCTTGTTAAAAAGGGTGCTTTTGATGATGTTTTGAAGTCCCACCCAGAAATCTCTGTCTTCGTTCATACTGCTTCTCCCGTATTCATCGTTGCAGACAGCTTTGAGAATGATATCGTTCAGCCTGCCATCAAAGGTACTGAAAACGCCTTGAGATCTGCTAAAACCTACGGTAAGAATATCAAGAAATTTGTGTTTACTTCTTCGTTGGCTGCAAATATCAACATTATCTCACATCCACCTGGTCAGGTCGCCACCGAAGACACTTGGAATGATATCACATATGAAGATACAATTAGCAAGGATGGTATGACTGCTTATCTTGGATCCAAGGTTTTAGCTGAAAGGTACCTTTGGAACTTTGTTAAAGATGAAAAGCCACACTTTGCTGTCAGTGTTGTCAATCCAGCATTCGTTTCTGGTAGACAAGCGTATGATCTCAGAAGTGAGCAACCTTTGAATGCATCATCCGATATCGTTGATCAATTCATCAAATTGAAGGCTGGTGACCCACTTCCACAAATTAATGGTTTTCTTATCAATGTTAGGGACATTGCTGCTGCACATATCTTTGCTTTTGAAGACGATGCAGCTATTAATCAGAGATTGGTTGTTTCTAAATGGCCATTCCTTCCCCAGGATATTGCCAATGTTATCCATGACCATTTTCCACAGTTCAGAGATACTATTCCCAAGAGTGCCCCAAGCGACGCTACTGATATTAGCTACGTAGTGGATGGAAGCAAGACTGAGAAATTGATGGGGCTTGATTATATCAGTTTTGAAGACACCGTTGTTGAAACCGTTAACCAAATCCTTTCTCGTAGTGAATAGTTTTTATGATAGAAATGATGAAGGGCGTTAAGATATGAAGACACCTGAGTACCCGAAACCATTTCAATACATGTTCGAACCCCATAATTCGAAAATTTCATGGTTCCTGTTGGTGTTGAATGTGACAAAAGTAGTTCACGAATCCTTGTGAACATTGTAAAAGGTAAAATAGCTTTCTAAAGCCTTAGGGAACCGCCAAGACTTATGTTCTCTCCTTATTCTTTCAATTATGCAAATTGGTTGCATTATTCCGTTGGCATTTGTCACCAAGGATAATTAACTGACCATCCTGATCCAATTTTGCAATCATCGTCCCAAAACCACCGGGGGTCAATGCATCTTTACACCGTATCCAGAAGTTAGCCATCATCGTCTGGAAGATTTCCCACACACCATTGGCACCACGCCAACCAGTAGTGGCCCTCCTTTTCAGCATCTGCCGTCCAATCTTGCATTCCCACGTCGTAGATAGTGCCACAACCGGCTTCACAGGCTCTAACAAATCATACTGATCACTCACCTGCCACAACAAATCCCGCGTGATCCGCTCGATTCCGACCCCAACATCAATTGCTATCTTCCTGTATGTCGGAGGACAGTCCATTCTACACTTGAGCTTCCTCAAAAACGGATCCAACGATATCAGCTTTGGGCACTGATGACTGCTCGCCAAATCGACCTAAAACACCCAAAACAGACCACGGCACCGATTTCCAGTGGTCGATGGCATCGCCATAATTGATCTGCGTGTCGGAGACCACACAAAAGTCGATATTAATTTCGTTGTTGTTGAAGGTCTTGACAGGCATTGCTAAGAATCTGAACCGCTTCCGATTTAATACTAGGTAATGCGGAGACAGAAAGAGAAAGACGGCACACTAGAATTAGTTAGGAAGGATCCTGTAAGGCAGCACAAACGGAAATTGTAACTTCTGGTTGGACAACAAAATCGTAAAGCGACTACATGTAGCTCCATCCATTCCACTGCCATTTTTGCTAATCGTCTAACCCCTTTTAGTTTGCATCCTTTAAATGGTACTTATCCCATCAGACACTGCATATAGATGTCTGTTATCCTGCACATACCCGATGTTGCATCCTCCTGCACCCTTTTCTGTCATAAGCAAACCTGTCCCAAAGTGGATGGAAATTTGCGCAACCAACTATCACCAAATTAAAACCAATCCTTAATCCATCTGTCCATCCCCCGTCATGATTCTTATAGACAATACGAAGTACTCGCGTATGGAGTGTATCCGAGGCATCGCTCGTCGCAGCGCAAGCACCACCCCCGGCCACTTCTCAAGGTGCGCTCCAAGGGCCGGCCCAACGTGCATGCCAACGGTAACCCCAATCATCGGATCGCTGTGTTTGCCGAAGAGATCGCTCCGTGGGATTCAGCTGGCAGTGACCAATTTCAGACTAACGCGGTGATCAATTTAAAGGCTTCTCCCAGACAGGTCATTCATCTACACCAAAAGCCAAATCATCGGTCCTTCTACGGAAACAGATGCGAATCTCGATCCCAACTCCAGTTTTTTGCAACTATTATTTTGTTTAAAAATGAGTACTAAAATGTATGGGATGTTCCGTACAGCATTATATTATACATACAAAATATTTATTCCTAGAGATTATTATCAAATAAAATATCACTAGCCCCGCTATTATACATAAAGGGGTCAACTTTTTTATTGCCAGTTTTGGGAGGCACTTCTGAGTTACTTTCGTCAGAAGAACTTAATGCTGTATTAGAGCCAGAAGGTACGAAGAAAGGTTGTAAGTCTAACAAACCTTCTAGGTTATTTGGAACTGCACTCACTTGGCCTCCTATATAATTACTAGCAGCTGGTTGTCCCAAAGGTGGTGTGGGAATAGGTTGAGGTGTGTGAGCTGATGATTGAGCTGGAGACGGTTTTCCCACAGTGAAACTTTGTCCAACTTCCGCTCCTCCTTGATAATCTGTGTTCATAGCTAAATTGTCTATGCTATTGGTATTGCTTCTATCCTCACTAGTTTGGTTTTGCCTGTCATCTCCCGGGTTTGCAGCCATGTACTCCGGTGATGAAGCTCCTTCAGCTTCTGGAGTTTCCGATGAAAGATCATTAAACTTATCGTCCAAAGCATTTTTCATCTTGGTAACAATCGTTCCAAGCCTATGTGCTGTTACGCTAATAGGACCAAGCATTACAAGAATATCTCTCGCCGTAGTTAACCGATTCATCAATATGGAAGTATTATATTCGTCTTTGAATCCTGTGGTCGTCTTTCGATGAAGTATGGATAACCCTAACGTTAATGCTGCCATAAAGCAACAATTCACAGCTGGGTACAGTTCGATTCTTTCGGAGTACTGTTTTATATAGAAATTGATCAATTGAATAGTTAAATCTGAAGATCTTACACTAGCCTTGCAGAAATGGACCATGATATTTTCATGTCGTATTCTTTTCGGATTCTTAAGCTCTACGCCGTCACACTTCCTAAATGCAAGATACATAAAGAATGGACGACACAACAACATAATCCCATAAAGTTGAGATAAATGTACCGCAAAAACGGAAAAATTATCTTGACCCACTCTGTTTGGTTCATTGGCAGTTACTTTTGCAACCGTATCCTTTGAATTAGCTGGATAATTAAGAATTTTATCAATCTGTAACTCAGGTGGAAGATTCATCGACCAAAGTTTGAATTCAATTGCCAATCTCTCTGCTTTTAAAGGATCAATAGTTCCACTAAGATAGAAATTTTGGACAATTTGGCCATTCATTTTGGCCACTTTGGCAATCTCCACAAGACACAAGATATTGAGCTTGTTTTCAGGTTCACTGCTCACTAATTCATCGGTGTTTTGAAAATCATCCCAATCATTGTCAACAATTAAAAGAGGTCGTCCAAGTAAGAGGGACGATATTCTGTCACAGACGTACAAACTGACCCATAATTTTCTTCTATGAAAAACGTAATTCTTGTCCTTATATGATTCATTAATATACTTTCTGTGAACACCTAAAGCTTGAGCGTTCCGTATAGCGGTACCCAACATTAGCCAAGATGTACTTCTGTTGCAATTAGATTGATAGTAGAAGTAAATGAGAAAGTAAGCTTCCGTCAACCATAATTTCCCTTCATCCACCGTATTACGGATCAAATTAAACCCGCTTTCAAAATATGCCAGTGAGGTCATTGAAGGTTCCAATTCCTTTACTACTGGACTGTGAGAAATCTCTGCGAACAAAAGTCCAATTGCTATGATCAAGTGTAATAGAGCTAGTTTCTCCCGTTGTGCTTCATCCCCTTTGTCGTACACATGGTCGATAATCTTGATCGTTAAATATCTCATATTGAAGATATACCAACTTTGGTTGATGTTATTATTGAAAAACTTGATCAAAACATCCAAATGCATTCTTTTGGGTAATTTGATAGGAGCACTAGGCTTAATTTGAATCGGTTCATCTAAGATACTTATTCCTTGAGAATCAGAGGTGAAGGCAGAGTCACCAAGTTTTTCCTTGAAGTAGTTTCTGGCTTCAAACAAGAGCGACAAAGGACTGCTTTCTCCGATATATCTTGTGCTGGTGACGGAATCAAACAAAATCCTAGATTCCTTGGGACTGACAGGCATGTCGGTATTCTCAAGTTCCATTTTTGGGCCGCTCTTATCCGGTTCGTCTGATTGGTCTCTGTCTGGGGTACTTGGGTGTGCGTCCGGCATGTCCTCATCCTGGGGTTGGGTGTGGCAGTCATTGCTTTCGGTATCGTCTCCGTGGTCATGCAAGGGAAATGAGAGAAGTGGTTGTAGGCTCTTGGGGATGTAGGTGTTTCGTAGTGGTTTGATGGAGGGCACGAGCTGCGGAGGTGGAGAGCGAGGACTGGAGTAGTTGATAGAAGGTATGGGAAGGTAGGAGGGTTGTTGCTGTGGTAAACTGTGGGATATGTGTTGGTGGTGGTTTGGGATTTGTTTCTGGAGGTGGTGATGAGAAGGAAGCTGCTGGATGTTGGGGAGAGTATGGGGATGGTGATGGGTGAGTTGTGGGTGAGGTAGTTGTTGTTGGTGTGGGTGAGGGAGTTGTTGTTGATGTATATAATTCGATTGTTGGTGATGGTGGGGTTGGTGTTGATGTGATTGCTGTGGGAGAACAGAGAAAGACAATTTCAGAGTCAGGGGTGGGGTTTCAGCAAGGATTTGGGACGGGGATCTGTTAGTCGGTTTTTTGACCCCCTTGGTTGTCCTTCTATCCACTATTGAAAATTCACATACTATATTCTTCTTCTTACATAGTTCGCATGGGGACTTTCCAATACACTTATATTTTCTTTTCTTGCAGTAATCACAGGCCTGGGTGACCTTCTTCCTTCGTTCAGGAGCCAACGGGTAAGTTAGGATTTTCCGATCTTCCATGGTTGGCTGATAGGGACTAACAACAAGTACACAGCGATATATCTAAAGGTGTGTTTAATTCTTGGAGTAAAGGAATACTAGGTTTGAAATTCTGGCTTAATCACTTTCATCCACAAAACGGTAATATGCTTATGTAACACTAAACTGTCTCAAACCCGTGATTTGAAACAATATAAAACGATAGGCACTTCATGTACAGGCTTATTAGGAGTAAGTATTTCTGTTTCTAAAACCAAGAGTGGATGCATGAAACTGCCACTAGGGACAAAATTTTGGGTTGGATCCCCTGGGGCGTGCAACTGCACACTCCGAATGTTGTGATCGTGGGATATAACCATAACTGGACTTATGCAGTGAACTTCCAAAGAGAGACGTTGGTGTGATGAGTGCAATAAAGTTTGATTGGAAGAGAGCGAGCGAGAAAAAGAATAACAGAAGCCAATTAGGCCTGGAGGACGGCAGTTATTGGCACCTTACCGAGTGATGGTAGAACAGTTGGCGAGAGGAAGATGGCGGGGGCAGAGGATTAATGGGGGAAATGCAAATTACGGACGTTGGCACCCATCGCCAGTTCCGTAGTTGGCCTCTGCCACCGATAGGCGCAGCTTGCGGCTGCGCCCTTTGCTCCAGCCGCAGGTCTACTTAGGGCATTATAGTGGGGGTGATGAATCTCACCGCCGTTGTTCAACGCTTTTTTTCTTCCAAGATAGTCAATGGCTCTACAATTCTGCCACGGCTGAATTTTCTAGACCAAAATTCTTGAATTACGTATTCCCGGGACCTTGGTGTGCATAATTTGGGAATTTCTAAGTCTGTTGCTTTATTATTATTCAACAGTAGTATCGTAACTAGTATTATTAGGTCGTCGTCGTTTTCTTCTACACACACTCACCCACACCCACACCCACACCCACATACATACAATACAATACAAAAACATAGTGGGTGCCTCTTCCTTGCTGTACCATTGCTCGTTCTGATTCTTCCATTGTCGCCTATGTGGTTCTGCCGCTGGCAATGCTGCTGTTGCTTCGGCCCTCCCCTATTCTGGCTTGTCATGCCTTCCCCCCCGCTTTTCGCCAAAGCTGCATGGCACATTTCTTCTCATTGCTGTCCTCGATCGCACATAGAAAAAGAAATCAATTATTTTTACACACAAGATTAATGAAGCTTATTCTTTCTGGATGTTATTGTATTGTCGATGCACTCGATTAAATATTTAACAAGTTGGCAGTATTTTAGCTAAGGGACATGAAATTGTTCTCATCAGGTTGTTTCAGTAACTCTAAGCGACTGGGGCCCCTTATACTATTCTGACACTCAATTTCTTTTGTTTCTTCGTGACAACTAATAATTTCTTGAAATTGTACGCATCTATTTGACCCTGTCAAAGGACATCATGGAATATCAGCTCTATCCAATATCCATGATTCGTTGTCTGGACCTCCAACCCTGTTTCACTGTTTTTTGTTACCTGGTTGGGGTTTCATGTATAGTTGGTATTATTTCTCGATAGATAAATCGACGTATTTTATGGTTTTTCTTTTTTTTTTTTCTTTTTTTCTTTTTTTTCATTCTCCTATTCTATTAAAATACAGCCTTTGTCTATCGAATTTTACCATAACATCACATAATTATAGAAATAACCCTGCCTCCGGTACTTATTATTTCTAAGGGGTTGTTACGGATCTCTATCTACGTATCCTCATTGCCTCTATTTGTTCTTTCTGCGTCGTATTCCTTTTGGTCGCTCGTCATAATGCATGTCGAAAAATGGAGAGCTTTGGTTGCCTCCCGCATATCTCTGCCTGAAACAGACGGCGGGAATATGTGGACCGTAAAAGTGTCGCTTGAATAAGATTTCGATCTTGTTACTTATCACCTTACAACAATTTATCCGAGATTTCATATCATATAACTTTTGACACCACGACCAATAACATTACCTCAACTACCACCCTACTTTTCACCAACCTTGTTACTCCTCTTGACTCTCGTATTGTCCCTTGTATTGTCGTCTGCACACTTTAAATGACATTCCAACCACGTTCACCTTTTCTATTTACTATTGTTCTTATTATTATTATTTTTATTAAAATTAATTTGTTCGTATATACAGGTTGCCTATGCCTTACCTTAAACGATCAAAATTTTGACAATCACCAATAATAATCCCAATACTACAAGGCATCGTATCATTTGGAATCCTGTCCTCGTCTGTTCAACGTAATGCTCTTGCACCACCATTTCTTGCTTAAGTTGCTCATAGTTCTGAACTACTATTGTTCCAGCTCTGCTCTGCAAAAAGTACTTCGAAAACTGATGCCGACTCATACTATATAACCCTTGCGTTGATGCATACGGCTCCCCTTGCCTCTCTCGGATTGGCACTTTCTCTCGTAACGCATTGATTTGGGACTTGTACTTGATAACTTTAGGTTGCTCAATACTTGGCACATTTTTGTTCCCTGATGCCGTCCTGATTCTATCTCCTGCAACTTTATCTCGCCCTCTTCCTCTATTGGCTGAGGAACTTTTTGCTCTCGTTTGCCGTACATTTAGTTCCTGCAACTCGCGAACCGCGAACCTTATATCAGTTGTTCCATCTTTGGGCAATGTTGACTCTCGTGATATAAGAACATGCGATTCCGGTCCAACCAACTTTACCACCTCTGATGGAATTTCTGTTTGTTCTTTCCCTTCAATGTGTTGTCCTTCTGTGCTTTTCCGCTTGTCATAGCTTTGTTTCAGTTTGACTCCTTGTTTGCAGTATTCTGGTCCCCTGGTATGTAATTCTTTCCTATTATCCTTTGGGAAATTTTCCTCTGATTTATTACATCCTTGTTCAGTGGTATTGAAGGGGAGCTTCACATCACATGTGAACTCCACATATTCATGACCAAGTTTTTGATCCTCATAAAAACGCTTTACATCACTTATGATTATTTCATCAGAAGTAGTTCCTACTTGGTTCATGAACGATTCTGTCCTCGCGAACAGTCTTTTCCGATTCTTCATTTTAGAGAGCTTATCGACCATCTTCTTCTTTGTCTGCTGGATCAACACTAGCCTTCGTTTCAACACTCTGATAGTTTCTCCCTTTCCGGATCTTGGATAACATTCTGGTTGTGAACATGCTGAGGATACTGATGACGATGATGCCGATGATGATGCTGAAGATGCTGATGACGCCGATGATAATGACAATGTTCCTCCCCGTTTACCCAGTATGATTTTGATCATCGGTATACGTGATTATTCTCTTCCTTTGCTTGATTCCTTTCTTTGGTTCCTTTCCTTTAAGGAAGATAACTGTGCGTACTCTGTATGGAGATCCAAATAATGGTTTGCAAAAGTAGATCTATTTATTTCTCTGTCAAATTTGACATCTCTGCTGATCTTGAAGTATATTTAAACAATAGATCGAAGAAATCATGTCAGGGTTACTGGAAACGCAATTCGGTTGCGAATTTCGGCTCATGGTTGCTAACACCAAAATCAAATCTTATTCACTTTTATACTAACATGGCAATTTCTCAAGTTTTTTTTTTCCCTTCCTACATTAAAGCTGCGCAACTGATCTACATGATTTCAAAAACCCTTGCCTTGACCTTTTGACTTGTGCTCTACTTCCTCTTCTCCTTCTTCCTCTTCGCGATGCCTACATCTCCAATCTTGAATAGATACCATCCACCCCTGTCACATTCTGAGTATATCTTCAACACAACAGGATCAAATACAAATCGTGACTAGTTACAACTTTTTATTGCTGGGTGTAGTTTTGGATACGATCAACCCCACAATTAAGCGACAGAAAATTTTACCCGTCGAAAGAGGCTGATATTGCGATCATGTGGTAATGACGGTCATTTTTGTCATCTCCTGTGATTGGAATATCAAAAAATACTAATAATAAAGAGAGCTCTAAAATGCAAAAGATAATAATGTTTTGGAACATGCATCTGATGTGATCTATATGCTAATAATTGATTTTATCATGTCATGTAAGATTATACCTCACTGAAACTTTTGGATGACATTTAATAAAAAGCTTAATGTATATTTGCAATTGGCTCATTACGAGGAACATTAATAACTCAAACGATCAACGGGTAGGTCAATCCCGTCCTTTGCACTTGAGCACCACCCAATCTTTCTCAAAAATTGTGGAGTGTTGATCTATGTAACCCGTTGTAGAACAATAGGATTCGGATGCTAAATGCGCGGGATGATAAGGAAAAGTTCCTGGGATGTATTAGTACCTGTGTTATGCGCGCCTTTTTTTAAAACAGCAACTACAACTAACATGCACGCGCCATTAGCCCTCACTAACGGATTAAAATTTGACATTTCGAATAATACATCAATCTAACACCAATAAATTTTTCCTTCATCAATACAACAATAATATCTACAAATGCCTTTGATATGCTATGACAGTTCACTACTTGCAAGAAGGTGTACATTTCGTTTTGAGCTTGATCATTGTCTATTCGAATCAATTTTCTACAGTACGGAGAATAGGGTAGTATTGACGAAAGTAGTTTCTATTATTTGTAGAGAAGCCACAATTTTTAGAACTTTTCTTCAATTCGTAACAAAAATTGTAAAAAAAAATCCGATTAATCCTAACCCCCTATTTCAAATGGTTACGTTAGGGCCACAACTTTCGAAACTTGTTACCACAGAAAGCTTGCATAAATATGCTTGCCTAATCTCTCAACTTTAAGTATTGGGTGCAAAATATTTCCTAGGCAAAGATTTGCATGATTTAGATAATTTTTTTTGTCAACGTCAAAACATAACCATAATACAATTAAGTCATGCAGGAATAACCGTGGTAACAGGTGACCAAGATCTTCAACTCGTTACTAAAATAATAGAATGGTTCCTTAGTCCATAGATATCGTTGCCGTTACAACCAACTACATTCCCATGACAACTGCTGGAAACAAAGGTGCTTCAATGAATATACATAATGAAGAATTGTAAAATTAAGCTTATGGCATACGAATTAATTAACTAAATACAATTTTCCAGTCTCCTGATGATGGTACTACAATATTGTGTTGTATTGTCCTCGGTGCAAATAAGATTTGAATATGACTGGCTGGCTAAGCAAGTTTCTTAAAGGGGTGATTACCACACTTGTTGAATATGACATTATTGAGAAGTCAAACGTATTGAATACTTCTGGGAACTTTGGCTCCCAAATTAGGACTGCAGGTATGATAGATATATTAATCTATTGCTTATCATGCACCTACAAATATACACCTGATCTAAAATGAATAATTAGTTACTTATTGTTACTAGGAAATTTCTAAAATTCTCCAAGGAAGACAACACGCCCCTTTAGCTTAGTGGTAGAGCGTTGCACTTGTAATGCAAAGGTCGCTAGTTCAATTCTGGCAGGGGGCAGCTTTTTTTTTTGGCAGCTTTTTGTTTTTGTTTTTCCTTTCCACATGCAGGATTTGCCTCTGGTTTTTTAAAATCATGTTATTGATTGATCCTTATTGATATTGCTATTGGTTTAACTCTATCCAAGTAATGTATTCACGGGCCCTTACTAATAGCTCCCGAATAGGGACTCTCCGGCTAAAGTCCGCAATATCCCCTAATCCTTACTTGAGACCTATTTCAACAAACTCGTACTCTATACTAAGATCAGGAACCACTAGAGGTCATTTCCCATCAACCCATGTCAGAGTAGTATCCACCAGAAACATAGGATTCATCAAGATATTAGCAAGAGCAACCAAGGTTCCTGCTTATGTAGGCGGTACGTTTGCCGCCGGTGGATCGTACGTTGCTTACAAAGTGGAACAAGCATCAAGCTATACTTCAGATAAGTTCAGTGCAATGAAAGACTTCACTGATGGATTTTTTGATAAGACCGGAGATTTCTTCAAGAATATGAGTACTGGAGGAGGAGAACAGAGCAGCAGTGGGGGCGATGGTGGAGGAAACGGCGATACAGCAACCGCCGTTGGTGCCACTGCAGCAGCTGTTGGATTTTCTCCCGAAGACGATGAACTGACAATTGCCGAGGAAGATGAAGAGGATGAAGAAACTTTGATAGACCAAGACGATGATGATGACTTAGAAAACGATGAAACCGATGATGAAATGATGAACTTGACACGCCAAATGATTGAAATTAGAAACCTTCTTTCGAGTATTGACCATGATACTTTAAGATTACCATCTATTGTGGTAATTGGTTCCCAATCCAGCGGTAAATCTTCTGTCTTGGAAAGTATCGTGGGACAAGAGTTTTTGCCAAAAGGATCAAACATGGTCACCAGGAGGCCAATTGAATTGACCTTGATTAATACCCCAGATTCTGCTGCTGAAGTAGCCGAATTCCCAGCATTGAAAATGACCAATCTTACCGATTTCGAACAAGTACAGAAAGTCTTATTTGACCTTAATATGGCTGTTCCAGAACATGAATGCATTTCCAATGACCCAATTCAAATCACCATTAGATCTCCAAAAGTACCCGATCTTTCATTGGTTGATTTACCAGGGTATATTCAAATTGAGGCTGCCGACCAGCCTTTGGAATTGAAACAAAAAATCAGACTGTTGTGTAATAGATATTTGGAAGCTCCAAATATTATATTAGCAATTTCTGCTGCAGATGTGGATCTCGCAAACTCTGCAGCATTAAGAGCATCTAAAATGGCAGACCCAAAAGGTGAAAGAACCATTGGGGTTGTGACAAAAATTGATTTGGTTGATCCAGAAAAAGCAACAGCCATTTTAACGAACAGGAAGTATCCTTTAAGAATGGGTTATGTAGGTGTGATTACTAAGGCACCTAATTTGAATAAACCTGGAGCTAATTTGTTTTCAAGAAAAACAATAACAGGGTACCAGGCCTTCGTTGCACAACAAAATTTTGAGCATACGTATTTGAAGGAAAACAAGGAAGGATTTATGGGTACAACGACTGGAACTAGAAACTTGAAGAAGAAATTGATGAAAGTTTTGGAAAAATCAATGGCTACTTCTTTAAGACCAACTCATATTGCAATTCAACAAGAACTCGAGGAAGCCTCATATCAATTTAAGGTTGAATTCAACGATAGACAATTAACACCACAAATGTATTTGGCCAATAATATCGATGCTTTAAAGTTGGCTACCAAAGAGCTTAGTCATAACTTCTCTCGTCAAGAATTGAAATCATTATTGAAGAATGAATTGGATCAGAAGGTTTTGGATCTATTGGCAGAAAGATACTGGAATAAACCATTCTCTTTAAAGTCTTCTAATTCTACTACTATTGAACCAGATTTGAGAGAGTTATCCCAAATCGTTAATATCGATGATGACGTTCATTGGCACAAGAAGTTGGACCTCACTACCAGCTCTTTGACTAAATTAGGTGTTGGTAGGTTATCTACCAGTTTAGTGACAAGTGCATTACTTACTGAAGTTGAAAATCTTGTGGATGGAACACAACTAAGAAACCACCCATTAGCAAAGACTGCAGTAAAGGACGCCGCTGGAGCTGTATTAAGTGCAAAATATTATTCTACAACTGACCAAGTGGAAAATTGTATCAAACCATACAAGTATGAGATTGAAATTGAAGATCGTGAATGGCAAGCAAGTAGAGACAATGCAGTAGGATTATTGAAGGAAGAATTAAGACAGTGTGATGAAGTTTATGGTAACTTGAAGAGACAAATAGGAGGAAGAAAGTTGCAACAAGTTGTTACTTACTTGGAGAAGTTGAGCCAACAAAAGACTGTCGATATAGATTTCAATTCCAACGAAGCATTGGGATTTTCCCCAAATTTGATTCAAAGAGGACAAGAAGCTATCTTCTTGAAGGATCGTATTTCATTATTAAAAATGAGATACCAATTTGTGAAGAATTCCAAGAAATGTAAGAAGAAGGAAAATAAGTATCAATGTCCTGAAATCTTTTTAGATGTGGTGGCTTCAAAGATTTCGTCTACTGCAATTTTGTTTTTGAATGTTGAATTATTGAGCGATTTCTACTACAATTTTCCTCGGGAGCTTGACATTAAATTCTTTACCGATTTGACAAAGGAGGAAATAGACAACTTTGCTAAAGAAGATCCAAGGATTAAGAAACATATCGAGTTGCAAGAGAGAAAGGACTTGTTGGAACATGCCATGGATAGAATTGAGGGTGTTTTGGCAATTCAAAGAAATAAGATTAACCAATTAACTAAGGATGACAAAAACAAGTCCATATTTAGCTGGGGTAAGTAAAGCGAAGCGAATGATGTAATTAGATATTAATACCTCGAAAGAAGTAGCGGGCTCAATAGGAGAGAGACATGTAATAAGAAGGACTTAGAATTTATTTTCTGGGTTATAGCTAGTTTATTATTTCACGTAATAACCAATAATATACATTACTCTATTTAATAACCTTGATGATACGATCAAACAAAGTTTCAATTTGAACACCTTCAATATTTTCAAAGATTGGTTGGAAAGTGTTGAGATCAAAAATTCTATTTGATTCCAAATTATCATCAACAGGGCCATCTTGAATGTTACTACTTGAGTTGACAGTAACATTACGATTATTTATGACATCAGCAGTAGCTTGAGCACTAATCAACATATTGTTCATGTCGTTGGTCAAGTCATTTTCTTCATCCTTAAGAGCAGCAAATGGAGAAGTAGATGAAGGTTTTACTATACCAATTCTTGAATCCAAATCAACAAAAATGAATGAAGAATTATAATAACGTATAGATGAAATACCTTGATCATAATTTTGGACATGAATTGGTTTTAATTGGGTTGGTTTGAATATCAAAACTTTGGATTTGATGTTGAAGTTATCGGAATCATCGTTACTATAATAATTGACTGCTAAACAGATTAAGTTATTGATATGATCAATTGCAATCAAATTCTTACCTCCTAAAGTGGTATTGACCTTTGCAACTAATTGATTCAATTTACCAGAAAGTAAGTTGAAAGATGTAATTCTGGTTTTAGATAAGATAATCAAATCATTATCAACCAATGACAACGATCTAATCCTTGATCCTGAAAGGGAGGGCATTTTAAACAACTGGTTTTCTTCAAATGTTTGTGCGTTAATAGCGGTAAGAGAACATTCATGACCCAAGATAATGGTAGAATTATCTTCCGACCAACAAATATCCACAGCATCAGAGCTTGATGCACCTCCAGCTCTTGACTTTCTTAAAGTCCATGCAGTTTGAGCAATTCTATTACCATTTTTGACAGTTTGGTAGATTTCTTTAGTAACCTTTGGTCTCCATAATCTTAAACCTCCTCTGTTATCTACCGATAAGAATGATAACCCGTTGTGGAATGAGCTTGGGGCAGGAATAATGCTTACAATAGGATTTGAGTTCCCATGAGGATCAATAATTTTGGTAGATAATTCCCAGCTACTTCCTCCACTTAATTTATTGGAATTATCAACAAATTTCCAAAACTTTAATGCATATTGATTATCACCTTTAGATAATAAATTATCAACATCGGACGTGGAAATGCTATCAAATGTACACATCCAATCTCCATCTTTGGTAAAGGATATTAACGAAACATTTGGGTCTATTAATTTGGTTTCAGACCTTACTTTACCTGTGGATAACAATGGAGCAGCATGTTGAATAAAACTTTGTTCATTTTTGATTAAGTCATATGCTTGAATAATTGCCTCATGAGGAAAGTAAAGATTTTTGGTTTTTGGATGTATTTCAAAAATAGAAGAATAATCATGTCTTAACTTCGAATTATCGAAATTTTCACCTAATTTCAAATATTTCTTTTTTGTTTTAATTAAGGTATTCTTTAATTGATTGGAAAATTTAGGTCTGATACTGTTAACGTTTAATCTTGATACCAAATCAACTGCAGAGAATGCCAATACTTCGTAAAAGTCTTCGTCATTATCTTCATTTCCAACATTTAACATTACGGTATAATAATCGTCTTTGTTCATATCTACTGAAATCTTTTCGATGGAACCACTTAATCTTGGTAAAAATTGAGTCTTTTCAGTTTCCAATTGCCAGAATACCAACACCTTTTCTCTACCTCCCGATAACAAGTAATTGTCATCCGGAGAAAAATGTAATGATTTGACCTGATCCACATGCCATTTGAATAACCTTTGAGGTTTATCATTCACAAGACCTCCGTAAAGAACTTGAATGGCACCACCTGCAGTACCCAATGCAACGATGGCATCATTAGACACAGCAACAGATGTGACTGGGGATTTGAAAGGGAATTTGATAAGTTCAGTGGAAAGATTAATTGAAGAAACGTAATCTTCTGTTTCTTGTGGTTTTGGAACAGTCAAAGTAACAAGGGCTATTTCATGTTCAGAGGTAACAAATGCAACTTTAGCTTGATCCAAAGAAGTTGCAAACTTGATACAATTGTTCACTTCAGTTAATTGGGTAGCTTGTAAGGAATTTCTGTCTATTTTATAAATGTACCTGATGTGAGGAGTGGCTGATTTTTTGTCCTTCTTTCCAGAAACTATGTAGAAGGCATCACCTGTGATAGATAATACAGTGAGAAGTGGGACTTCAAGTTCAAGATCAGTCTTGGATATTAATGATGGACTGACTTTATCCTTCCAGTTGATGGTGACAACTTCTCCATACCCAGTGAAAAGAAAAACTTGGTTAGGGTTAGATTGGTCCAAACGAATGTCCACCACGTCGGAAGTCTCGTAATCAATAGCCTTAATACATTGACGGGTGGATACGAAGTATACCCGAAGTTGATGGCTGAGTGCAACAATACAGTAACGACCATCAGCAGAATATACCGAACTTGCCACCGGGGAGTTGGCAAGAAACAAAGGCTTTCCGCCCGATGCCATGGATAGCAACCAATCAGAAGACATAGTGATGGGGTGAATGGTGGGGATTATGGATGGGTTGAATGGTTTAATTATTGCAAACTTTTTCTATCCGATGAGACTATTAAGAACCTCTTCGCAGAAAAAAAAACAGTGGTGGTGTAGGGATCACGTGACAGATCTCCAAAAGCTGACATTTTTTCTTCCATCATCATCACCATCGTCTTTGAAATAAAATCTGTATTCAACACACATACAACAATACAGACAAGATGATTATTCCTATTCGTTGTTTTTCTTGTGGTAAGGTCGTTGGAGACAAGTGGGAGGCTTATTTGGAATGTTTGCAAGACGAAGCCATGACCGAAGGTGATGCATTGGATGAATTAAAATTGACCAGATACTGTTGTAGAAGAATGGTGTTGACCCATGTTGATTTGATTGAAAAGTTCTTACGTTATAATCCTTTGGAAAAGAAGGAAATCAGTTAAGAGAAGTCCCACGGGATGGTGAGTTAAATTGATTGCTAAAGCTGTTTAGATGTGGACAGCTAGTACTGCACCAGCCACCATAGCCAATGAATGGAATGGTGGTCATTTGCTTCCAAGTGGACCTTCCATATTGTATTTTTAGATTAATATTACACGTTACTAGTGAGAGGTGTAGAATCGGGTGTACAGGAAGAATTGTAGAATGTTTTGTCATTCACTTACATTTCTAAATATACATGATACATAAGAGATGAGCGGCCAGGAATTGAAAGTGACGATAATCACGAGGGTCGTGATACGTGCGTTCCATTTCAAGATCAACAGCTCAATTTGAATGACTTACTTCCTTTATTTGTACTTGCTGTTCAATTATTTACCAGCCTTAACAGTGTCAATAGCTTGAAGATATTGGTAGTAGAACAAGTGTAATTGCAAGTGACCATCAAATGGCAATTTTTCGTCAACACTGTGGATGTGGTTTTCCAAGTAGTCACCAGCATACATTGGAGTGTATCTAAAAATGTGCTTGGTTAAGCCCCAATAATATCTAGTATCAGTGTTAGCTGGCATCAAAACTGGAGCAGTGACCATTGGATAATCTAATTCAGGGAAAACCAAATCTTCAAAAACATGTCTAGTCACTCCGGAAAGATATTCCCAAACCTTTCCCTTGGATGGGGTGGTTGGAGCGACCTCCAATGGATTCAGGAAGGTTTCAAGGGTGAAAGTTCCCACAGAATTTTCTGGGTCATGGATAGACTTTCCAAAAGCATCAACAGACAACCCATGTCTGGAAGCAACCTCGAGGACTAGGTTAATGAGGTGGTTCTTCACGTCAGCAACCGAGGATTCAAGACCAATTCTGTGATTGATTACAAGTTCGGAAAATTCAGGCAAAGCATTAGCCTTTTCACCTCCTTTAATGAGGTCGATGGATTGCGATGTTTGAATCATGTACTTAGTCATAGGGGTTTTAAGAAGACTCTCCACAACTTTGGAATTGGCAAACTTATCGTAGCCAGCTCTGAGAATACTTCTCTTTTGTACTGTCAGAAGCTTTCCTTTTGGATCATTCAGGGCCATACATTGTAAGTAAGTCAAAATTGGGTTTGTGGGTGAAAGAAGAGGAGTGTAGGGATTTTGTTCAATGAAGTAAGCCAACTCAGAAACAATTCCAATAGAAGTATGGTCTGGAGGAATTGAGGAATGCCCACCTTTAGTCTTCAATTGGATCTTGATATCAGCATAACCCTTTTCTCCAACAGCGGGAGTTGCAACAATGGATGAAGTGATAGGATCCTTTACAAGACTTGGACCTTCGTCAATGATAGCATATATAGAGTCGTTTCCATATACCTTTTCCAAATGCTTGGACAAGTGAGCAGCACCATGGAATCCAGAAGCTTCTTCATCAAAACCAAAGGCGGCAATAATAGGTCTTTCTGGCTTATAATTTTCAGAAATAAGTAATTCAAGAGTTTCCATAACTGCAACCAAGGAATTCTTACAGTCAGATGAGCCTCTACCGTAAATATACTTTCCATCGTAATGTCCTTTCAATGGAGGAAAAGACCAGTCAGCTAAAGTATCTTGTTGAATTGGAACGGTATCTTGATGGGCAGTCAACATGATAGGTTTCAAGATTGGGTTAGAACCTTTCCAAGTATAGATAAGGCCATAAGTGTTGACTTTTTCGACTTCGAGATTGGCATGAACCAAAGGAAAGGTTTCCTTCAAATAGTGATGGAAATTCTTGAACTTGGCCCAAACTTCAGGATTTTCAGATACTGGGGGTTGATTGTCAAAGATTTGAGTATCGACTTGAACAGCAGCTGCAAGTCTCTTGATACTTGACGCACGATAAGAATCATCTTTAATGATCTTAATTGCGGAAGAATTGTCCTTTGCGTAAGAAGGTGGAGCAATCGATGGACTGACAGGACAAAGCTTTGAGGAGTCGATGGGAATCAAGGCGATCCTCAAGTAACCAAGGAAGTTGGTGAAAAGTATAGCAATCACAAAGACTAGGGCCACGGCGATGTAACCCATTGTCTTTGGGCTGAATCTCTGGGGCTTATCCAACGACAATCCGATCATCTTGAGTAATTTGGGATTAAGAGGGTGGAAGTGAATGTAGAAGAGAATTGTCCGCCTTTTGGGTGATATATAGATAAAGATCACGTGATGGTGGTAGGTGCCATAGCGGGATAAGTAGCAATAGCGGGATAAGAAGCGGAATAAAAGTACCAAAGCGCAAAAGGAAAAAAATGAGGGGCTCTACCGCCAAGTCAATAAAATCCCGAACACCAAAGACCGAGAAAGTGCAAGTAACACACCGATATATGAATGGAGACACGAAGATGTCCAATTGGAGATTATGCCTTTATGGGACTAGCAAGGGGGATTCACTACAGCAAGGAGGAGGAGGAGGAGGTGGTGGTGGTGGTGGTGGTAGTGGTAGTGGTGGAAACGGCGGTAGCGGCGGTAGCGGGACTGTAGTGATTGAGTGCTGACATGCTAAGGAGGAGGGTAATAATCTTTGGTGGGAATAACAAGTGTGGAGTGTTGCGGTTAGGGCCTTCGTGATTGATGGATAGTAATTTTTTTGCGTGCGGTGGAGGTGTAGTGGGTATGATGTACTAATAACAGGACCTATACATTGACATGTATGGATTGTTCTTAAGATAAAATCCAACCAGAAAGAAATGCTCTTGATCAATAAAGGCAAGAGTATTTACGTAGTAGGAAACGAGGTTTCTCGAGAATAGGACAAGAACAAAAGCAGCCAAGGTTCAATTACGTTCGTAACCACGAGTCAGATCCAATTTTGCGATAGGCTTTGACATTGCATTAGCCCAAAGTTGACGAGGAGGCACATGCGTAAAAGGCATGAAAAACGGAGGAGAGCCGCCCTGCGAGACGAAAAATGAATCGATACGTCAGAGGAATTTGAAAAGTGGCAAGGAATGCCAGGGGTAAATGTCAGAGATAAGAATTGAAAGACAACTTATAATACGGAATGTTGGCGAGGACTTCGAGAATTCCCCGAACCTTAGAGACGGTCGGGATGTGCCTGAAAAATGGAACCCAATTAATGAGCCAAAATACGACCAGACGAAGAACGTGAGAGCCGAAAATGTTATCTAAGAAGAAAAATGCCTTACAAATGTACAACAAAGTATGTCACTAGAAATGGGTTAAACTTACGATTCTTAGTTCTTTTGGAACGATGTCGTTCACTAACGTGGCCCAGGGTTATGTAATCGACATTATTAAAGTAAAGACCCTAACCACTTACATTCTACATGAGTTATATATCGACTGGTAATGCTCGTAATCGGCGTTATATTTTAGGAATCCATTGTGAGGTAAATATACAAATATATGTACATCCATCGTCTTTTAGAGAATCTCAAGCTACCTAAAGATCTTCCTCTTCCTCTTTACCTACCTATTCGCTTGTTAAATCTACACCCCCTATTCTTATTTCCCAATTAGCACTTTCCCTTCTTGAATTTTAAGCGGTACCTTTTTGAAACATCTAATGACATAACAATCGACTATTCTCAATCAACCCGCAACTTTACAGCTGCAACCTGCAAGACTCGACGCAAAAGCCTACCATTTTCTTTGTTTGTTTCTCTCGAAATGCTGCATGATCAATGCGCGTCGTGTATCAGAACCGTCCCCCTTTTTGTTTACATTTTTGCCTGTCACATAGACAACAATATAAACATCGCTTCACCTGAAACATCATTTCCACTGCTTTATATATTTATCTTGCTGCTGTTGTCTACTGTTTTTTTTTGAATTTTCATCATATCTTTAATATCTATATCGACACCTTAGCGTCTACTAATCGCGTCCATTCATTTCCTTGTTGCTATACTTATTAACCCCGTCCGCCATGCAATCTATCTCATTCTCCTTGACCGCCTTGTTATCCTTGGCCGCCGCCGTCAATGCCATTCCTTTCAAGAGATATGACAACTCCTCTGAATCATCGGCCCCTGCCGGCTCTGCTGAAAAGGAAGCCGTCCCAACTTCGTCTTTCGCTTCCGTCGACAAAGACACCACCGTCACCGTCAACGAGTACGTCACCATCACCATGCCTTCGAGTACCGCCACCTTGCCAGCATCGGCTACCAGTGCAATTCAATCTGCATCCTCCGTTGCAAAGGCCGCCGTCTCTTCATCTGCTCCAGCTTCATCCGCTTCAGGTTCCGACGACGATAACATCACCACCACCTCCACCCTCACCTCCATTGTCACCGTCACCAGTGAAAGCACCACCTTCGTCAGCACCCAAACTTCTGCCGAAACCGCCACCATCAGTGGTGCCGAAAAGGCTGTGTCCAAGGATGACCAATGTCATGCTGACACTGTCACTGTCACCGTCACCGCCGGTCCTTCTGGTCCTTCTGCTAGTGCCGCCGCCGATGATGAAGACATCACCTCCACCATCACCTTGTTCTCCACCGAAACTGCTTCTTACCCTGTCACTGCTGAGTTCACCCACGCCAATCTCACCACCACCGTCACCAGTTACGTCCAAGTCACCTCCACCGGTACTTACACCACCACCACCGCCATCCCACGCTCATCGAAGGCCTCTGTTGCTTCTGCTGCTGCTTCTAGCACCGCCGCCGCTGCCTCCTCCAATTCTGCTCCTTCCGTTTTACCTTCCGCCTCTGCTGATCCAATTAAGGCCACCTACAACAATGGTACTGTGTACTCAAGTGTTGCTCCACCGGCCCCTTCTGCTTCCGCTTCAGGTTCTAACTACGCCAAAAGATTGGCTAACAGTTTCTACTTTTAAGCCATTCTCTACTAGGGACTAGTTACATTCCTGTTCGGTACTTATCAATTGAAAAATGAAGGATTTTACTCTGCTTCGATTACACAACTACGTTAACTTTTTTTGCTCCATGCAATCCTAGAAATCTAGATATTTTCTCGGGATTGATGATGTGTTATGTCCTCTATTTATTACTCTCCCCCCCTCGGCTACGGTTACTCTTCTATTGATACCCCCATCCCTCATTTACGGTTTGTTATATTGTGTACTTATACTGGCTAATACATGTCACCTTGATTTTTTTATGTTATTGTTAAATATTGCAATTGTTGTAGCCTTTGGTATTTCGCGTATATGTCCTCGCGAATGGAATTTATTTTTGAGGCAATGGAGGGGCTTCTAAAACGCGCGGTCGGAACTAGGTGTGGATCCCGTGACTGTCACAATACTCATTTTTCAATGCTTATCAAAACAAACAAATCTCCCAAACTCCATCCTTTTCTTGACGTAAACAACCCTGTCAAGTAAAGTCAGATTTACCCGAGAAGCTTCTAGATAATAAGCTTGTCCTATCAACGCATCCTAAACATCAAACTCGAAACTTTTCCCCATCAAAGCCCTTCGAGTATTGACTATGTCTTCGTCACCAGTGAAACTTGTGTCTACAAGTAAATTAGTTCCTGGAGTAAATGTGGATGATACGTTCTCACCAGTGAAACTTCCAAACCAAGCCTCCAGTACTCCTCAACATGATAACTTGTCAATACATCATAAGAGCCCAGACGTGATCATTACACACCCGCATGGGTTGGCAGCAAAACATGACGCCTCTGCCGCTGCAAAGAGCAGAAGAAACACTATACATATGTCTTATCCTACTAGAAAGTCCTTGGTAGACACTCCCTTGAATAATGAACATCTGCCAACTTTGACCCACCAACAACACACGCATCACTCGACGGTTCTGCCCGAAGAAGGGATTCCTCCAAAGTATCCTTTGACATCCCCTAGAGCCAATAGCAAGAAATTCAACTTAGAAAGCATCAAAAGATCCAAAGTCCATTTGGACACTAAAATAATCGAAGCATCTAGAAAGAGGACTTACAGCGACGAAAAAGAAAACAAGAACCCTTTTGAAAGCTCCCCTACAAGGGTCGAAAAATATTTGGATAGTCCACTGGCTTCGGACCCAGGCGACCAAATCAGTTCTCCTATAAAAAGAACCAAGTACAACCCACCAAGAAGAATCTCAAAGGTGGTCACCAATGCTTCTGACTTAGGAGACCATTCTGATCACCTGATCCAAGTCAATGAGGTATTCTACAAAGAAGATTTGGTTGGACAATTGAATTCGGCTAGGTCGTCCCCTGAAAAAGGCGCCAACTCTTCGTTAAAAAGTCCAGCTGTTTCAAAACGTCCTCCCACAGTCATTGACAATGATAGTGATAGCGATCCCGAAGATTACGGAAGAATAGAAAACACTATTAGTCAAACGCTTATGCCTAATACAACTGGAAATTTTACTGCTTCATTCAACAATCATACACAACTTAATAAGGTGATCAACTTGGAAGGTGGATCTCCTGAATACATAACCCCTAAGAGACCCACCGAACCGGTTGCCAAGAGTCCAACCACAAACCAACAGGTCAGAATCAATGAAGCGCTTATTTTGAATGATGAGAATTTTGGAGCTGACGATTCCATACAAGGAAACAAATCTGACATGAAGGATTCTACAAGTCCTTTAAAACATCATGCTTCCAGAAGTACAACTGTTGAAGAAAAGCGTCGACACGGTATTGATGAAGGTGTTGATGAAGAAGATGACGAACACGATATGCGAATAAATGAAAGACTCGAGAATGAACCCACTATCAACTTCTTAATGTCACCAAACTCTAAACCAGTGTTTTCTATTGACCAAATTAATAAAATGCAAGAAACTGATAAGAAAAAGTTGGATCAATTGAGGGAAAGCATTCGAGCAAAGGACGATTCTCTTCTTGATACATGTCAAGAATTATCGAGCCTCAAAAACGAAATAGCTAGAAAACAACATATTTTGGAAGATTTGAAGGAATCAAAGGATCTTTTAATTCGTAATGAAGAGATTCTTTCAATTCAACTCAAACATAATGAACGAGAACTTGCATCGTTAACAAAGAATTTCAAGATCAAAGAAAATGTGATTGCTAATTTGAATGTCAAATTAAGTGAACAAAGAGAGAAATGTGAAGAGTCCGATTATAATAACAAAGAATTGACCAACCAAATTGAGGATTTAGCTAATTCCAATATTGAGCTTACGTCGAAGATTGAAACTGTGATGATGGAAAAGAGTCGTTTATTGAAAGAACAAGATGAGCTTAGGACCAAGAATATCGAACTAAATGAATCAGTAGATAATTTAAAAGATATTAATGTGAAACAAGAGGAGTTATTGAAGGAGTTGGACAATTTAGAGAATTTGGCTAATGAAAAAATCAAAACTTTAGAAAGAAATATCCAATTTCAAAAGAACGAAATCAATGACAACTTAAATCAATCGAAAGAAGAGAAAAATAAGTTGATTGAAAAGATCGACAGATTGGAAAAGTCATTATCAGAAAACCAAAAACAAGAATCAGAAAATAAATACAAAGTGAGTTTATTGCAAGCAGAGACGAATGATACTAGAAATTTGAATAAGAAATTGAATTTAAAGATTGAGAATTTAGAATCGGAGATTTCGAAAATCAATCAACAGCATAGAGATCAGACCAAAGAGCTTGAAATTACCATCGAACAGAAAGAACGAATCATTAGAGAAGATGTATCCAAATTGAGTGAATTAGTCGAGGCCATAGAGAAGAAGAAGAAGGAATTCGAGGATGAAGTAGCAGAATATAAGGATGAAATCAAGAAATTGAAGGAAGATTCAGTAAATGAGAAGCGTCTTAACAAAGAAGTGAGATTTTTGAAAACACAACTCCAAGAACAAGAAGAAGATTCACAAAAGAAATTGGATGAAGTGGCAGAATTTTTACATAAGCAATATGCTGAGAAACATACCCGAAAGCTCGGGGAAGTTAGAAATCAATATGAAAAAGAATTGTCTACCACCAACTTTGAAAAGAAAAACTTGGTTAGAGAAGTTGATCTGTTGAAACGTAAATTAAGTCGTGCCCATGAAGAAGTACAGAAGGTATCTGAATTTATCCATGTTCATAAGCTCCAATATCCAGGAGGAAATCTCCATAAGTTAAGTCCCAAAAAAACAGCTAGATCGAGTAGATATTGAATGAGGTTTTCCCCAAGGCAAATATGTATAATAGATTAATAATGAGAGTAGAATATCCCTTGAATAACTCGTAAAACTTGAAACTAGTTCCTGGAAACAGCCATACTATATAAAAATGTATACCAGGTCGTGTCCATCGCCATTTAGGGAACGGGGCAAGTTTCGAAAAGTTGCACAACCAACACAACGTTTCAAACAAATCGAAGAATAGAACCAAGAAGAGTCCTTATAGCTTCAATACAAGTACATTTCTAAGGGACAATCAAGTTACATAATAACCGATTACGTACCATTGTATAGATATAGTGAGAATTTGATAGAGCCAGAACTTAGAAGATTCGATGTCCAATTACGAAGCCACCAAGTTATATGAAACCGTGATCGAAGAGGTCATCAGTGATTCCAGACAAGATTTTGAGAATAACGGGATTGATGAATCGACGTTACAGGATTTGAGGAGAATTTGGTGTGAGAAGCTTACTCAATCACAGGTGGCCAAATTTTCATGGGATGAAGAAGAGCTTGAAGACCATGGCCATTCCCATGGCGTAGGGACCAGCAATGTAATTGCACCAGAGATAACGGCAGCCTCCAGTCTCGGAGGATCTGGACTTGGAGGAGCCGGACTTGGAGGAGCCGGACTTGGAGGGGCTGGACTTGGAGGAGCCCATGATTTTACATACAGTGGAATAGCCACCAACAATAGTATTGGAATTGAGCTTCCTAACATACAACAAGGTGATGATAACGATACCGACACTGGATTGATGTTGCCCAATATCAAGCAGAGTGATGGGACATTTGAGTTCACTGTTGAAACCGATAATGGTGCCAAATTTATGAAGGACATGAAAGACAAGAGGAGCAAAAATATGGGGCAGGCTGACGGTGCACTTGATGACGATGGAGACGACGACGACGATGAAGGGATATTCAATGATTCGGATGATATCAATTCCGACTTGGATGATGGTTTGGAAAGTGAAAAGTCGGACGACGACGACGGAGACCAAGAAGGACAAATCATGTTGTGTTTGTACGAAAGAGTGCAGAGAATCAAGAACAAGTGGAAGTCCAACTTGAAGGAAGGAATCGCCAATATTGACGGAAAAGACTATGTTTTCCAAAAGGCTACTGGAGAAAACGAGTGGTAAGGAAAATAAAGAGTTTGAAGATTTGGAAGGTTGATTATTGCAAGGAAGGTCAACTAATGAGCTTCAGTTTACAGAGAAATCATTACACAGAAAAACAACCACCATCAAGAAACCATCACGGCTACCCCAGATACCATTTCCACCAATGGAAAATGTGAATGAATAGCAAAAATCAGATGCAATAAGGTATTGAAGAAGTAGAACTGTAATGTATGATTACTATAAAGTAAATGCCAAACAAATGCTAAACTAAATGAAACAAAACGAAAGCACATCTCGTAGAAGACATCATAATGATAGGGTAAATCAGTCAATGACTACATAAGGGATGGTGAACCCGTTTGAATCACGTTTAGTATCCTCCGTTATAACCACCGTTATAACCACCGTTGTAGCCACCGTTGTAGCCGCCGTTGTGACCACCATGGTGTCCTTGATTGTATCCGTGATGGCCATTATTACTGTACTGGGGCCCTCCGTACCCTGGATATCCCTGCTGTTGGTTGGCCTGGTGCAGTTGGTACTTGTCCTCTATTTTGTTAGCGGCAATGGCACCTATCACCGCACCGCCGATCTTTCCTAATGTGGAGTGGTTCTTGAATAATTTGTTACCACCGTATGCACCGGCTGCACCACCACCTACGGTAGCAAGAAGACCCTTTTCTCCTTGTTGTTGGTCGTTGTACTGACCGTTGTACTGGTTGTTGTTGCGGCTGTTATCATTATATTGACTATTGTTGTACTGGTTGTTTGGGTGCCCGTTTTGGCCGTTCGAATATCCTTGAGGTCCCGAGCTATAGAAATCGTTGGCGGACATGTTGTCGGTGTATATGGGGTTGAATGCGCGAGCCGTTGGTGAAGTACTCTCCCCTGCTTGCGCGGAACCACGGTTACTCTTATATACGTATTTGATCGTGCGGTCAGTGGCGGAGAGTCGTCTCGTCAATGATGCTCCTGCTGTATTTTTTTCTAGGCAAATGCGCCCGACGGTTGCAAAAACTGGTTACTACGTTTATTGTTCAAGTAATAATACATTAACCGAATTAAACTAATCATAATATGTAGAGACTTAAGGTGGGTAGGTGTGTGGCGGGACACTGGGCCACATGGGTGTCCAATTGGCTGTTCTCCAGATCTATTATGAATCATTCTCCATTTTCTTTCTGCGTGCTCTCGGCTCTCGGGCCAGATTTATCATATCACCGAAATAGATGGTCTATAGCAGGTGACAACCAGGGGCTCATTTCACAAATTCATGGTACCCCACTAATGTACTGTAATATTAGCACTTTAATATTAGCACCTTGGCTGGCATACCTCAGTAAAACACCCCCCTTACTTTTTATTAGCACCACCTTCAATTACCATTTCAGACACTCTCCTTCCTTCCCCCTCTACATCTTCTGTTTGCCCCTTCTCATTACCCCTTCTCATTACCCCCTCTGTTTGCCCCTTCTCATTACCTCTTCTCATTACTTCATTTCACTCCTTCTAAAAATTTGGAATGTGCAAGTCTAGTACTTCTCTTTTATCATTTGGAACCGGTGCACCATTTTCAAAGATACATTCGAAATCAACCAAAAATGTAGTCAACACTTCCAAAGAGATATTCAACGTAGGAACGAAAACAATTGACACGTTCCGCAAGTTCATTCTATTATTATGACTGAGACTAACCACTTCCCTCAAAAACCGGAAGAGAACGTAACACATGTTATAATGAACCTCATCCACATTTATTGGGTCATTTATGTAATCCCTAAAGACAATGGCAAGAGTCGATGGATCAATACTCAGGGAGTTTTGAAGTATCACTTGATTCAAATGGTTATATGCATGCAAACCTATGATGGGGTTTGGTAATTCTCTTAAATACGCCTTGAATAACCCAGCGACAGTATGCATATCTGGTCTTAAACTGCATTCAAACAAGTCAAAATCGTATTGGGTATTGAATTGTTCTTTCAATTGTCGAATAGTAGATGCTGACCCGCTCAACCTGAAAATCCCTTCTTCATATATTGCCCCCGTTTTTGTCAAGTAATCCAAACATCTATAAAAGATACTTGGCACAGACTTCCCATAAAATTCCCCATGCGAGAGATTATACGAGTCGGCGATGTCTCTTCCAAATACAGCTTTGACCACTCCTTCATCCAAGTTCATTCGATCCAAGTACTGCTGCATGCCATCCACATGCGGTTGCATTGGAATGACCGACGTATCTATTTCACCGGGAATATCTGGTGCAAGTTGAGTATTGCTACTTGCAGGTCCTTTACTACGAAATGGGAAATAACTCCTCTTCTTGTTCTTCTTGGAATCCCGAGAATCTGTTATTTGATCCTCTTGTGAAATGGCCGATATCTGGTCATTATTAGTCATAATCAGTCCCGGGGTCATTGATAAGTTATTGCCATGGCCTGCTCGTTGTACTTCAAGTTCATCGTGGTATTCACTGGTAGGTGAACCTATAGAACTTTCAACCTCTGGATTAGCACTTTCATTGTGCTCAAGTAAGATATCGACCCATTCGTCTCTCTCTTCATCAGTTTCAGCACAAAAGAAATGTTTGGGAAGAGATGATGACAATTTCGATACCTTTTGAGATTCCATGATCAAAAATGCATGTCTGTATCCTTTATCCTCGGCAACAGAATCAGATGACTGTCTACCAATTTGACAAGCCTTCAATTTAATTTGTTCTATTAACGGACCCCCAGGCAATTCATACACCTCCAATGCAGGGCCATCTACTTGACACCACCTCACTTTCCAAGTAGTCCCCAATCCTTTATAACGGCGTACCAAGTAACCTTCCTTTCTGGCTCCACTTTTAAAATCATCCAACGGATTTACAAAGTCGAGTGAAAGGTACCGACAAATACGGAACAAGACTAAATGGGGTATATGGGGCATCAAAAAGATAGTATTGAAGTAGTTTTGCAACAAATTTCGTCTCTGTTTTATCTTACTTGGGGTGGTGGATAGAAACAATGTTTTGTCAGGAATTGAAGGCAAACCAAAGTATCCAACTATTGGTCTGATTTCATTATCAAAGGCAATAATCTGGGAGTATGACTTTCTAATTCTCCACATTTCCTTACCACTTTCTCGATCATTAATGGATATAGTACAATTAGGATCGTCTGGTCTTCTATTATTCGAATTAATAGACACAGCATTAATCGTACTCACAATCACAATATTGATAGTCTGGAATTCATCTGGCTTGATAAACAACGTCGATTCATCTTCATCCATTTTAGGGGTATGTACGGTCTGGAAACTAGATCCAGGAGTCTGTACCGAAGGTCTAGACGCTGAGAATGATTCAGTAGACGCAAACCCTGAATTTAAGGGTGTTTTCAAAGCATCGTTCTCATGAACTGCTCTAGATTGGGCGAATGGAGATGAAATATTGCTGTAGGCAGGTGTTGAGACTTGGCTTCGCGAGGTTTCATCAATAATAGGAGCATCAAGACGTAAGTGAAGTTTATTATTGTTGCTAAAGTTTTGCCCACCATTAAATCCATCAGGAGTATTTGGGACTTTCTTTGTGTCATTGTTACTGAATTGTGGAGTTATTTGTGTTGGTGGGGTGTCATAACGGCCATTATTAGCAGAAGATTGAATAGAAGCTTGATCATTTGACGCGGAGTCCATTATCGTTGGAGACTTCATGGATGGAGGAATTGATTCGGCATAATCAGAGTAAGTTTGATTTTGTTGTTGGTGTTGGTGTTGTTGTTGTTGTTGGTTTTGTTGTTGCTGATGTTGTTGTTGGTATTGATATTGCTGATGTTGCATAGTTGCAGGTAACTTTATTCTTGATTTGTAGGAACTGAAACTGCTCGTACTTTGGTTCTTAGATTGTGAATAGTTCATTTTGAGATCGCTTTGATTGGAGCGTACTTTACTGATGTCATGATTATTAGAAGCATTACTTCTGGTACTAATATATGACTCGTTCGTGTTATTGATAGTTGTATCCCCATCTTCAATATTGGAATTCTTGCTGTCTTGAGGGGCCAAAGTATTCTCGTAAGTAGCTTCTTTAAATTGTCCACTCAACGAAGATGCCAAAGACATGGACTTCGATAATCCTGTGGATACAGACAAATTACTGAAAGTAGATACCGATTTAGGTATGCCGGTTGGTTTTGAAGATTCTGAGACCGATCTAACTGCAATTTTATCTTCATCGGTAGGGGGTGGATGGGGAATCTGATATGTAGGATTAGGATCATCTGAAGGGGATGTTTGGCCCGATTTCGAGCTTGAATCTTCTGTGACGGAATTACGTCTTCTTCTAGCCGATCTCAACGGGATTTCGGTCGAAGCTGGTTTCAGGTTTTCTACGATTTTGGAGATATCTCCCGAATCAGCTAGATTTTGGATTGTGGATTGCAGATTATTTGAAAGTTCATGGAACGGCAGACGAGGAGGAAGGGAGGTTTCACTTGATTGGGAAATTATAGACGTATCGTGAGTAATTGGTAGACTGTCTGCTTGTTTCAAACTGTCTGGTTTGAGCCCATCCAATTGTAAGTCTTCAAGTCTTGTGGTGTTTAATAATCTTGGATCTCCCGTATTGGAACCCTGCGAATTGGTATTTTCGTTGTGGGCCTTCAACGGAGATGTGATGGGGTTTTTATCAAGGTTCAACTTACCATCACGTTGGTAACTACTTGCTTTATCCAAGTGTAGGATCTGTTCATCCTTTTTCTCCAACACCGAATGGAGTTCCTTGATTTCAAACAATAACAACTCTATGTACTGGCCGTCAGAGATCGACAGTCGGTCAAAGGTGGCATGTGAAGGAGGCACGTTTTGGGGCATTCTCGTTTTCTTCTTCTCCAGTGACACTTCCATCTCAATGCGTGGGGTGGAGCGGGAGGTATTCTACTGGGATGATGCTATGGTCTCTAGCGTATGTAGATGGTATACTAAGAAAGGGTTCTACCTTCTATGGATGTGTTCATTACCTTTTTCCCGCACGCGCGTTCGCGCACTCACTGCTCAAAATCATATCGCCTATCCACCACACTACCGACAAGTAATGTGGGGTGAGAAGACGAAAGCTATCTCCTTTCTCCCAGCGCTTAAGCCCTTCCAATGGAGGTTGTAAACAGTCGAAATGGCCACCCGACGTCTTCAAGCCTTGATACTATCGTATTGGTATGACTATTCGGTGACGGATTTCTCCCCTAACGTATGGGTGTTTCTACCCAGCTGCCCACTGGTGTCCTTGCACTGATGGTTTGTAACATTCTCATGTATCGGTAGTAGGGCCCATCCGACGGATCACTCACACACAATACGAGTGCAACTTCCAGGTGGTAAAAGAATGTATACAAAGTACAAAAGCGAAAAGTGTAACTACAAGCGGAATCGTTAACGTCAATGTGTCACCGCTAACTGTGTGCGTATATGTGTATATATGGTGTACGTATACGATTAGGTGTGCATTTATAGGTATTTGTATTATGTGTATGTATAGGTCGCCAAATCGGGTCTCCAGGAATGGCCAAGAGATCAAAAGATGTTGTGAAAATACACGTCTTATAGTGGTGGCTAAACGTCGTGTTTGTGATTTTTCATTATGTGGCTATTCAGCGTCCGGCTATCATCTATATCTGACTTTCTTGTAAATTTATGTGGCTATCCTTTTGCAGTACCTTATTTGTACTATGTCTGGTTATACTTTGTATCAGCTATTCCCTGTACGGGATTCATCTTGGTGCCTCCCGTTATACGTACTAGCTCCCACTGATCTTCTTGAAATATGAACGTGTGTGTCTAACCGTCTTTCTATCGTCTTCGGGATCCTTGGCTGGGCTCTTGGCTACATCCAATTTTTTGCCACTTTCCATGATCTCCTTCACCATATTATGCACCGGTTTTACATCACCCCCATTTTGACCTTGGTAGATATAATTGGCCGGTAATATAGCATTCGGCATCATTGACCGTCCAAGCTTGATCACCTCACTGGCCCACACCGTAACATCTGATTGTGGGTTCTTGTATGGTGCCCAGTTTTTCTTGCATCCCTTCACCAACTCTTTCATCACTTGCTCTGTACCCCAGGTCTGGTTCCACAAAAGTTCGTCATCGTTGTTGAGGCCTATCAAATGAGAAAATATACCAGTACTTAATGCTCCATCAGCATATCCTCCTTCCAAGAACGAAACTACTTTCCCACTGGTATGAATTTTGGCCAATTTTACCACATCCTTAGTGAACGTAGCATAGAATGACGTAGGCACATTAATTCCATGACGTTGCATTTGAGGATTCTCATATTCAGATGCATCGAATCCTGCCGATATTACTATTAATGGTTTGAACGCAGGTGGTGGTGTTGGTTTCCCCACTGGTTGGTTATACAAATGTGGCTTCAATAGGTACTTATTGTACTTGGATAAGTTCACAAGATACTCTTGGTATTCCTGTTCATGTTGCTTCTTTGCTTGGTTCAAAAATTGATTGGCTCGATTTAATACAGAAACATATTTGGTCTGATAATGCTTATAGAATTCTTCTTCGTTTTTCCATTCTTGTAAATGGACATTCCAAATATTCAAATCATGATCCATGATACACGTTGATGCGTTCTTAATATTCTCCTTGGTAGCATACCCTAATTCAGTAGGATATGACTTGATATCATGCAATGAAAAGTACCCAACTTTAGGATATACTGAATACTTCTTTCCATATTCATTTCTAGGATTAGAAGTATCGGATTCGTCATCTTCTTGTCCATAATCACCTTGGAACCCGGCTCTTTCCCAACAAATGTCTTGACTTCCATCTCCATGATGTAAATCTATATCTAAAATCGCACAATGGGAAACCCCATAGTGTTCGAATGCATATTCTATTCCGATATGTACATTGTTTAACAAGCAGAATCCACTTGGCAAACATGCATGCGAATGATGACCAGGAGGTCTAATCATCACAAATGCTAAGTTATGGTTTTCGTCGATCTTGCCACTCCCATAGAGTGAATCGACAGCCAGTTCAATGGTCCCGATGACACCCTCTATAGCATTGATAGTTTTAGGAGTTAAATAGATATCTCCAGTATTCCAATCTTCAGGCACTTCTAAGGAATCATTTTGTAACTTATCCTTTGATTCCAAACATAATTCAAAGAGCTTTTTAGGCCAGTTTTTTCCGTGGACTTTGGTTACATGACTTGAAAGAACAGAACCTCTTTTAGTAGAGTTTTGAACTTGATAAAAAAATGGAAACATTGTGACTGCAGCAGAAACTCCAATACATGAAGCAAGTAATCTTTGAGGTCTTTCAAAGATAGTAGAAAGATAGGATTTAGAAACCCATTTCCTTCCAAATGCATGTTCTGCCGAATACGGCGATAATAACACCAAAGTTTTATCGGTGTCTTTTACGAATCTTGGAGATTCTTTCTTTATATGAGGATTAGAACCCAAAAACACATCAAACGCTTTATTATATTTGGTTAGAGAGAAATCGATAAGAGGGGAAGGTTTCAAGACTTCAGCGTACTTTTCTTCTTCCAATTTTTGGTTCTTCAAATATTCATCTCTATCCAAACTGCCCAAGCTTGGACTGGGAGACTTTCTGACCTTTAAAGTTGATCTGGAGGCATGTTTTGGTTCTAAATTATATTTTGTTCTTGTTTTAAATTTGGGGATTTGTTCCAATTGAATTTCGTTTTCTTCGAGTTCTTCGATATCGACAATGCTCTGGTCTCTGGTGTAGTTGATGGTGGTGTTATTATTGAGGACGGTGTGGTCGATCGACAAGTCATTATCTTCTTCGTTTGCCGAAGGTCTGATGGTAAGTGTGGTTTCGA
This sequence comes from Suhomyces tibetensis, assembly GCA_030570835.1. NCBI lineage: Eukaryota > Fungi > Ascomycota > Pichiomycetes > Serinales > Debaryomycetaceae > Suhomyces > Suhomyces tibetensis. Next base: position 312,504 of record JAJLWT010000001.1, read on the forward strand.
ATTGAGAGATCAAGGACTCCTCACTGTCGTTATCCTTTTCAAGGGTATCACGAAGTGACATTACAGAACAAATGTAGAAGTTGTTGAAAAAGGTGTCAATTTCACAATGAGAATAACAATGAAACTCAAATCACCGTGCGAAGGGTCCACCACCAATGATGGAGATGTGGAGGAATTAAGTGAGAGAAATGAGATTGCTTGGAAATAATGATCGGCGAGAAACAACAACACCACATGAAACTACATCAACGATTCCATGGTAGTACCATTGGGGAGATATGGGTGGTGGTGTATAAGAAATCGGCGTGGAGCTCCTTTGCGGAGAATCTGCCTACTGGGACATCTCATAATGAACACCATACCGCTGTAGATCATTCAGAGATGATGCTACCGATCCCTTGTGATTCTGGGCCCAGCATGAAACATGAAACTATGCGCGACCGTGGAACGTCTCCTTTATATAGGCGCCTCTAAACAGTTGTGGAGAGTCGCGCGCATTCTTTGCTGGAGCTAGTGGGGCAGTAGAGGATGCAACACAGCAACAGCCAATGCTATTTACATACCAGACAAAATTGCAGCCCATCATGATACATTCTGCAGAAGATAACAGTATCGACAAACCATCTTTGTCGTGGCCCATTCCACTATCATACACTATTTCTTCACTTCTACAAGCTCTACACGTTTCTTCCTCCCCCCCCCCCGCATATAGTTTCCTTCTATCCTTCTTTCCTTTATTACCTACTTAGATTCCTCGAACAATTTTGGCTTGATTTCTTGGGCCAATCTTGGGACTTCTCCAACATTGTGTCTCTTCTTTCTGATCACATTTTCAATAAATGCTTCTCCGGCTTTGTATGATGATCTTACCAACGGCCCACTGGCAACATATAGGAATCCCATTTCTAATGCTATGTCTCTCCAGCGGTCAAACTTTTCTGGTGTCACATACTTGACCACTTTCATGTGTCTCTTGGTGGGCCTCATGTATTGTCCAAAAGTTACAACATCACAATCGATTTCTCTTAAATCTTTAAGTGTTCTCATCACTTGCTCGTCCGTTTCTCCTAAACCCAACATAAGCGAAGTCTTGGTAACCAAACTTGGCTTCGTCTCTTTGGCCCGTTGTAATACCGATAATGACTGTCTATAAGTAGCACGACGATCTCTTACATGAGGAGTCAAATCTTCTACGGTTTCCAAATTATGGGCATATACGTCCAAACCAGAACTGGCCAAAACTGAAGCCATATCCAAATCTCCTCTAAAATCTCCAGTCAACACTTCCACAAGGATCTGCGGTGCCTTCTGTTTTATCTTGATGACAGTCTCGGCCAAATGATGTGCCCCTCCATCACTTAAATCATCTCTATCTACCGTGGTCAACACAACATATCCCAACCCCCATCTACTGATGGCTTCGGCGGTGTTTTCTGGTTCCATTGGGTCCGGCTTGGCTGGAGCTCTATTAGTCTTCACGGAACAGAATCTACATCCCCTAGTACACGTGTCTCCCAACAACATGATGGTGGCCGTAGCTTCTGATTTCTTTCCTCCCCAACATTCTCCAATATTGGGACACTTGGCTTCTTCACAAACTGTGGCCAATTTCAATTCTCTCACGTCTTCCTTCAAACTCGTATATGACTTCCCTTTGGGTATTGGCACTTTTAACCATTTTGGTAATCTTTGATTAGAGTCTTGTCTAGCGGCATCCAAAGGATCCAACATGTCGGTGGCCTTCCCGTTGACAAAATCTTCGAACGATGGGCCCTTGTTCATGGCATCAGTGAACACGGTCTTACGCTTCCGGGCAGGTTTGGCATCTTTTGTAGCACCGGTCAAATTATCAGAGCCAGTGGCCAACCCCCGGTAGATCACTGCCTTATTTCTTAAGGTCGTCCTGGAGGCACTTTGAACCACTCTAGTAGGAATCATTGTTAATGTGGATTTGTTATCAAGAATGGATCCAAATTTTATCATTTAGTCTTCGCACAGACATCTGAGCCCACTGAGGTCCGAAACTAACAGAGTCAAGGTGGAGTCAGCAGGTGGGAGTTCATGCAGGACATGACCCGGAACATACCCCCCGGACCTCCATACACATTAGAACCACTATATGTTCCACATCTACAATTCGTGACTATTATTAAAATATTATTACTTAATTGGTTAATGATGCTAAAGTAAACGATGAATCTTGTCATCCTTGAACTTCTCCAAGTTATTCAAGTTTCCCCACCAATTAAATAAGAAAGTTTGACAAATCAACTTGAACCAAGGAGTAAACACCAAGGAATCGTCTTCGAACATTTGTTTCAATTCCTCGGCATCCACGTATGTGATATCTTTGACCTCGTTGTAGTTAGGTTTCAAGGTGATATCGTTCTTGGCCTGTAAGATCAAAATGTAATCAATTTCATGTTCTCCCCATTTGGATGTTTCGTCACCACTGGCGGATTTGTAGTGAATTCTGGTTAAATATTGAAACATATCAAGAGGAGAATCGGCATATGGAATCCCTAATTCGTGATCCAATTTTCTTTGGGCAGCGACTTTGGATCCTTGAACGGCATTTGCCAATAAGTTGATTTCATCATGTTGGGATTCAGAGGTGATACCTAATTCCGAAGGAACACACAATGGATGCGAACAGCAGGTGTTGGTCCACATTCCTGGGAATGTTATCTTTTCATCAGCACGTTGCTGTAATAACAATTTACCATCTTCATTGAAGAGAAAGACTGAAAATGCTCGATGTAAAAGTCCATCGTTGATATTATCCATAATATGACACAATTTTTTGGTTCCTGCTCCGACAGGTCTGTCTTCGTTATCCAAAACTATACATAACTCGTCCATTAATCTGATTTGTTCTTCGTCATGTCCTTCGAAAAGCTCTGAGGACTTGGATGATCCATCGGAGTCAGAACCGGAGGAAGTTGGGATTCCCGAGATTTGTTTCAAGGGCGTGACTTCGGTCCATTTGTCCAAGATGTCTTTGGACGAGATACCGGCTACCAACTTGGCATATTCAGATGTGGAACTCATGATGGTGTCGTTGATCTTCCTTTATTAGTATGGAGAATTTTTTTACGCGACCATCGTATAACAAGATAACCGATACGACCAGGAAACACACGAACGGCGGCTGTAGAAAGTGCAACGAGGAATCAAATCAGAAGTAGGGTGCGACAAAAAAAAAACACCAGCGAAAAAACAATTCCTGAGAAAACAGTAGTGAGAAAACTGCTACCAACCAAGAAATGGTACCAATACCAAATGCTTAACTATTGCGCATCAAAAGTACACATTATTGCCAATACTACGCGTAATATTTTTCAGTTCTAGGTCCGCTACTTCTGCTTATGGCATATCAAAAATCGAATACTCCATTGCTTTTATGTCCCTTTCGCTCCATCTGCTGAGTTCTCAATTCTTATCCATAACCAATCTGATTCCTGCAAATCCGAGCCAATCCTTTTCGGGGATTTTTCACGCCGCACACGACGGGTTCCTCGTAAGGACACGTTGAACATCCGAAACGCAACGCATTAATTTTCCAACAATGCCCAATTGATCTTGGTGAGTGAACATTTTTTCAAAGCCAATCAATCCTACTTTGATTTAGTCTAACTACCTGCTAATCATGTCTGCCACTACCGAAAACACTCGTCAACAACCTCAAAGACGTTTCATTAAACGTCCTGATGACAAAGCCATGAAGGATGAAGTCGAATCGTTGAGAGCCGAAATCAAGAAATTGGACTTGACCAGTAACGAATTCCAAGATCAAATCAGTAAATTACAAGTTGATCAAAAAATCTTAGACAAAAGAAACGATTTACAATCTCAATTGAAGAGTTTGGCTGCCAAGCAATCCACTTCGAAGAATGAAAGAAATGCCATCAACGAACAAATCAAGGCAGTAGACAATCAAATGAAAAAGAAGATTGCCGAAATTCAAGCTCAAACTTCAAAGAATAATTTCAAGAATATCGGTGAAATTGACCAAAGAATCAAACAATTGGACTCTTTGATCGATGCCGGTGACTTGAAATTGGCTGACGAAAGAAGATTCGTTAAGGAAATGTCTTCATTACGTAAGTTACGTAAGGATTTTGGTGGTATTGAAAAAATCCAATCTTTAATCGATCAAGATAAGCAAAAGATTGCTGATTTCAAGAAGAAAATCTCCTCTTTACAAAATAAAGAAACTCAGGAACAATATGAAAAAATTCAAAAAGAATTGGATCAAATTAATAGTAGCAACAATATCGTTTTCTCCAAGAGAAAGGACATATACTCCAAGAGAGATGCTATTAAGGCACAAAAGGATGAAAAATACGGTCAAATCAAGAACTTGAAGTCCGAATTCAACTCCCAATTTGCTAAATTCAAGCAAACTTTAGCTCAAGAACAAAAGAAGAGAGATGAAGAATACAAGCAAAAGCAGGTCGAAGAAAAGAAGCAAAAGAGAAAGGAAATTGCTGAAAACCAATTGGCCGAAGCTTCCATTCCTGCATTCACTGAAGAATTAAACACCATTCACAACTTGTTATCATACTTTGACCCAAGTTATGTTAAGCCTGCTCCAAAGAACGGTGTTTCAAGTACTACTGTGCCAAACTCTGCTGTTAACATCAGAACCGTGGAAATGCCATCCGATGTTGTTGTTATCAAGAAAGATCAAGAAAACTACTTCGCTGGTTCCAAATCTAAGAAATCATCTAAGAGTAAAAAGAACAAGTCTAAGAACTTTACTGTTGATCCAGAAATCATCATTTCCTTGAGTGACTTAAGCATTCCATTCCCAACCAAGGAAGAAGATGTTACATCTACCATTGATATCTTGAAGGAAACTTTAACTACCCTTGAAGAAAAGCAAGATGAACAAACCAAAACCAACATTGAAAAAGCCAAGGCCAAGATTGCAAAATTAGAAGCCGAAAATGCTGAAGCCGATGCTGCTGAAAACGAAGAAGAAGCAGAATCTGATGCTGAGGAAAACGTTGAATCTGATAACTAGATTGAGAATTAACATAGTATGAGTCAAATGATTGAATAATAAGGATTTCAAAAGGACGGGGCTAGAAAACGGAAACAAGAAATAAAAGACTTTTCATGACCCAGACTTTGAAGTTTATAGATCAACCAATATTAGAGATTACTGATCACTCAATCATAAATATCAGCCCAATATAGTTACTAATTGATGTAAAACTAATAGAGAATTATAGCCTGTATAAAATGAATCGATTGTAGCTGCAAATTGTGCACGACTTTTCAAGATGAGCATTGAAAAATTAACACCCATAAATCTTTGACAAATTCATAGTTGAGGCTACACACTGATAGATATCTAATTGCAATGGGTAAAAGATCGGCTGAAGAAGTACCTCCAAAGGTAACTAAGAAACCAACAAAAACAACACCAAAAGTACAGATTTCCATATGTATTCCATCCACCATTTTGTCCGATAAGAATGCTCACAATTTAGAACAAGCTACTAATATTGTATACCAACTTGCTAAAGCATGTACCCTTTATAATGTAGCAGAAGTGATAATATTGGATGTTCCAAACAAGGAAGAAGAAAAGGAAGATGAAGATGAAGATGCAAAGATCCTCGCAAGTCAAGGAAATAAAGGGGGAAAGAAACTTAAATTCAATTTCAGTGATGAAGAAATTATTGCAAACGAACCATCTGAATCTACCAAGCCTAAAGATACCAAGACTGAATCCACAGACTCGTATCTTTTGGCCAGTTTATTACAATTTTTCATTACTCCTCCATATTTAATCAAAAGCATTTTCCCTCCAGGATCTCATGTCTATAATAAGGACATTGTCAAGAAATTCAAATATGCTTTCAAGCTTCCAAAGATCACCAGTTTACCATTCATGTCTAATAATCTGGTTTTCAAAGACTTCAAAGAAGGAATCACCATACCCAGAGAAACCCCAAAAGTATCTAACAAGAAGAAGGTCCGTACCAAGGCTACCAACAAAATCACCGTCACCAAGTATGTTAACATAGGTGAAAGCGAACCAATGGAATTGAACATCAAAAGAGAAGTGCCGGTTAACTCAAGAGTAACTGTTGATATCAAAAACAAAACCATTGTATCCCCAACCCAAGCTTATGGTGTTCTGGGATATAAAGCATCATTTGGATACAGTATTCGTTTATGTAAACAGTTCAACTCGGTATTCACTGAGAGTTCTGTAGCCCAGGGATATACTTCGAGTATCTACGTCAACTGTGATGATTACTTTGGTACTAATACCAATATTGAAGATTTTAAGAATATTAAGAATATCGATAGACTTGCCCCAGAATCGGAAACCGACACCAATGTCTTACTAGTACTAGGCAATTTCAAGGATATTCAAGCCAGTTTTGAAAAGGATAAAGCCAATCTTCCTGGAGTGGAATCGGTGGGCCAAATGTTTGATGGTCAACTTGATATTCCAAATGGTGCCAGAACCGAAGACGGTGTATTAATAGCACTTTCTAAGGCAGGCGCTCCATCTATCTAGCGAAGAAAGAATCTAAATAGACAGACAGACATACATTCACACACATAGAAAGACACCACTCTACTAGTAGTAAACATATTACTCCATTGGGAAGTAATATATACACGTGATGCGACTTCTTCAAGAAAAATAGCCAGATTTAGAACATATTTGCCAAATTCTCAATGCTAAATTACTTTCCAATCACTCTGTTCAGTTGTAGGGGAAGGGCCATGGGGTCCCTTTATTTCAATTTAGACATTTCGTGTATCTATATTCCTCGTAAGACATATCTCCCTTCAATGCATCATCCAGCAACAATCAAAACCTACCCAGTAACCAATTTTTCACTCAATATGTAATGCTCCGCTCGTTGCTCCACTATCACGTGATTCTTCTATAAATAGCAATTCTAGACCCAGTTTCAGAAACCCAATAATAGTTGTACAAAAAGAATTCTCGCCATGTTCTCTCAGCCCCTGCAACAAAACCGAGAATTGTATTTGCATTTCAATTAACCCCAATCTCTACAGCACTCTTTCCATTCGTTTTCAAGACTGTTATTCAATCATGCAATTTAAACATCTTACTGCTGCTGCTGTACTCGCTTCCACCGTTACCGCCATTGGTGATGTAAGTAGATTTGGAACCCCTTACCGTTGCCCTTAATAATTTTCCGATTGTACTAACTTATATTTCAGCTCGCCTTCAACTTGGGTGTCAAGGATGAATCTGGTAACTGTAAGACTCCTGATGAATACAAAACCGACTTCCAAAACTTGGGATCTTACTCCAAGATCGTCAAGACTTACGCTGTCTCTGACTGTAACACTTTACAAAACTTAGGACCAGCCGCCGACTCTGCCGGTTTCCAACTTATGTTAGGTATCTGGCCTAATGACGACGCTCATTTCAATGATGAAAAGAATGCTTTACAGCAATACTTGCCATGGATCTCCGTTGACACAGTTAAGGTCTTTACCGTTGGTTCCGAAGCTCTTTACAGAAAGGACTTAACTGCTGATGAATTGGCTTCCAAGATTTCTGAAATCAAATCCTTCATTTCCAACATCAAGGACAAGAACGGTAAATCCTACTCTTCTGTTCCAGTTGGTTTCGTTGACTCCTGGAACGTTATTGTTGATGGTGCTTCTCAACCAGCTATCAAGGCCGCCGACTTTGTTTTCGCCAATGCCTTCTCTTACTGGCAAGGACAAACCAACCAAAACGCATCTCACTCTTTCTTCGATGATATCATGCAAGCCGTGCAAGTCATCCAAACTGCTAAGGGTACCGATGTTGATTTCTGGGTTGGTGAAACCGGATGGCCATCCGAAGGTACAAACTTTGAAGATTCCCAACCTTCTGTTGAAAACGCCAAGAACTTCTGGCAATCTGCTATCTGTGCTATCAGAGCCTGGGGTGTCAATGTTGCTGTCTTCGAAGCTCAAGATGAAGCATGGAAGCCAAACACTTCTGGTACTTCAGATGTCGAAAAGCACTGGGGTGTCTGGGACACAAACTACAAATTGAAATACAACCTTGATTGTAAGTTCTAATTATAAGCCTTGCATTTTATCAACCCTTGAATACCCTATCATAAAGCAGGAACGTCATTGGTCAGAATATTCTTGTTTACAAAGAATATTTCGATCTAATTTTTTAAAAAAAAAAAAATAGGAAAGTTTTGTGGTATATTTTACGATCCCTGATTTAGTTAAGCTATCCTATTAATTCATGCCTTTACAATTACAACTTAGGTAAAGGGATCTGTCTGTTTTTTTTCTCTCATTCTTCTATTTTCGTCATACGTATGTTTTTAACCGTGGACGTAATTTCTTAGGTTTCCCTTTTTCTTCTTATTTCTGTATTTTGGTTATTAGAATTCTCTCTAGATATAAAAATAGTCATTATAAAAGTATGGGTTATTAAGTAATACATCGACTAGTTTGATCCGTTGTAATGAAAATCGAATTCTCTATTACGTATTTTTCTTCAATTGTTGTCCCGATTGAACGTTTTTGCATCCATTCAAAATCCTCCAATACAATGGTACATCTTCACATTGAAAATAATTGTCAAATACTGGTAACAATGTCACACTACTGGTAACAAGCTCATAATCTAATCAGTAGAAAGGTTTTGTTGACCTTTAGGCATGATTTGTTTGCTAAATGGGAATCTGCAAAGAGATGAATACATTTTGGAAGAGAAGACAAACCACAATACATAGGTAGGCCTTTCCTCTTGTAAACTTGCAAGTGGGTGCAATACGACGCCAAAATTGTCAGACTCTTTCTTTATGTTATCATAACGAGGTGTAAGTATTGTATAAAACAATACCAGGTTCCAGTGATTAAAAGCCCGTGCTGTTCACAATATTTATTGGAGAGTCAAACACTATAATAACGTACGATAGCAATGCTAAACTAACTAAAATAAGGCTATTCCTAACTTGTATTTTTGGAGATTCGATTAGTTCAACTTTTCAAGAAATGGAATGAAAGAATAAATAGATAGTTATGTGGTGTTAGTAAGATGATGTTACCACAACAATAAAAGACTTCGTGGCCAAGTTGGCTAAGGCGTAAGACTGTTAATCTTAAGATCGTGAGTTCGACCCTCACCGAGGTCGCTTCTTTTTTAAATTCAAGGAGTTTGGTTCCAGATATGAATGCGAACAAGAATTCTTCGAATTTAAGATTTTTTTGGAGATATAGTAACTTTTAGATTCAGACATGATAAACAGTAATTAAAATGTTTCTATTACATTCCCTTTTCGTAATTTATTTTATGGTATACCATTTCCCAGTTCTTGTTATGTTTACTAATTTTCCACTTAGGCAGTACTGAAATAATAGTTGTCGGATTTGTGTGACAGGTTTAGTTTATCGCATAAACTCAATTATTAGCTACGAATGGTTGGAACCATAGAAATTCGAGATCTCATTAAGTTAAAACTTAAGGAACCTGAGATTAAAATGAAAAGAGAAAAAATCATATATCTTGAGAGGAGATAAGGAGGTGTTTACCCTTAAACTTTGTACAACAACGGTAACTAATACTCAAATCCTAGGTAATTTTAGTCTATCAAACACAATCTTCCTTGATATTGACACTGGTAGTTCTGACACCAGGGAGCTTGTAAAGTGGGCTTTTAGGTATCGATCGTCGTTCTGTGGTAGATCCAACTTAGAAGTGCGACAATTTTCAACTTGTGAAGAAGAATGGGCTTATTGATAAACCAACAACCAAAGGATTCATTCATGGAAGAGGTAACTATCGATTTTAAATTTGTTGGAATTTCTATTTCAGTTGCTTTCGCTTAAATTTTTTATGAGGGTGGCAATGTCATTTATTTGTTAGACATTTTTCCATTGGATTTTGCTCTTACTTTGGAATAAAATATGTCAATGATACAGTTGATTATATAAGTTTTTTATGATTATGGGTGCAAATTTACTAAATTTTCAATTAAGTTTCAGAGACGACTGCGGGTGACACGACAATGTTTGCCGCCAACGAAAAAGACTTCGTGGCCAAGTTGGCTAAGGCGTAAGACTGTTAATCTTAAGATCGTGAGTTCGACCCTCACCGAGGTCGCTTTCTTTTTTTTTGCACCCAAAATAGAAATCTATAGATTTATGTTCAAATTATGAACAATAAAAGAGTAAAACTTAGTGTAGTAAAACTTAGTGTAGTAAATCTTAGTGTAGTAAAGCGTAGTATATATTGATGCTTAAATGACTAATGGGAAATAAAATTATTGAACAAGAAATGAAAAGAAATGGATTTCTTGAAGTCTCACTAAAAGAGCATCATGGAAATCAATGCAATAAAACTCAAACATGTACTGGCACCGGTGACAAGGCCAATGTTGGAAGAATCTTTCGATTTAAAAGTAGGATTTGACCCTTCAAATGACGAGTAATCAGAGCTAGCTGCTGTAAGAGGGTGATTAGCGAATGCGGGTTGGTCAAGTCCACCGTTGTCAGGAGTAGTGTTCTCTGGTTTCTTTTTAGTGGTAGTTTTTTTATCCTCAGTGTTTTTGGCCCTAGTTGTCAATTCCACAGAAGTATTATTACTGGCGGTAAGTAAAGATTCAAGCGAAAGCAACGAAAGCAAGGACTCATCAGGAATTCCACTCACAGTTGCAGGTGAGTTACCGCTTCCAGATGTTATGATGGGAGCTGCAGTCAACTTACTATCAGTGGGATTTTGTGTTTGCATTGAGCCAAGAGGATTAGTTGTTGAAACCCCAGATGCTGTATGCGAAGATGAAGGCGTTGTAGTTTCTACAGTTCTCACGAAAACAATTCTATTCTTGTCAAAGGAAGAAGAACTCTTGTGTGACCCTTTTGTGTTTTTGTCAGAGTCGGTTGGTTTCTTAGTGTCAATTGTAGTTCCGGCTCTAAGTGATGGAACCCCGGAAACTTGTGAACCAATATCTGTGGCATCTGAATTGAATCGGGCCGAGTTGGCAATGTGGGAGGTTGGACCAGCTGTTGCTAATAAAGAAGGTCCGTCTTTAGTCGTGAAGGAGGCTGTATTAACACTGCCACTAACAGATCCACCATCCTCCAAGTCTGCAACTTCTTCTCTGCCCTGATCCTCTCTATCATCAATGGAGCCTCCGTCCGATTCAATTGATTTCCAAGATCCGGTTTTGTCTGAATACGAGTATGACTTACCAGAGGAGTAATCAGAAACAATAACGGATTGAATAAGCATTGAGTATGGGGCCTCACTATAATTAGTTTTTCCACCAGACCAATCAATCGTGCCTTGAGCATTCGACGGATCACCCCCAGCCCAAATTCCAGCTATGATTTGCATTGGGGTTTGTGGAAAGCCTTGAGGATCATCACTTTTCAAAACACGAACCACCTTTCCATCTACAGCCCATGATAACGAGTCCTTAGTCCAATCGATGGTATAAGTATGGAAATTACTTAATGGGTCTGAAGAAACAGGATGATACCCCCCTCTGTTATAACTACTGGTGTCACCTTGAACAAAATAATTTGATTGAAATTCGAACGGATCACCACCAAATAGTTCAATATCAATTTCATCCAAAGCATCAGATTGCAAATAGAACGACGAAACAATCCCCTTACCTTTAGCAGCTTGCATGACCACTTCAACTTTTCCGAACATGATATAGAAATTGGATTTTATGGTTGGATTATCAAACCTCTTATTAATAGTAAGTTGGGCACCTTCGTCGCCAAATGAAACCTTGCCCTTCCGATCCATGACTGAAAAATATGGAGATTTGTTGTTTTGAAAAGTTTCCTTGAACGTGGCAGAAAGGGCAGTATCTGGAGAACAGTCCCCAGACTTGACGGGGTTACAATTGGTAGCAATAACCGATGCAATAACTGATAAAAAGGCTATCGAGAGTCTCATCCTTGGAAGATGTAAGGCATTCAGAATAAACCTTCTCGAAATCGCCAGCAGCCAGTGCTACTTATATAGCCTTAACCCATATCACAGCCAATTTCTGTCCAAGAAAATGTAGACTTTGCAACCTGATTTGGCCACAAACTCAATTTCTACAATAGTGGCTCCAACAGATCAGATGCATGGCGCGCAGAAAATGGCTGGACCAGCTACTTGATTTGGTTTTGCACTGGAAATTCGGTCGCACTTGACACCAATTTAGCACACATACATGCATTACATTCAGGAATGATGGCTGGATAGTAGTAAGGTCACAGGCGTCACATAATAGGTTCCTACATACTTGATCTGATCTGGGGTGATTTCATACTTCAAAACTCTTATTGCCCGGCACGCTACACCTTAACGATGCCAGACGGGGATGAAAAGTTGCTGGTTTTTAAAGTGAAAAATTTATATTAATTATTTCATTCTTTGTACAACAAATTCCTGCCTCTTGTGATTGATCTACTTGCTAGTAATTACGCCAGTATTGCGATTCCATCCTCTCCTCTTTCATTCACCATCACAATACATCTACCCTATTTCTCCTTGTAATTTTTTGTATTCCAATTATAGGAATTAGAAACTACCACCCAATCACGTGACACGATCGAATATCCGGTCCCAGCCACCGTACTCGCATGATCAATATCCCCCCGGTTTACATCGTTATCAACGAAAGATTAAAATTAATCTCAACTCATTCCAAGGGCAAAATAGATTTCACCAAAACGAGTCTTCAAAACACACACCATCAAGTTTATAATAAGTAAAAATATTATCAGTACCAAGTGACTCATATCATCCATAGTTCCATCGATATGCTGCCTAAGTCGATGTTTTTCATCTGCTTGTATGGTATCGTCAGCACATTGGCGCTTCCGATAGGAACAGAACATAATTTAAAGCTACAGAACAGTCATTTACTAGGAGAAGACATCCACTACGGCTATGATAATGACCACGACAGCTCTAACATGATTTTGGTGTTAATATTCCTTCTAGGCCTAGGCCTTTTTCTGATGGTATTTGCAACTGCCATTTGTTGTATAGTTAGAAGAAGGATCAGATTATCCGAGGATGATCTTATCAGAGAAGAAGAGAACCAAGTTTACTTAGAGTTGGATTCCGACGAGCAGGAGCTCTATTTCCAAAGTAAGGACTATTTAACTCTGAATCCATTTACTAGAGGAGAGCTTTCATTAACACAAAGTTTGTCGATTCAAGAGAAAGGAATAGATGCATTTGAGTTCCAAAAAGATCCCATGCTTACAAATAACGACCTTTTGATTCTTAACAAGTATGAGTTGAATTTCTTCAAGAACTTTGAGTGCTGTAGTACAAGTAATTTGCCAATACCCATGAAAAATGAAGTATATTACTTTGAAAGCAAAATCTATTCATTACCAGACAGTTCCAACACCATAATTTCCATAGGGTTGAGTACGAAGCCTTATCCATGGTTCAGACTTCCAGGTAGACATCAACATTCGATCTGTTATGATTCGAGTGGATACAGAAGATACAACCAACCTTTCAAGTTCAATTACGATCCACCATTTCCAGTCCTTACAGAAGGAGACGTGATAGGAGTCGGGTACAGAACTAGGAGTGGGACAGTTTTCTTCACCAGAAATGGAAAGAAAGTAAGTGAGATAAAGATTGGAGGGCATGTACGAAATTTCAAACCCGGTATCGATGGACAAATATATCCGGTGATAGGATCCAACAATTTGAGTTCTATACATGTGAATTTAGGACAACGGGGATTCGTTTTCATTGAAGGTAACGTGAAGAAATGGGGATATGCCCCACTTGAAGGAAATGGGCCTGCCCCGCCAGCATATAATAAATTCAATGCTGATATATTATTGGAGAGGTCAGAGGTTGATGAGGATGACTTGAGTGATCGGGACAATGACTTTCCACCCGATTTTTGGGACGTACATGGATCGGAAGAAAGGAACTTGAGTAACGAACACAAGGAGATCGAAGACAAGTTTAGTTACAATGCATACAGTGAAGAGAATTCAGTTGATGAGAGAATCACGTTGAATACGATACTTCCACCAAACAGGCCGCCATCGTATAGCGATGAGGAGACCGAAGGAGACACCACGTACAATAGTGTATTGGACCATAGTGACATAGAGGAGAGCAATCAGAGTATCGAGGCAGCAGAAGTATTTGAAGATATACGAGATCAAAGCAGTGTGTTAGGAGGGGCTGAAGAGGGAAGGTCTGCCAATAATGCGGGGCATACAAACAGCGATCCAACGGACGAGGAAATAACGCCGGGAGACAACGAGGAGTCGGTACAACAAGGCGAGAATGAAATACCCGAAAATGAGGTTGAAACGCCAAATGGAGCTGAACATAGAGATGGGGATGAAGTGGAGAACCAAACACAATACAGAGAACAACAAGAGATAGATGGGCAGCACACGGAAGAAGGATCTGTGATACCTTTGAATAATGAAGAAAATGCGGAGCAGGAATCTAATATAGAAAGATATAGCGAGCACAACCACGCCCACCGAAAACCTTCGGTTGTCACCCAGTTAGGTGATCAGTCCAACAGTGACACAAACTATACAAATATCCCCACTGGGTGACAGAATCGGAAAGGAATGGATAATGATACAGACAAACTCATACACTCATTACTCTGCATATAAACATACATCCGAGTCCAAGACTGAAGCAATATAATACCAACAAGTTTCAACACGACGTAGTCTGACTTATAAAGCCTATAAAGCCCATGTAGAACGTGAAGTGGCGACCAGTACTTTTTGCGCTTTTTCTTATAGTGGTGAGCCTATTGTCTCCCTTTATTTTTCCACTACAAAGACATTCCCGGGGGTAGGTAATGGAACCAGGCCCCCACACTATTTCTCCACAAAGCTTCGCGGGAAGATTTTTTTTTCGATTAGGGGTACCACAACTGTGGGGATTGGGCTCTTTTAATAGTGTCCCAACAATTGTACCAGGGGACCATTCAGAAATGCCCCAGACTTTCAAAAATGCCGTACGGATGCTAAATTATATATAAGATAGAAATCCTTATCGTCCAATAGATTTCAAGCCATCCAGTTACCAGCCAAATCATGATTCAAAAGTTTACTTGCGTTCCTAAATCGGACTACGACGTAATTGTTATCTCTAACGGGACTATACAGCAGATCGAGTCTGCATTAGAACAACTTAGCGAAACGTCGGACAATGAGATTCCCGTGAATGCCAATTTGACGTATTTAGATACGTTTTCTGAATTGGTAGGATACTTGAGGAAAAACAGCCATCGTAATGACGGTACTCCTTTCAATGGAAAAGTGGTGTTTATGTTTTTCAATGGGTTGGAGTATGTCCAGGATCTTTTATCCAACTTGATAGATCATCATAACAAATGCAACTTCATCAATTCAGTCCAATACTACAACTTCAACCAGTTTGTGAGTGCTCGTAAGGCGGTCAATGCATACCCAGAAATAGACAAGATCGAAAATGCATACTTCTATTTTGATTCTTCGGTCACCATGAATGTCCATAATGATATACCTGATTTATATTCGTGCGGGCTTACATTTGGAACTCATAACCAACAAGATGAGCCATCGTTTAATTCCATGATCACCATTGCTAACGATATACTTAAGAAGATGTGGTTTATGATTGGAAGAATCAGGGGGTTATACATTAATGATACTCATTTGGCAGGAGAAAAGGCATATCTGTTGAGTTGCCTTATCCGAAACTTCCCCATTGAAAGAGTCGAGCTCACTAGCAGAGCACCCATAAGTATGAGGGACTTGATGGTATAATGAATGATGAGAAATGATAATTAGCATGATCGAATAAAAGTAATTTGTTAGGATAAATTTTATACCGTTAGCTGTAGGGACGTAGAGAAATTGCTGAAGTAGATGAAGAAACAAAAGAAATGAGGACATATTCCATGACGGACTCTCTTTACGACCACTTATAAGCCCTCAAGTTATCGTCTACATAAGTCCGTTATATATTCTCTAAGAATTCTTTTTGCCCTCTTGAATGCTTATTAATTGCGGCTTTGCAACCGCACCATTTCCGCATTTGCAACTGCCTATCTCTACCCCAAATCCGTGTCGCGCTTCCCGAGCCAAAAGATAACAAAATTGTTATTTAATCTCCCCATGATGTATCCAATTGTGATCTCTAGCCAGTCTTTTTTCTTATGCCTTCTTCTCAGACATTATTCAATCTTCTAGTGCTATCTGCATTAGTTGTGGCTATTAGGAAATATTTCAAGAAACAGAATGCAAAATCAACCATTTCCCCAACATCCCAAGAATCAAGTTCAGTGGATCCTTCCAATATAATTCCCATGAATCCTTCATGGAAATGGTATGAAACTGAACCATTACCTATTCGGCCATTCATCAACAAGAAGAACTTCAATGTCTCTTTGGGAATCAAAAATATATCGAAAACCCCCCAAGATTGGATCTTGATTGAAAATACCTACAAAGAGCGGGTGAATCTAAGAAAGAAATACACCCAATTATATCCTCAGAATACAGTGTTTGTCCATGATAGTCCTGCGACCACCGAGGCAGTCTTTGAATTATACGACCTTATTATTGGCTACATGCTTGCACGATTCCCTAATGATTTCACATCCGATCCTTCAGCAGAATTGGTCACTTGCCAGATCACTGGTGATAAGTTTCCCAGATTTGCTAAGAACAGCACACCTCAGGAATTGGTCCAATATCTTGCTTACCTTATAGAAGAAGATTTCATTGTGCTTCTCAAAGAAGATCCAAATGACCCCAACATGGAATATATTATGAAAGCTTCGGTAACTGGTTTCCCAGCAGGGTTCGACCCGTCGGAAAGCTTTAACCAAACCATCTCAACCATACATGTCCCCGTACCTCAATACCAAGAACGTCTCAAGAACCCCATGAAGAACTTCTTTAATAAATTAAAACCAAGGGATTTATGGGTCCGTCATAATTGGTCAGTTCAGACTCACAAATCTTTCTTCTCTCTAGACCAAAACCATGCTTACAGTGGAGATACTATCACTCCTCTCAAGTATGAAGATATAGATTTCGATACTTCATGCTTTCTTAGAGTGGAAAGACAATCCTTCACGAGACTACCAAAATCCAGAGCAAATGTCATGATTGTCCGTACCTATTTAACTCCTATTGCAAAAATGAAAGAAGAAGGTATAGCCGATGATTTGGCGACGGCCATCGACTTACTTCCCGATGTAGTGGCATTTTACAAGAAACGAGAAGCTTGGGGCGAAGCAGTTAAAGAATATTTGACCAAATCATAATAATATGTACATACATACATATCACATCACATTCAAAAACGAAAATTTACTTAACATAGACTTTTAGATAAAAACTATCTTTATATTTTAATAGATCATTCGTTTAATTTGACGTAGTTGGCTGGGAACAAACCTACTTCTCCAGTCTTAGAGTTCTTTCCAGACCACCAGTCTTCATCAACGAAGTTTATTTCAACGATCAAGTCTCCTTCGTTGAACTCGATTTCGTTATCTTCATCCTTTTCGTAATCGTACTCAGCAGTGGCAGTTGGACCAGATTTTTCTGAAGAAGTAACAGGGGTTGGTTCCGGAGCTGGGGATGGTTGAGCAGCAGCAGCAGTAGTAGATGAGCCACCTTCCTTTTTGTCGTCTTTCAAAACAACATAAGCAGCAGGGAACAAGCCAATTTCTCCTGATTGGGAGTGTTTACCAGTCCACCATTCTTCATCAGTAAACTCAATTTCTTCAATCAAGTCACCCTCAGCAAACCCAATCTCATTTTCTTCATCCTTTTCATAGTCATATTCAGCAACTGCAGTAACACTAGCCTTCTTCGATGGAACTGGTTCAGCAGATCTAGCTGGTAGAGAAGGTACGTCACGTACTGGCAATGATGGGGTAGGTTCTACTTTTGGCTCAGCCTTAGCAACAGAAGTTGGTGCTACATTTCTGGCAGGAGGTGGTGGCAAGTTACGAATGGGTAAAGATGGGGTTGGAACTGACTGCTTCTCCTCTTCCTCCTCTTCCTCTTCTTCCTCTTCTTCCTCTTCTTCAACTTGTTTTGCTTCCGGAACGGTATTTCTAACTGGAGGAGGTGGCAAGTTCCGCACAGGTAAGGATGGTACAGGGGCTGACTTTTCTTCCTCTTCTTCCTCTTCTTCCTCTTCTTCCTCTTCTTCCTCTTCTTCCTCTTCCTCTTCCTCTTCGTCCTCTTTTTCTACTTCAGGCTCTGGAACTACTTCCCTCTTCGGTGGAGAAGGGAAATTATCTCTCTTTGGTAATGGTTTGATCACACTTGGTTGTTCTGGCTCTTCATCAAGAGAAGCCTTTTCAACACTACCCGAAATCTCAGAAACTTCATTATCTTCATCTGGGGAAACTGATTTATATTGACCTCTCTTTTCAGCCCAAATTTGAGCAGGAGTCTTTCCGCCTTCTGCCGCAAAGTTACGAGACAAACCACCAACTAATTTATCTTGCTTAGTAGAAGATACAGAAGTTCCGAAGTTTGGCTTTGCACCAAAAGAAGGCGCCTTAGGCTTATCACCAGAAGCTCCAGGGGTAAATCTTGAAGCAACGGAATGATTGACCTTTGGCTTTGGCAAAGAAGTCAATCTACCATCATCAGTAGAGGAGAAAGCATTGATTCTTTCGGATAATGGTTTAGCATCGTTATTTGAGTCATTGGAAGATTTATCTTCCTGAGGTTTGAAAGGCTTTGGTTGCGATGAAATTGTATCCGATTTTTGTTTTCTTAACTCAGAAATATTGACCTTAGTTGGTTTATAAGCGGAAGGGACATCTTCTAAAGGCTTTTTAGAGAAATCTCTTTCTTCGATTTCGGTTTCTCCACCCCATTCATCATCATTATTTGAAGATTTCGCATTTGGCTTGGAGACAGGCTTGGAAATCGGCTTGTTGGTTACAACGGGCTTACCTGTAGAAGTTGGAGCAAACTTTGGCTGCTTTTGAGTAACAGTAAAAGGAACAGATATCACTTTTGGAGGAAGATCACTGGCGGATTTAGGCTTAGATACTGAAGTATTTTGGACGGAATAACTTGCACCAGCGGCAGCACCCACTCTATTTAAAAATTCATCGACATCTAAATCGTCTTGGTCTCTAGCAGTGATTTGGACGTGATAGCCACTGAAAACCTTTGATACTTCAGCAAAATTAGATGCAAAAGACAATCTAGATTTGGAAGGGGAGTTATCAGGGCACCAACCCAACAATAAGATCTTGGAAACATCGGATCCGGGAACCGTGACTCTGGCCAAACCGAATTGGATTTGTCCATCGGTGAAATTTTCAACAAATTCATCCAATGATCCATTGCCAGTTTCACTGACCTCTAAGCTGGATGATTTTGCCACAGAATAGACTGCGAAGGTGATTGAGGGGTCACCTCTCACAATCTTATCATAGGAGTCTTGAATTTGTCTGGAATTGGATGATAAATCGATCTTCTCCATTGTTGTTGTGTATAAGTAGAAATGTATGGGAATAGCTTGAAAGAAGAGAGGTAGCAATTGACACCGTCACCTATTTTCAGTTGAGAACGTCGGCCCGAGTGGTGATTATGAAAGCCAAGATTCTGTGAGGGTATATGCCACAAGGTAGCGAAAATGGAAGGAGCAATAAGAGTCAATAAAATATCGAGAGATTACGGTGGATTAGGTTGAAACGTATATAATAGGCTATGACTATGTTATCCACTCCCAATTGAGTTATTTATTGAATTTTGAACGATAAAAAAATTGTGTATGTAAATACAACTATTAGCCAATATGTTAAATGATCAACTTTGTAGATGCGAAATCTGCTATCCATCATAATACGGAATGATTGACGACCTGGCCAACCACCAAGAGAAAAGGAATTTTCTATAATGCATTCTCTTCAACATTCACTTCCTTGTATTTCTCGGCATCAAGTTTTGTTCTTATTTTATTCTTACCTTCCATTGTCACTACTATTTGTTTTCTCTCAAGAACTAGACTTCACTAAGGCATACACCAAACACCACATCATCACAAACCCCGGTATATTGTTCATTACTCCATCGATAAACAATTCTTGGACCGGCCTGACAAAAAACTTATGGGAGTTTTGTTCACAGCAAATCCAATAGAATAAACCATTGGTGATGGTTATACCGATCATGTAGAAACCGAACCCCATGGCAGATTCCAATGTCAATATACCTGCTCCTACTCCCAATACCAAACAGGCTATATCGCGTACATGCAGTAGCTTTCGCTTATTAGACTCCACATTTTGGGTATAGTAAATAACTTCCGGGTCAGACATCTCTTTCTAGGTAAGTCTGGTGGTATATTAGTTTTAAGGTTACTCTTTTTTCTTTCTTTGGTGGCGCTAAAATATTTAGTCAGTATCACACTTTTGAAAACTGACTACAGTTATAATATCATTATCTATTCATTCATACTTACCAACAACGCTACTACCACCAACCACACACATATGTCTTCAGCTGCAGAGGAATTAAAACAATTTCTCTTTCAGCTTCCTAAAAATTCGGATTTCAAGCTAACTCAAAAAACCCGACAGGAAATACGAAAACAACTCTTCTTAGCATCATCCTTAGGAGGAAAATACTTGAGTTGGCTTTTCCCTAATGCTTTCCCAAATGAATCTTCAGTATCCCAGCAATCTGCTATCGATAAGATCGATAAGGAGTTCTACTGGAAATTCTCCAACTACTACAAAATCTCCCTTAAGAAAAGGGATTTGAAGCACAATGTACATAAACACCACGCCTTCCATTCCAACCTGCCTTGTGCTAGGATCTTCAGAAAAGGGGAGCCCATTTATAGATGCTTGACCTGTGGATTTGATGACACTTGTGCTCTTTGTTCCCATTGCTTCCATCCAGACTTCCATAAGGATCATAAGGTTCACATCACAATTTGTCAACGTGAAAATGGAGGTGTTTGTGATTGTGGCGATCCTGAAGCTTGGGTTAACGATTTTGAATGTTTATATGTTATTTCTGATGATGAGACTTTAAAGATTAGAGATCAAGAACTCCCCGAGGATTTCCAAGGATCTTTTTTGGATACACTTGAAACAGTCCTAGACTTTGTTATTGATGTGATGTCTCATTCAGATCTACAGTTCGATAATCCTGAAGAAACGACCACTACTAAAATCGAGTTAAACTCCATAAATAGTACTTTGGATCCAGTAAAATACGGCTTGGATAGAAAGAAGTATGTGGATAGCACCAGTGATAAATTCTCATTAATGGTATACAACGACCAAATAAGGCACTATAGAGATGCCGTTCAGAGAATTCACTTGGTGAGTAGGAAAGTCAAACAGTTTGCCATGATGGTCACTGACAAAGTTCAATCTTATGGGAAAGCAAAGGTTATCACTACCCAAAACCTTAATCTTTTGATAGAAAGGCAAAAAGTCCTCAGCGCCACCGGTTTGGCCACTTGCATACGTAATGAAAGAGACGTTTTCCGCGAGGATATGTGTGATGAGATTTTGATATGGCTCTCGGACTTCACAGAGAGTGAGTTATTCAAAATTAATAACACTATAAAAAAACTCTATTGTCGAGTGTTTTGTCGCAGATGGAACACAGGGTTATTACTTTCCAAAACGTCGGAAAAGAATTATCACTACAAGGTAGGATCTTTGGATAGCTTAAAGATTCCCAAAATCCCTACTTCTTTGAATGATCGGAAATACCATTCTCATTGGAAATTCGAACCTTCAAAATGGACTTTACCATCAGATATTTGTAATGAGTGTCAATACAATTTGACAGACGATGATTATGATCCTAACTCCAGTCATTTTGGTTCCAGATTGCAATACTTAATATATCTAGACATTAGATTTTGGAAATCGATAAGAGTTTTATTACATGATATGTACTCTGCATCATTGGTGGTGAATCTTCATTACAAATATATCATTTCATGCCAATATGTTGACATATACCCCACAATTGCTGATATGTTCCTAACAGTAGATAGAGAACCAGAAGCTAATATCATGTGTACATTGTCAACCCAACTATTCACTTGTCCCACTAATTCTACTTGGATTGTTAAACATGGTGATGTATCTAGAATATTTGCATCTATTTATGGTTTCTTGACTGTGGAAGAGATTCGGACTCCTGAGACCGTCGAAATATCCCAAGAGATTTCAATGAAGAGCTTAAAGAATAGAAGATGGGGTCAAATCTTCTTTGATATAGGCTACATTTTAAGTAGGAGTAAGGATTCCAAATCTATACTCACCAGTAATATCATTCCCATGGCTTGTGATATTTTAGCGTTATTCCAAGGAAGACCAGTGATGAAGAGAGAGAAAGAAGCTCACGTTGAATACGAGAGTCCCGATTATACAGCCTTCTTCCATGCCATACTGGTGATATATTTATTTGGGGAATTCATAGCCCAATGTTTGAGCAAATTAAAAGATTTCGATATAGAAATCAGAAAAACATTATCAAAAAATGCTATCAGCTATGTGATTCAATATTTGTTAAGATTAGAACGGAATGAATTTCCAGGAGTTATAGATGATTCCGTTGACATCAGTTTAGCCACAGACAGAAAAATTTGTAAGGAGTTGATAGGTGGAAACATTATCCAAGACTATCGGATTGATGAAGAAAAAGTCAGTTTCTTACATCCTATTCACTCATTTTTGAGCTGGTTGATAGAATTATCAGATTTCGAATCTCCTTCCGAACTTGTCGATGTATTAGAAATTTCGACAGAAGCTGGCCAAATGACTGCCTACCAAGATTCCGATTTACCTAATCCATTAACTTCGATATTCGATTACACAATTAGGACCATTGTGCTTATGTCTCAAATCAAGTCAGGGTTTTGGGTAAGAAACGGATTTAGTGTGCGGAGCCAACTTCAACTATACAGAAATACTGGTCTCAGAGAGAGTGGTTACATGAGGGATTTATTTCTCACTCAAGTTTTCATCAGTACAAATAGTCCAAATTTGGCATGCTATCTCCTATTCAGTCGTTGGTTACTTCTGGAAGGTTGGATTATCGACTCCACGAAGAGTCAGCACACTGAACTTTCTATGAATCAAAAGGAGCCACAACTTGCATACGATCAGAAGACACTTCCGTATATGCTCGAAGAATGTGTTAGTTTCTTCATTCATATTGTGACTCAAGATTTGTATTTACGAGGATTAGATGATGATACAATTAGGGAGCTTCGAATTAGAAACGAAATCATACACAATTTGTGTTTTGAATCAATGACTTATACGAAGTTGTGTACGCAAATTCCTGATCATATCACCAGTGAGAAGAGGTTTGATTTGATCTTGGAAGAATTGACTAACTATACAGCCCCAAAGACAGCAAATGATGTTGGAATGATTCAACTTAAAGGAAAATTTTATGATGAAATCAATCCTTATTATTTCAGTTATACCACCAATACCAAAGACGATGCAATCAAATTTGTAAAGGATAAAATCCACAAAAAGACCCATCAACCATTGGCCGACATTGTGATTGAACCCAAATTAAGAAGCTCCCAAGAATTAGGAATTCACAAGTATGTTGGAAATTTTGCAGCTTCAGCATACTTCTCAGATTTTTTGATTAAAACATTGAAGTATATCACCGAAGATGGAACGGAGAGAGATAGTTTATTAGAAACTATCTTACATTTGATCCACATTTGTGCATATGAACAAGCTATTGACATTGAAAAGTATGGAGCATTTTATGAAAGATTTGTCAATATTTCGGATACCTTTGGTACCTCGGTTGCTACTTTACTTTATGACATAATTACAAATGAAAAATTCAAGAATCATCATGCTAAGGTTAGATTTATCTTTAAAGTATTTGAAGAGAAATATCATACCCTTGGAAAGATCTTGAATGATCAAGTTGCCGACTTTAATAATATGGTACTCGAGTTGGACACTAACACAACCAATGAAGAAAATGAGCACGAGAGAAAGAAGAAGATCGCAGAGGAGAGGAAATCAAAATTAATGGCTAAATTCAAGAGACAACAATCTCTGTTTTTGAAGAATAATGAAATTGAAACAACGGATGGAAGTGATTTTGATATTGAAATGGAAGACCATGATTCAGTCGGATGGAAATTTCCAGAACCACACTGTCTTTTATGTCAAAATGCAGCTGGTGATTCGGGACCTTTCGGAATTATTACATATATTACCCATTCGTCTGAATTCCGAACCATACCTTTTGACGATAAATATTGGTTTTTGAAATCATTTTCAGATGATGCAAATTTGGATTCAAATGAGGATTCGGGCTTTAGCAAACCAACTGCTAAATGGACCAATTTCATGCGCAAGGTTAAAGAAAATAATGTTGTGGGGCCTGGGTTTTCTCATCAAGAACACATTGATAGTAAATTGATCTCACTGAGTTGTGGTCATGGAATGCATTTTCAATGTTATATCAACTTTTTGAATAATAACAAAAACAAACTGAATCAAATCACTAGAAATACCCCTGACAATATTGAGCACAAAGAATTTCTTTGCCCATTGTGTAAAGCAATTAACAACATGTTTATACCTATTTTGTGGTCTAATAATAATCGAGATATAAATGGAATTCTCAAGCCTTCTGGCAAGACGAACGTATTTGATGGATTGAACTCAAAATTGGTTTATGACAAAGCATGGTTTAAGAATTTCATGGAGCTTACAGAAAGCAACATAGAACAATTGTCTATTCTCAGCCCGTCTTCTGTAGAGATGATATCTCCAGGGACTACAACCGAAATGACATCCGATCAGCAGCATTTTCGTATTCTCTTGAGTAATCTTTTTCAAGTGAGTTCATACTTTTCATTCCCCATGGTTTTCAAAGCAGACACTACTATTGTGCTTTTGAATACTATCAAATCTACTGAAATTTCATTGAGAGGTGTTCTGTCCAATGGAGAACTCATTATTAACCAACTTTCGAATAATTCATTAATAAACTTAAGAACTTTGAATGAATTCAGAAACACCTCGATGTTGATGCAGATTAAAAATTGGATACATACACCTAACAAGAAAAGTGATGCATATAAGAAAATGTTAGCCAACCTCTTCTTGCTCTCTCAAGGTGCTATTAGTTCCACAATCATGGAGGTTGATTTCCTTGAGTTATTGGTTAATATTGTTCCAATTGAAAAGCTCAATATTTCATATAATTCTATCTTGAATGTGTGCTTTTTGGGGCACCTTTTACAGAACTTACATACAATTACTAACGAGTTGAAAAACCATGACTTTTATAAAAGTCAAGATTATAGTATTTTGGATGTCCCAACTACAGGGGTTGTCAAGAATGATGTACAAGTTGCTGCCTATAAGGTGTTCAAAAAAATCTGGTCCATGGACGAAGCAGGTATGGAGCAAGACATTATAGAAAATGAATTATTTGGTACTATTATCTACTCATTGTTGGTTAAGGCAGCCACACCATTTTTAAGAAGAGCTGCTATTTTTGCATATGTTCAGTGTGCAGGTGGAATAGATATGGTCGAATACAATTACAGTGACTTGGAAGCAGACAAATTATGTTCATTCATGAACATTCCTTCTATAGGAGAATATTTGACAAGAATGTCATCAAAGCAAGATAACTTCGAGAAAGGTGTATTTGAAAATTTAATCAACTACTTGAAGAATACCAACAAATCCAATTCGGATACAGAAGTAAGAAAGAATTTGGAATACCCAGGTGTTATTAAATTAGCAGAATTACCAGAGCGGTTAGACTACTTTTTTAGTAATTATTACTACTCGGATAAGTATAACAATCCACATATGTCAGTGGAAGACCCGGCTGTGTGTCTATTTTGCGGAGACGTTGTTGATGTACAGAAGAGAGCAATTGGATGCAATGAAGGCCAATGCACAACTCATTTCTTGAAGGAATGTGCTAATGATATTGGAATCTTTTTAATTCCTAAAGATAGATGTTTATTATTATTACACAAGAATGGGGGATCGTTCCATAGTGCACCCTATATTGACCAGCACGGTGAATTACCAGGTGAAGCCAAGAAAGCTCAAACCTTATACTTGATGCAATCAAGGTACGATGATTTCATAAGAAATGTATGGTTGCAACACAATATTCCGAACTTCATAGCACGGAATTTGGACAGTGTTGTTGACGCAGGTGGATGGGACACTTTATAGTGGCGAGAGTTAGTTATAGAGTATTACTGGATTACATAATAGAAGTTTAAATCTAATACTGTTATCAACCGGATTCTGCAAGGAGAATGTACTGTAAATTACTATACAATTCCAAACGTATAACCTAACTCATCTTATTCGTAGTTATCTTCATCACTATCTTCGTCTTGTCTACGAATTATATCCCCAATAAACCCTCTCAACTCATCACCTCCTGATTCATCTAAATCATCCATGCCAAGAATGGGACCAGGCATAGGAATAAACTCTTCTTCTTGGCCATCTATGTAATCTTCTTCTTCATCATCATCATCAGAATCTAAACCAACATTAAAATTGAAGTTCAAATTCGGCATCGGCATCCCTTCTCCTGCTCTTGATGCAAACAAATTTCGAGTGACAAAAGAATATAAGCCATGACTTAACCATAACTTATTCAAATACTTATATCTATTCTTGTTTAAGATCGCTTTCCCTCCCGAGCCAGGTCTTTTTACTTCGCCATGAATTGTCAAATATGGTGCTGGGATAGCAAAACTGATTGGATTATCACTGAATTCAATAGAAACTCTGAAAACATTCATTCTTGGATTAAAGAAAACCCCTAAAGATTTAGAACATTTTAATGTATGTTGCGAATGATGAGTAGACTTTTCTCTACGTCCACAATGTAAACAGATAAATTTCTCTGTACCTTGTCCTGAATAATTATTCTCATCAGTTATACAGGTATTGTAATCATCAGGTAAATCAACTAAACTAATGACACCTGGATATTCAATAGCGAGGCCCGAAGTATAGGTAATTGGAACCTTATTGCTGGAAGCCTCTATGATAGAAGCCAAGCTGTCAACTCCAATTGCATCTGTGAGTACCTTGGTAGAATACTTGTTTGGTTGGATTTCAATTTTCTCTTTCAAACTTTTTAAAGAGTCAATACTTGAGTACTGGTTCTCCCCTTCACGAACACAAGTTAAAACATCAATGAAGATGATAACTTGTCTCAAAAATGGAAGGAATATTCTTTCGATAATAGCAAACATATAGCCCATTTGAACAATACTGAAATGAAACTTCAGACGATTGTTTGGAGAATCATCAAATAATTTTTTCAAAGCATTACTCGTCTTGTCACTGATTTTAACCTTTGGACCGGTTCCACTACGGAAAAGGCGACCATTCGTTGATTCCAAACGGTCAGTGATAGAATTCACCACAACTGACAAAAGTTTGTGCATCATTTGCGTCAACACTGTTAGAACTGATTCATCTGATTGTAAGAACAATATAACAAACTGTACAAACATCATATCCACATCAGTGTCTGTATCCCAAAACTTTTTAATAGTCCCCTTTACTTCTTCTGATTGACCGCTTGCCAAGAAGTTATCAATTTTCTTATCGTTAATCACACTCATACCTTGAATCATTGATCTCAAAAGTGTTCTAGTTTGATCTGGAACCAAATTCAAAAAGTCACTTAATCCAGCTTCCCCTTCGATCCTAGTAGTAATTTCGTTCATTCTGATAGTGTCAGCTATGGTCAGCGACAACAGAGTTAATACCAGAAAATAACGTGTTTGATAAGCGTTCACACCTTTGCCAATCAATCCCTGCTTCAACACATCTTCAAAGCCAGAAAGTACACCAGGTTTCGAATATTCGGGAGATATGCAAAGCGATTTCAACTTTTTCCATTTAGTAGTACCAAATGAATAGATTAAGTCTTTGATTTCACATTCTTTATTATCGAGAAGAATCGCATTTTCTCCAATAATACCTCTTTTGTTGTCCGTTTCCATAAATGTGGGTATAAAGAAACTCAGTAAAGTATGACAAAGAGGACATGGATAATACGCTGGAGGAGCAGATAAACCCATTGATCTTTTCAAGCAAGAGTGATGCATACCATGTCCACAAGTTAAAAAAAGTGGTGCGCTTTGGCCCTCTCTAGTCTTAGGCCCCCTATACCCAATACCATATAATTCATTAGACTTGGGAGTGTGTTGATCATCCCAAGACTTGAAAGCTCTTTCATAATAAACATTATCATCATTGCATAGCTTCCAAAACCCAGTGGATTTGTGACTTGCCACCAAGATACCAAATGGTTCTTCAAAAGATTCGCATTCACCACAAAAGACACAATTTCTTAATTCCACCTCAGTAGATTCTGGCTCTGGCTCAGTAGGTGCGATTAGTTCAGTGTTGTTCACAAATTTTGCTCTTTGTTTTGCAAATTTTTTCATGATTTTAGCCTTTCTATCTTCACTCTGCTTCTTCTTTCTTTCAGCATCCGATTCAGAGGCTCCCGTTTTTCTCTTTTTGTAAGTTTGAATGTAGCTTTCACCGAAGCTTTCAATCAAACTCTCAAGCACCTTGGAGTCCTTTCTCACAAATTGGTCCACCAAAAAGTCTGCTTTCAGTATAATTGTTTTGGACATAGTTGATTCTACGATAACCAACAACAAATCACAAATAGGGATCGCTATGAACGAATCACACAAATAAGACTCACCGTGAAGATACTCGTCATCTTTCAAAACAGCATGAATTAGATGCAACAAGTGTGGCAAGTAAGTTTCATCCGATGTATCTATAGAGACTTGTAAGTACTTGTACACTAATTTAGCAAAATCTTTTGTTTTGGTAAATCTAGCAATATTATCTGTCACATATTTCAGTTGACATGGAGTAATATCTGGATGCAATACCACTTCTTGTTCATTAATTTTTTTACTTTTTGAAATGTTTCTGATTAAAGATTCAGACACATCTTGGAACTTGTTCGAATCTAAGTGAAGACTCAATGGATCCAATGTTTCAAAAACATGCGACTTTAATCTGTACATACCAGAATCAACCAATTCTGTAGGGGCTTGATAGTCTGCAACCTCATATAAGATTTTTTCGAATTCTGGTAGCGAGGTTAGCTCAGCTTCTAGTTCACTTTTCAATGATGAAAATGCTCTTGGTTCATCACATAAGGCATATGGGATCGCCTTCCTAGCCGTAGCTACGAGTCTTTCATGCTTCGAGAGAAGAGTAAACGAGGTTCTCTCTGTTATCAAGTTGTACATGAACAAAATAAATTTTTCTGAAGCTGCCGAAAACCTATCTTCATATACAGTTTTCTCAGGAGTTTCTTTGTTTAAAAACCAAGACAACAATTCCCATCTATCGAGGAAATTGTATAAGGTTAATTGTGGGTCGTCAACAATTGCAGCAACTTGATTTAAATGAAGATCTCTATGATATGTCATATCTTTCATGATAGATTCAAAGTAGAAACCAGCTTGCCTCAAAACTGAATTTCCGTTTCTAACCCAAAGTCCAAGCTTAGCTTGAGATGCAAGAACAATACTTCTTAACGAAATATCAGAGATATTCAAGAATGGAGATTCTATTTCAATGAAGAGGTCCTTGAAAATTTCAATATGATGAGATTGAATCACATATGATAATAATGAGTTGATAGGATTAATGAAAGACACCGGATCTTGACTGACTTTGAATTTTGGAATTTCTAACCCCAGCTTTGGTAGATGTCTAAAAAGTAAGAATTCACTTATAAAAAATGCAGCGTTTACTGCAACTTTGATTTCATTAACTTGGAAGGTACCAATTGATTTCACAGCGTTAAGCAATGGAAGAGAATAATCCAAATGAACGACAAAATCGTATACTTCTCTTTCTACATGATCTCCATATTTCCGAACCACTGGCCAATAACTTTGAAAGAGTCTCAATAAGAGAAACAAATGAAATAAATTGACTGGTTCTAAAAACACACCTCCATATACTTTGGTAATCTCTGTCTCTGTAAGGCAAGTAATAGCCCGAATTCCGACTAGGATGGCTGCCTTTATAGACTTATACGATTGGGGAATGTCATTTGAGATGTCAACAAAATTAGGATAGCCTGATTCCTTGCAATATTTTGAAGAGTGTAACTCAATGACTTTTGTAAGTGGGAAGATAATGTTTGAGATTTTTCCACTTTTGAAAACAGACAGAATACTCTTGGGACATGTGAAGACTTGAGTAACAATTTCTGTAAGACTGTTAAGTTGTTCTTCTCTATCTGAAATTGCAAATATACCAAATATCAATGGATACACTTCAATTACTTGGTTTGTAAATTCAGCTTTCCTTTCGGCGTCACTTATCATTGCAGAAATGAATAGAGTCTGAAATTTTTTTCTGATTTCAGTTGTGAATCTTATTTCAAACGTTAATAAAAATTGAATCCTTGAATTTGTGTATATTTCTCCAAGTCGAGTATTATCTTCTATTATCAGGCTCAATTGAAATCTTAATGATGAAAGTGGGGTTAATCCATCGAAGGCAATACGACCATATTCAGGAAGATTGTTTTTTATAACTATCCCATCATCTGCCAAACCATGGGAATGTTGATCACATTTAGGCTCAAACATATCTTGCAGCAAATGGTTTGAAAAAACATAATTTGGTTCAAGTAACAATTCCGCCATGTAAGATTTAGTTAATTCACTCAAACGAGGATCACACGAGGAGTCTGTGATATCCAGAAGCCAATTAATTATTTGTGTGACAATAATTTCTCTCATATAATCTCTACCGCTCACAATGGTTGATACTAAACCATTTACTTCGACTAGTTTCTGGGCTTTAAGAAGATCCATAGGGTTATGTGACTGTTTTAGCACACATCTACCAATTTTAGATATATCCCTGGCCATTCCTTCTGCTTCATTTTGAGATACACCAGAGGCACGAATAATGGCATAAGTAGCTTGACCCATGTCATGATGTTCATCATTCCATAAAAGTAAGTACCACAAGTTATCTGAATTCTGATCGATTGCGCCACCATACTTAACGCTTGATAATGAAGATAGTTCAGAAAGACTTTGTGGAGTCAAAGATGTTGCACTCAGAGATGGCGATGCATCAATTAAAGTTTCATGCACAGATGGTAAGGTCAGGATGGAGAACTTTGTCACATCTAATATGTAATCCAAGCAAATTTGAATGGTCTTTTTCAAAGAATGTTTTAATGGATCCAATTCAGACGAGGAGACCACTTTGGCACATTTACAATTCACAGATGGAAATGCTTCAGGATCTCCACAGTCACAAATGCCTCCATTTGATCCCTGTGATAAGTACACAGTCACGTCATGGTCAACGTGGTCTTCTTTGTTGAAACAATACACACATAACACACATGTATCATCAAATCCACACTGGACACACCGATATACTGGTTCGTTCTTCTTCAACACACGAGCACATGCCTTATCGGGAGAATGGGTATAAGAAGCAGACTTCGGGGACCTGAGAAACACACAGTCTTTGTCCGCAGTTTTGGAAATGGGGAAATCATAATTGTGTAGTTCTTCTGCTGATTGATCAGGAAATAACGTCTTCAACATCTTCCCATCATCTGTGGCTGCATAATATAACGCCTTGTACAAATTACTCTTCACCGCCGACGTTTTGGAATAATCCAATTTTCCAGGCAATTCTACCAAAAAACGCTTCAACGCATCTGGATTCATCATCAATAGTGTAAAAGATAGATAAAGAGAAAAAGAGGTTTAATTAGCAGCAGCAGCATTTCTTGAAATCAATGCCATAACCTAAGCAGCCTGCAGATAGCATGCACACCCACGCAATGATTGTCAACCTGGCAACCTGCATATAGTCCGAGTTTCAAATTTTTTCTTCCCTCAAAGATATGACTATTCAATTAGCATAGTCAATTATTTCATTCATTATTAGCGGATACCTTTGTCAATTTTAGAAACATGTCTGTTCTTACTGATCCCACTGAACAATACAACCTTATCACCAAAGGGTTGCAAGAAACCTTGAACGGCCAAATCATCAAGGATGTTTTGGAAAAGGAAAAGAGACCACTCAAGATCTATTGGGGAACTGCTCCAACTGGTAAGCCACATTGTGCATACTTCGTCGGCATGATCAAGTTGGCCCATTTCTTGAAGGCTGGATGTGAAGTAAAGGTACTTTTGGCCGATTTACATGCGTTTTTGGATAACATGAAGGCTCCATTAGAAGTGGTTCAACACCGTGCCAAGTATTACGAGTTTATCGTGAAGGCTATTTTGAAGTCTATCAACGTACCAATTGAAAAATTGACTTTTGTTGTTGGATCTTCATACCAATTGAGTGCCGAATATACCATGGATATCTTTAAGTTATCCAACAGAGTTTCTCAAAATGACGCCAAAAGAGCTGGTGCCGATGTAGTCAAACAAGTCTCCAACCCATTATTGTCTGGTTTGATCTACCCACTTATGCAAACCTTAGATGAAGAGTACTTGGGGGTTGATGCCCAATTCGGGGGTGTGGATCAAAGAAAGATCTTTGTCTTAGCAGAAGAAAACTTACAAAGTATTGGATACAAGAAGAGAGCACATTTAATGAATCCAATGGTTCAAGGTTTAGGTCAAGGCGGTAAGATGAGTGCCTCCGATCCAAACTCCAAAATTGATATCATCGAAGATCCAAAGGTGATTAGAAAGAAGATCAATAGTGCTTATTGTGCCCCTGGTGATGTTAAGGACAATGGATTAATTGCCTTTATTCAACACGTTATAGCACCTGCGCAAGAATTGAAGGATGGAAAGGATGGTGTTTTCAAGATGCAAATTAACAGACCAGAACAATACGGTGGTCCAATTTCCTTCTCATCTATTGATGAATTAAAGGCCGATTATGAATCTGAAAAATTATCACCAGTTGATTTGAAATCCGGTGTTGCCGATGCCATTATTGACTTATTGGCACCAATCAAGGCCGAATTTGAATCGAATAAAGAATTTCAAGAGGCCCAAGAAAAGGGATACCCAGTTGAAAAGGCTAAGCCAAAGGTAAAGAAGGTCAAGAACAAGGGTTCCAAATACCCAGGTGCCGGTCCAGGAGTCACTGAAGACTCTACCAAACCTGTGGTTACAGATGCTGCCGACCACGTTGCCGATCAAATTAAGGAAGCTAAATTAGAATAGAAATGTTTGAGTCCAGTTTATGTACCGATAATTAATAACGAAGAATCGCACCCATTCTCTCTTAAAGTCCATCCAAAATGGTTCCTTTCATGATAGGTCGTGCGCGTGTCTGCCTTCTCACTGAAGGCCTAGCCAATCAATTGCGAGTCAAACTAACAACGAAAAAAATCAACTTCACCTACAAGAATCAATTAGTCTTAGTAAAGTCGTTAATCACAATGGTATGTTATTGAATCAACAGATGCAAAGAAATTACGTGTGGTACGAGTGGCCCCTGAGAAGTGAAGGGAGTTTTTTTTTTAAATCGATGTCACCCCGAAATTGACCCTATTAGAGGGTTATTATTCACATCAACTACCACACCCCATTAGTTCATGTAATTTGCATGTCATACCCTATTTCCATTACTAACCTCTAGTCCATCTTATCTTCATTATTTAAGAGAAACTCGGTCTACGTTGGTACCATTTTTGCCGGAGCCTTTGCTTTCCAAGGCTTGTTCGATGTTGCTACCACCAAATACTTTGAAAGCCACAACCAAGGTAAGTTGTGGAAAGATGTCAAGGGCAAATTCCTTGAAGGTGGTGACGAAGAAGATGACGAATAAGCGATCTTCCAATCCATCTAATTCACATCGATAGAATCACTAGAGTTATCACCCATAAATATAGGTGCTTTAGGGTCCATATTTAATTCCAGAAATCCTCATAACATAAAGAACATTCAATACACGTATATAGTACTATGATAATCATGTACCTCATGCTTATATTATAATGATATACATTTAGTTACCATGCAATGTAGTGAAGTATCTGTTTGGTGACCGCGATCACGCGACTATCCACGTGACTGCTCCGCAAGAGATGCTTTTATTATAAGCATCATTAATTTAACAAACTGCTTAGTACATTACTTATACACAAATATGGCAGTTATTAACCAACCGATGAGTCAAATCAGATTGACCAATGTTTCATTGGTCAGAATGAAGAAGGGTAAAAAGAGATACGAAATTGCATGCTACCAGAATAAGGTACAAGATTGGAGACTGAAGGTAGAGAAGGACCTTGATGAGGTCTTACAAATTCCCCAAGTATTCACCAATGTTTCTAAAGGACAGGTTGCTAACAATGATGATCTTTTGAGTGGATTTGGAACCACAAATCAAGATGATATTATTTTAGAGATTTTGAATAAGGGAGAAATCCAATTGAATGAAAAGGAAAGAAGTGCCAATTTGCAACAGAAACAAAATGAGTTTTTAACCATCATATCAACCAAATGTATCAATCCTCGATCCAAGAAAAGATATCCACCTACCATGATTCAAAAGGCATTAGACCAACTCAAATTTCATTTGAATCCTACCAAGTCTACCAAATTACAAGCTCTTGATGCTATCAAAATATTGGTAGAAAAGCAAATTTTTCCTATTGCCAGAGCTCAAATGAAGGTGAAGATATTGCTAACCAAGAAGGCCCACCAAAAGATCTTCGAGGATGAAATCAAGCCTAATGTCGACCAGTTTGAAGATGAAGACAAGAGTGGCAAATTGTATGAATGCGTAGCCATCATTGATCCTATTAACTACAGAAAATTGGTAGATGTTCTTGAAGGAGAAGCATCCAAGATATCAAAGGGTGAAGGTACCATGGAGGTATTAGATATGGCAGCTATTAAGGAGAATTAGATGAGAGCATGAAAACGTGTATCATAGTAAAGAGATAAGATATGAGAATACATGATATTCAAGTCAAGGAGGGAGATTATAGTAGACGAAATAGAGACATAACAATAATTCAACTTATAGAATAGCAAAGGAATGATCGACAACTGATAGTGGAGATTCTATTTTTGTAACCTGATAGCATATATTGTTGAGATATACATACTAATTCTGTAGTAGTAATATCTCTCGCTAAATATTATGAGTGATGATTTGAATCCTCCCTGCGAATTGTTTCATCCTGGCAATCTGTTTTTTTGTTACCTCAAGGGTTGCGTAATTTGAAATACTTGCCGTAATTTGAGGTACATAGAATTCGCATCCCAAAAATTTTTCAAACATTAGGATTCATATCTATAACTATTAGATCACCCTTAAAATGTCTATTGTGTTACCATCTACCACTAAGACTGATGCTTTTAAAGCCAGTTCCAAGTACACCGCTCCAGTACGTCGTCCAATTGAACCAGTTGGTCGTTACTTTTTAGCACATG
This sequence comes from Suhomyces tibetensis, assembly GCA_030570835.1. Lineage (NCBI taxonomy): Eukaryota > Fungi > Ascomycota > Pichiomycetes > Serinales > Debaryomycetaceae > Suhomyces > Suhomyces tibetensis. The sequence goes on from JAJLWT010000001.1 coordinate 347,983, forward strand.
CTTCCAGAACCTTAAGAGGCCACACTTGGTCCGAATATGAAAAGATAGAAGCCGAAAAGAACGTTAAACAAATTGAAGATGTTGTTGACGAAGATCTCGGTAACGAAGTCCAAAGTGAAGAATTATTGTCTCACGACCCAAGAGAATGGAAATCTGCCGATTTGTATGCCGTTTTAGGTTTATCTCATTTGAGATACAAGGCCACTGATGACCAAATCAGAAGAGCCCACAGAAAGCAAGTCTTATTACATCACCCAGATAAGAAATCTGCTGCCGGTGGTTTAGAACAAGATGATTTTTTTAAGATCATTCAAAAGGCCTTGGAAGTCATGTTGGATTCAACCAAGAGACAACAATACGACTCCGTAGACACCAATGCTGATGTCAAGCCACCAGCAGCCAAGTCTTCTTACGATTTCTTTGAAGCTTTCGGACCAGTTTTCGAATCTGAAGCCAGATTCTCCAAAAAGCAACCAGTTCCATCTTTGGGTAACTTAGAAGCCACTAAGGAAGAAGTTGATGCATTCTATGGTTTCTGGGGTAAGTTCGATTCTTGGAAAACTTTCGAATTCAAGGATGAAGATGTTCCAGATGACACTGCTAACAGAGACCACAAACGTTATATCGAACGTAAGAATGTTGCCACCAGAAAAAAGTTGAAGCAAGAAGACAACAAGAGATTGATAGATTTAGTTGAAAGGGCCCATGCTGAAGATCCAAGAATCAAGTTATTCAAGGACTCTGCCAAAAAGGAAAAGGAAAGAAAGAAATGGGAAAAGGATGCTGGATCCAGAAAGGCTGCTGAAGAAGCTGCTGCCAAGAAGGCCGCCGAAGAAGAAGCTGCCAAGAAGGCTGCTGAAGAAGAAGCCAACTCTAAAGTCAACTCTAAGAAGGCCAAGGAAGCTGCTAAGGCTGCTAAGAAAAAGAACAAGAGAAGTGTTAGAGGTAGTGCTAAGGAAGTCGACTACTTTGGTGATGCTTCCAAGGCTGCTGATATTGATGCTGATCTTGAATACTTACTCGAAAAGTTCAATGACGTACAATTGCTGACTGTTGCCGAAAAGCTCAAGGGTGCTAACTCTCAAAGTGTTAAGGCTGCTATTAATGATGCTGTTGGAGAATTATCTCTTCCAGCCAATACTTTGAAGTATTTCTCAGCATAAATAGACCTAGCTTAATAAAGAGAATCGATTAACTAAGTTAATAATAAACACTACTCAAAGTTATGGAAGCTAACCATATGTTAAGAAAACAAAAAATTGATTACCATACTACAGATTCGTATTCATCATCACTCTTAGATTTTCAATATTCTCTACTTATTATTGTTCAGAATTTTCTAACGGAAGATCTTCATTGCCAAGATTATGCTTCAAGGCTTTACCTTTCATATGGTAATGCAGTTTTCTCATTTCGTCGAATCTTTTATGCCTTTCTTCAGCTGTTTCCTTCACTTCCCCTTCCTCGTCTTCATTTTCTTCTTCATCATTTTCATCCTTTAAAACTTGTCCTCCATTTAATGATCCGACATGTCTATCTTCGGTATTCTCATATTCCCCTGCTCCCAATTCAAAAGCAGGAATTTCATTTTCATCATCTTCTTTATAATATTCTCCTTCTGGATTGAACCCGCCCTCATACGGAGTCTTTGGTTCATCTATTTTCATGGTGGCACTCTTCTCTTGTTCTGCCTTGTATAAATTTAATTCATCCCATTTTAAGTGTTCTTGTTCTTTATGTACTTCTTCATCTTCATCGTCTGATTTCCCCTTGCTTCTTTCCTCTGCAATCTTGGCTCTTATCTTATCACCTTCCGTTGATTCGGAGGCGATTTTGGAATTAAGCCTTGTGTTTTTAATGACTTCTTGACGGTCCAATTTTTCGGTAGGCACGCTTTCTCTTGAAATCGACTTATTTCTTAAGATCCCTCTAGGTTGTTCTGACATGATTGGTTAATGAATGGTTAATAATTGTTGGGGATATGTCTATCGGAAATTGCGGTCATCTATATACATCATCTGACAAGTAGCATGTGATGTATATCATGTGCAAACACATCACATGACCATTTTCTGTTTTGTCTTTTGACTATATTCCGAACTTACCCCACCTGCAGGAAGTGGCCAAATAACCGATTTCGATGGTGATCGCATCAACATTAATAACTGACTACATTGTTAGCAGTTTGTAAATACTTACCATCATAAAAACTGACTATTAAACGTCCTTCTAGAAGATTTCAAGAGGAGTTCTCGAGATCCAAAGCAGTAATCATACATATTTAGTTTAACCGCCATTCATCATATTATCAATTCATTTCATTTCCACTCCACAATATGGGACAAGTATTCAGTTTCACTAATATCTTTGGTAAATTATGGGGCATAGATAAAGAAATCCGAATCCTTATTTTGGGATTGGATGGTGCTGGTAAAACCACCATTTTATACCGGTTGCAAATGGGAGAAGTTGTGACCACTAAGCCTACAATTGGGTTTAATGTGGAAACCTTGAAATATAAAAATTTGACATTGAATATATGGGATTTGGGTGGACAAACGTCCATTAGACCATATTGGAGATGTTACTATAGTAATACAGCAGCAGTCATCTTCGTGGTCGATTCCACTGATAAGGACCGTATCGATATAGCATGCAAAGAATTACATACCATGTTGAAAGAAGAAGAGTTACTAGACAGTGCATTGTTGGTATTTGCTAACAAACAAGATCAGCCAGGTGCCATGACTGCTGCAGAAGTATCACAAGCTTTAAGTTTGACCGATCTTAAAGACAGAAGTTGGAGTATTGTTGCCTCAAGTGCCATTAAAGGTGAAGGTCTAACTGAAGGTTTAGATTGGTTAATGGATGTTATCAAAGATGAACAGTTATAACGTTAATATCATTGATTTTAGAACGACCTATTTATTGATGTGTCCATATGAATTGTGTATAGACTGCTCAACTTTAATATATTAAAATTCTTGATGCATTATTTAAAGTATTGGTTAGCTACTATTGGTAATTTAGCATGTGTAGTAAAATGATATCTTATCTTACCTCTTACCAAGGTTAAAACGAAGGTGGTTTAGAGACTATCCTTTGACTTTCCATCTTTTTCCTTCACTCTTTGCAGAATAGTTTTGATCATTTCATTTCCTATAGTGTTAGCTTCACTAAACATCGGTTGAAAGAATTCTTGTGTTTTTTCAAACTCTTGTTTGTATAAGTCAAAATTACCAAATGAAATGATGCTCGACCAGTTTCTTGCAGCAATTGTGAATTCCAAATCATCATGTCTAAAAGTAACATCATTAACAGCAACCTCGATACATTCTTCTAAAAGTCCTGGGGTACAAAATAAGTATTCTGTTACCCCCAAAAAGATTCTAAAAAGTGGAGTCGAACAAATAATATGATCGTAGGGCACTATACCTAAGGTGAACCAACTGTCTACTATTGCTAATAATGAAAGGTGGGAATTGGGTTGTCTACCACCTGGTGGTACTTTACTAAGAGAAAACTTCTGTAAAACGTCATCATCCAAAAGTAAGCTGTGATCATTTATATGTTGGAATACATATTTCTTTGCTTTTTGTAATCTTTCCATTAACTGGTCTTTTTCTCCTTGTATCATTAACCTGAATAATTCAGTAGTGGAACGAGAATATTGCAAGACTTGTTCGTGGGCCGATGGGTTCGTTATAGCTAACCCAGCATAGACATGCCATTTGTTTGCAAAGATTCTTAATGAAATATTGATTTTGGCATTTTCCAATCCTCCCACCCATCTAGGAGTTTCCCAAGGATATTGATCAATTGATTTCCAAGCCACACCCATAGATAAAAAAGCAGCGTGTGTCACTGCTTGTGTATCGGCGGTAATCTTGTCATGTTCTTTTGCTGACAAGTAGACTTGCTTAGAACCTAAACATGATACCAATGAATTTACAAAGTGTAAACTTTCCTCACTCGCCCTGTGTTGGATTATTACCAATGGCTGACCTATAGTGTTGACTTTGGGCCCGTGTAAGGAGTGTAACGATATAATCTCGGTGTCAGGGGGCAAGATTTCTTCAAACGCTTTGATTTCTGGAGCTTTACAAGAAGTTTGACCTCCAACTATGGCACCATATTTGGTAGAAGGACCATAAATAGATACGATTTTCCGGAAATTCTCTGCCTCGACACTATAAATGATATAGTCAGATATACGAGATACATAATGACCATTTTTCAAGATTTCAAAAGATTCAGTCGAAAATTTCTCCTTGGTTTGTTCAAAGTGGTCCTCTCTATCACAACCCACAACTTTCCAACCAGCCTCGCTAAACCTCCGGGCATAAAGGTATCCCATATCTCCCAACCCGATGATTCCAATGGTCTTGGACTTTTGAAGCTGTGTCAACTCAATTGTCATCTTCTGCTGTTGTGTTTGGATTGCAATGGAAATAAAATAAATTGATCTCTAAAGTCTGTAAGTTTGATTTTCTGCGCATTTTATTAACCACTTTCATAGAAATATATATATTGATATATACCTTACCATTGAGAATATGTCGAAGGCTTTTAGCTCTCCAGGAAAGGCACTTATTGCCGGGGGTTATTTGGTTCTAGATCCAATTTATAATTCTTATGTCACTGCATTGTCAGCGAGAATGCATGCTGTGGTGAACTCCCAAGAATCAGACCATGAAAACCGATCTTCCAAAATTGTGGTCAAATCACCACAATTTGAATCTGGTCAATGGGAATATCTAATTACCAATAAAGACTATGTGAATGGCTTCAAGGAATCGGATGATAATAAAAACCCGTTTTTGGAAGCTATGGTCTCTACTGTATTAAACTATATCCAACCTAAGGCAGGATTCAATGTAGAGATCATCATTTATTCTGATCCAGGATTCCATTCTCAAAAGGATACGGTACAAAAGGTTTCCAGTAGTGGAAACAAGAAATTCTTATTCCACTCTCAGAAAATCAATGAAGTTGCCAAAACAGGATTGGGGTCTTCGGCCGGATTGGCGTCTGTGGTTACAGCAGCGATGTTATCGTACTTTGGAGTCGATGTTGAGAAGTCGAAAAACATTATCCATAATTGTGCCCAAATAGGACATTGTTACGCTCAGAAGAAGATTGGGTCTGGGTTCGATGTTGCAGCAGCAGTATATGGGTCAATTGTTTATCGTAGATTCGATCCTTCTGTGGTTAATACCATACTACAACATGCGATTTTTGTCGATTCGAGTCAAGAAGCCAATCAAAAAGATTATCATGTTCAATTATCAAAAGTGATTGAATCGGAATGGGAATTCAACCATCAAGTATGTACGTTACCACCGCATATTCGTATCTTAATGGGAGATATTAAAGGAGGATCTGAAACGCCGAAATTGGTGTCCAAGATCTTGAAGTGGAAAAATGAGAAGCCAGAACAAAGCTCAATTGTATACCGAGACTTGAACCAAGCCAATGAAGACTTGATGGCTGGATTGGAAAACCTCCACGAGTACTACAAGAAAGATAAAGAATCGTATTTAAAGGGAGTCGAATATTTTGGAACTCGCGATTTGACATCTATCGAACTTTACCTCGAACTTCAACCCGAATTAAAAATAAAGTTAAGTCCCTTTTTGAGCTTGGTAGATGCCATTAAACGAATCAGATCCAATCTTCGGAAATTGACGCGATATTCGGGTGCTGATGTCGAGCCATTCACACAAACCACACTTTTAAACAACTGCACCACCTTGAAAGGGTGTCTTGGAGGAATGGTACCAGGTGCAGGAGGGTATGATGCAATTTGTGTTTTGGTCATTGACCATAGTATTGAGAAACTTACCAAGTACAGCCGTGACGATTTGCGATTCCAAAACGTGACCTGGCTAGATTTACACGAAGAAGGCGAAGGGTTGATTTTGGAAGACTATAATGATTATGGTTTCGAGCAGTGAATGACGAGAGGCATGGACAAAAAAATTTTAAATGATCCAGAACGTTATTATTATCCCACTGTTTATGGTATAGTATACAGGAAGGGTGTGCCTTGCATTTTTGTACATACCCCAATTTTACGTGCATCAGGTTTAAGATAAATACCGACTAATTTTTTTTATGAAGGGTCCTTTTTTTCTGTAGATATCCCTTTAGAATTCAAAATCACTCTTAAAAAGTATAGTTATAAAGTCTTTGCAATACAAATCGAACCTAGACAAAGTAGATTTCCCTCCCACTCCTTATATCATATTCATTTCATTAGCTAACTACTATCGTCTTTCTCGTCTATTTTTGAAGGTCTCGTTATCATAATTTCATCAATAAACAAATGCTAGACCCACAGAGGTACACCCGATCCGACGAAAATCTCTACGATTTCTCCAATATCCGTGACTCCTCCCATACTCCTCCCTTTAGACCATTCGATGGAGCGTCATTCCGAGGATCAGAGTCGCTTCTTGCAGCCGAAAACTCGACTCACGATGTAAGTCCCAGTGTTTCCAAAACAGCCTCCTCCACAAAAAATAACGGGATATACAATGACGATTCGGAAAACTTAGAAGATCATGAACAGAACCAAGTCAATATACAATACAGAAATGGCTCCCGTGCATTTTTCGCCATATCGCTTTGGTCTGCCATATTGGTGTTGGTTTTTGAGGTTTACATGTACACGGTGATTAACATACATAAAAAGAACATCCAGTCAGAAGAAAGGTATGCAGAAATCAGCATCTATTTGGCCTTGTTCATTTTTGCATCCTTATACCAGCTAGCCATAACGTATATTGGCCTTCGGACAAAGAATTTGTTGCTTTTGGCCATGCTATGTTTGTTCTACGCTTGTATGTTGGTATATACCGGGATCCAATACCAAGAAATCGGGGATATAGTAGGAATGTTGGGTCCTGGTTGGAAACAAGCTACCAGAGGAACCAATATTGCCGTCATTGCCGTTCTTGGTGTGACGTTACTCCTTCAAGCTATATTATTACTATTGGTGTTACGTAAAAATGTCAAATGGTTCCGGTTCAAGAAAATTGGTGCTGATTTGAATATCCGCCGAATGTACACCATTTTCCAACTCCATCGTTGTTTGATAGTATTCAATCTTTTCTTCTTTCTTGGATTCACAGTTCAATTCATAGTGATTATGGTCAATGATCGTTCTTCCACCGAGTTCATATTGACTGTGATCGTGCTACCATTGACGTTGGTAATTTTGCTTTTAAGTGACTTTGCAGCCACTCGAGAAATCATGATAGTAACATGTTTTACTATGGTATTATACGCAGGTGGGTGTGCCTATGTTGTATTCAAAATGGTGAGGTTATACACCAAATATACATCTGCGTACAATGTGGCAATGAACCCAGGTTCCTATTTCCCCGGCCGGAAATCGTTGACTACCTTTGGAGTCATCACTTTGATTTTGTTGGTAGCCACTCTTGTATTCGAAATATTAGTATTGACAAATTACAACAGAGGATTATTACCGTTTGTCAATACCTACTATAGCCGGTTACCAGGTCACAGGAAAGAAGATATAAACAAAAAGGTCGAACACGTGGAAGAGAAAGGCTCTGATTTGTTTATCGATTAATTAACTTAGATAAGGCTAAGTAAGATATGTAATATAATTTTTTCATGTTACTCTGTTCAGATGTGGAAGAATCATTACTACATGTGAACGAATGTTAACTCCGTAAGTACGGAGTGAACTTTGGTGTCGTATGTAACATAATGTTTACACGATACCCTGTTCAGAAGTGGAAGAATCATTACTAATGTGAACAAATGTTAACTCCGCAAGTACGGATTGAACCTTGTATAGTAAGATATGAAATGTAAATTTACGTATACTCCTATTCAGGTGTGGTTTCGAATTACAATACTTGAACCAGAGTTAACTCCGCAAGTGTTTGAACTTTGAGTCATACAAATTGGCTGTTGTTTCGAATTACTTGAAACAGGGTTAACTCCGCAAGTGCGATTAGAACTTTGAGTCACTGTGGTTTCGAATTCTACAGAGTCCGCGCAGGCGCAACCGATCTAGAGGTGTATATATACATTGTCTTCGCATCGTTGATTCCATTCCTTTCTAAACTCCTTACAAACTCTTTACAAACCATTAAAATGGCTTCTAATCCTCCATCCGCTTGCTGTCTTACAAAAACCCTCCACGAAGGTACTCCAATTGGAGAACACAAAGATCTCTATGGCTTGCCAACCTACCAAGTTGGTGACAGTTCTAATGAGAATGTGATTGTGATTTTGACTGATGTTTATGGTAACAAGTTCAAAAACGTCTTGTTACTTGCTGACCAGTTTTCCAAGGCTGGCCACCATGTATTAATTCCAGACATCTTGAAAGGTGACCCAATTCCACTTGACCGTAGCGGTTTTGACCTCCTGGGTTGGTTGAAAGTGCACAGTCCAGAAATTACTACTGGTATTGTCCATTCTTTCTTGAAGACTGTCAAGAGTGAATTGAAACCAAAGAAGATTGGTGCCATTGGTTACTGTTTCGGTGCCAAATACGTCGTCCAAGAATTGGCCGATGATGGTTTGGTAGATGTTGGTGCTACTGCTCATCCATCCTTTGTTTCCGTAGATGAAGTCAAAGCCATTGCCAAACCAATTCTTATTTCCGCTGCCCAAGAAGATCTGATTTTTACCACCGAATTAAGACACCAAACCGAAGAGATTTTGTCTGAAAAGAATGCCACCTACCAAATCACTGTTTTCGGTGGCGTTTCTCACGGATACTCTGTGAAGGGTGATATATCCATTCCAGCTGTGAAATATGCTAAGGAAAAAACCGTTGTTGACCAACTTGCTTTCTTCGAAGCATACTTGTAGTCAAACAAGCAATCATATTAGAATATAGAGACTCTCTGTTCTTCTCTTTCTATAAATAAGTACAGTCTGTTTAGGAATTATCTTGTAGATCTCTGTATTTTAGAAAGTATAAATTTTGCAGCCGTTTAATTATCAATGTCTTACTGTAGAAATCCTCTAATTCTAATCCAGTGATTTTGCATACCATTCAACTGATAGCCATCGGGGAATGTCGGACTGAGCAGTCCATAATGATGTACATCACCAACTCTACAGAAATGACATACAGTTCTACTATCGGGGAACCATCATTTATACCAATCACATGTTCTGCTTATCTACTTCCGTACCCCTTACTATTCTGTCTTGAACAATATCTTTCAATTATATAATTCTACTAAAATGCCCTTATCTCCATACCAGCAATATTGCCGATCAAATGTACGGCTCCTAATGCGCAACCGTACCTTAAATGGCACCAATTTCGCACCAATGCACTGACCATTATCGCCTTATACTCCTGGTCCATAAGATGTCTGAAAAGCTTCCAATTCACCTGAAGGAGGCAATCCAAAAGAGTTCCAAGCGTAATTGGGTAACTGTGGTACTCACCCTTGTTGTGTTAGTGTCATTGATTTGCAATTTTAATCTGGTTAATGTCCGTACCTTTAGCTCTCCTCACTCAGCCAGCCCCCAAAATCCAGACTCCTTATGCCCTTTGGTCGAGAAATTGGATCCTTCCAAGTACTTGAAAGACCTCTCTAGTGTGGAAAAAATCCTACATGATGAGACTTTCAGAAATGAATCCATCCGTAAATTATCCGATTCCATCAAATACCCTACCGAAGTGTATGATGGAATGGTTAACCCAGGCGCCACAGATTCCTTGGAAGAATTGTACAAATTGGAACCTCTTTGGAAGAACTTTGAGAACTTTCATTCATATTTGGCAAAAGTTTTTCCATTAGTACATCAACACTTGAAAGTAGAAAAGGTCAATAAATTTGCCCTTGTATTTACCTGGGAAGGTTCTACCGACAAGAAACCAATTCTTTTGACCGCCCACCAAGACGTAGTACCTGTCCAAAAGGAAACAATTGACCAATGGACGTATCCTCCATTCGAAGGTGTTTATGATGGAAAGGTTTTATTTGGAAGAGGTGTTGTTGATTGTAAGAATTTATTAATTGGACTATTGGAAACTATCGAATTGTTGTTGGAAGAAAAGAACTTCAAACCTGAAAGAACTGTCCTTTTAGCATTCGGTTATGATGAAGAATCAGCAGGTTCTGGTGCTGCGGAAATAGCAAAGCATCTTACTTCAAGATATGGTCCTGATTCTATATTGCAAATCATAGATGAAGGTAATGGATCATTTCAAGAGATGGAAGGTCTTAACTTTATTTTGCCAGCGACTGGTGAAAAGGGTTACGTAGACTCCCAAATTGATCTTTTCACTCCTGGTGGACATTCTTCAATTCCACCAGATCATACTTCCATTGGTATTCTTGCTCAATTGATCAGTAAGATCGAGGAAGTCCAATTCAGCAGTATCCTTTCTAACGTGAACCCTGTTTTAAACCAATTACAATGTGTTGCAGAACATTCTACCGTAATTGACAAGACACTCAAAAAGCAAATCTTGAGAGCACATTTCGACAAAGATTCCAATGATGCAGCCATTAAATATTTGTCCGACATGAACGAAGGATACAAGTACTTCGTCACCACCTCTCAAGCCATTGATATCATTCAAGGGGGTGTCAAGTCCAATGCTTTACCGGAACATGCTTCAGTGTTGGTTAACCATCGGATTGCAGTAGAAGAATCAGTTGAATCCACCACTAATAAGGTCCTTAATGATATTAAAGCCATTGCTTCAAAGTTCGATTTGGGAATTATTTTCGAAGGTAAGGAATTAGTTAAACCTACTAAAAAGGGATACTTTAACTACACTTTGGTACAACCATTAGAGCCGGCACCGGTTACTCCTATTAACGATGAAGGTTGGGGGGTATTTGGAGGTGCATTGAGATACTTGTACGAAGAGTTGGTTTTCCCAGAAAGTAAAAAACAATTTGTAGTTGCACCATTCATTAGCACTGGTAATACTGATACCAAATCTTACTGGGATTTAACAAGAAACATCTTCAGGTACGTTCCTGGAGTAGTTCCTAGTGACCAAGATACTAATATCCACTCTGTGGACGAGAAATTCACCTTTGACGGACATTTGCAACTTATTGCTTTCTACTATTACTACTTACAAGTTGTCGATCAACTTAACGATGAGTTTCAATGAAAACTTCAAAAAAAGAAGGACTTTTATTTCGAGCTTAATTGAAAACTAGAGATTTTATGAATCCGCTTCAGTAGCACCTTTGTAAAAAATCAGTGTAGTTCATGTTTCTTATCGACATGATGATGTAATTCAGAATGGAACCTTCTGAGATGCGATGTTAAATATTTTTATGTGCAGTACTCTATGAGATCATCTGAAAATTTTGAAACTACAACTATAGAATTACCAATCATATTATCTATACCATGCCTTCAGAATTAGAGGAATTAGTGGGATTTTTGCATGATCCGCAACCAGCAGTGGTCCAAATTGCCTTGGACAATCTCGTTGGATATTCACAAGGTGCACACCAACAAGTTTTCAGTTACAACAATTATGAATCCATCAAAGACTTGAAAAATTTGACCAAAGATACAGGTAAAACCACGGTAAACCAATCTGTTACCATTTTGACCAACTTGTGTGACGATGTGATTATGAGAAATTTGATAGTAGAAGATGTTGAATACCTTACATATTTAGTTGGTCGAGTTATAAATGTCAGAAACACAAATGCCGACTTAATGTCCATTTTGTTAACTAACTTGGCTAAGAATGATGCCATTAATAAGATCTTCGAAATTGAAATCAACCATGACGAAGAACAAGCAAAAATCTTCAAATCCAAGAAAGTTGTTGATTGTTTAATGGACTGTTTTGTCAAAGGATTCGATAGAACTTTAAACCCATATGCAGATTATGATTACTTATCGTACTTTTTTGCAGACATATCTAGATTCTTAACAGGAAGAAAGTACTTTGTTACCCGACAAGAATATGATCAAGTTATTCCAATTTCAAAATTATTGGTATTCACTGAAAAGTACGATTCAAAAATTAGAAGAGAAGGTGTTGCATCCACTATTAAAAATTCCTTATTCGATACAAACTCTCATCCAACGTTAATAGATGAAGATGGTATCAACTTGTTACCTTATATTCTTTTGCCAATTGCCGGACCTGCAGAAATTGATGAAGAAGATATGTTCAATTTACCAGAAGAATTACAATTACTACCATCCGACAAGAAGAGAGATCCTGTTTCCAATATTATTTGCATTCACTTGGAATCTCTTTTACTATTGTGTACAACTAAACAAATTAGAGAATATTTGAGAGAAAAGTCAGTATATGCATTGATTAGAGAATTACATAAAGCAAGCGACGTGGAGGAAGTGGCTGATTTGATAGACAGATTGGTTCAAATGTTACAAAGAGATGAAGCTCCTGTCGAGGAAGATGAAGATATGGAAGATGACGAAGAAGATGACGATAAAGTAGTTGAAATTTTATAAATCAAGAATACTTGATTATGATTAATGTATTCCTCAAATTCTGTAAAATTCGAGTGTAATGATATTGAGTTGTAAAATACTCTATTCATCTATCCCTGAGTAAATCCTATCTTTTACTAGACCGACCAACTCAATCTCTATTCTCTTAATACCAACTTTCCATCTACCAACTTCAAGTTCTGTTTAACAATACTAATAATTCTTTGCTTGTTGTCTTTGTGAGCATTAACTCTATTCTTTAAACTCAACAATAATTCCTTTGTTGTTAACGGATTATCTTTAACAATATGCAACACTTCCTTTATTGTTACCAACACATTATCGGGGCCAGAGGTGTTCAAATCAACACTAGGTTGTCCCATAGGAATTGGCATAGAGTCTCTGCCATTTTCAGTCTTTATTGACATTGGTGACTCAGACTTAATCTTCTTCTTTGGCGACAAATTAACTGGAGCCGGTCTTTTACGTCCATTGGGCGTCCATTCGCCTCTTGGGAATCCTTTCAAGAAATCAACTGGTGCCCTTATAACCACAAACCCGTCTCCAACATAATTGGCAGTTAAAGATCTAGCCAATGGTTTCAAGTTTTGATCATTACCGTCAACTCCATCAATTTCTTCTTGTTTAACGACATTTTCATCATCACTATCATCATCACTTTCTAAATCTGATTTGGAAAGATAAGGGTTCGACTCTTCTTCTTCACTATCGTAAACCCCGCCTTCAGTTTTATTTAACACCTTCTTCAATTTTTTCCCTTCTTTATCGACCTTCCTGCTTTTTTCTGTTTCAAATAAGTCGTCCAAGTCATCATCTCCTTCGGCATCTGATTGACCATCGAAGTGAGCTGCTTTCAACATTTCTTTCTTGATCTTTTGTTCCGATAATTTGTTTTCCTCTTCATCCCCGTCCATGATTGGGGCTTCCTCATCATCTGCGAATTCTTCATCAAAATCCAAGTCATCATGGTCAGAGTCCCTTTCATTGGTATTACCTCCTCCAAGTACAGTTCTTAACCTTCTGCTATTTGAAGAGGCGGGCATGATATTCCCATTTGGTGTATTACCTTTGAATCTCAGATCAGGAGAACTTTCAGCAGTAGTTGATTTTTCTTCCATGTGTTTCATAAGCCATCTTGGAACCGAAGAATTCTTTTCCATCTTAGCTTCGGCTTCTTCCAAAGTTAAAGTAGCATATTTATTTCTTGGAGTAAATTTATACACCTTTTCTGCCGGTACCATCTTAAATCCATCTTTATCAAATACAAATAATACATGTTGAGTATCTGAGGAACCTGCTTCATAATTACCCACAAACACATTTTTCCCATCATAATCCTCAATCACCCAAGGATAATATTCCTCGTATCTGAGTTTTCTTTTAGCATCGTCAATTAAGTTGATTTGTCTAGTTTTCCTTTTAAATAAGTTCCTTTTGGCCTTTCTGGCACCTCCATCCGGTGCTACTTGTGACATATCAACCTGATATCTGTTGAACTTATCGGGATCCTCACCATTTTCTATAGCATCCTGGACAGTTTGTGCATCTAGAAGTTTTTCTGCGGGTTTAGATTTGGCTTCTCTTTTACGGCGGTCAATTTCTTCTCTTGTCAATTGAAATTGGATATTTCTTGGGTCTTTTCTATGTAATCTAGTTGGTTTTGTAAAATTTCCCAAAATGTCGACGTCCTTGTTATGTTGGAATTTCATTATATGGAAACGGATATCATTAACTTCTTCTTGAGTACAAGATTTCAAGGGAATATCTTGCCACCCATCTGAAGAAGAAGACGACGACGACGACGAGTTCGGCTTCCTTGCGCCATTAGGCTCGATTATCGGGGTTGGATCATCTTCTGTCTTGACAATGGGCTCTTTCTTAATTGGTATTTGACTCATACCAGAATACAGGGGTAGATGAGATCGAGTAAATGATCACCGGTTTAGATGATGTGAGAGAGCTCTAAGATGGTACTAACCATGACGTGTGCGGGACACGATTTTCTCTAGAATGAGATTTCGGTTACTATCAAAAAAATAGGGTTGACAGTATGAAAATTTGGGAGGTAATAATGTGGAGAAGAAAAGAAGTGGAATAAAGGAAACGATACACTCTTTAGAATTGGCTAATAATATAAGCTTGTCGTGTAGGAAACAAACATTATGGATGTTCGGCTTCAACACCTTCCATGATTTTTCTGTTCTCTCTCCTTCTCTTTCTCCACTCTTGTCCTCACTTTTTCTTTCTCCGGCTGCAAACCGGTTCCGGCATTTTTCGCACCGTTCATTTATCTTTCAAAAATAGGTTACTCTTCCATTCCGTATCAACCGTCCAGCACTACAGAAAGAGAGCTAACTTGTTGATCTCTTGGACCTGTGTCATTCCTTTTGAGTTTACCCACACATTAGAACTTAAAGCTTTCCGATCTTTCATCATTCTTCATAGTCATCGACCCATTTCCATCTTCATCAATAATGTCAGAAAAAGAGAATCCAACACCACCACCTAGACATCTAGGGTTCATAGCAGGGGTGTTTTCGGGAGTGACCAAAAATGCTGTAGGACATCCGTTTGATACCATCAAAGTTCGTCTTCAAACTGCTCCAGATGGTACTTTCAAAGGTCCTATGGATTGTGTATGGCAAACCTTGAAAAAGGAAGGTCCACGAGGCTTCTATAAAGGTTTCACCCCACCTTTGATCGGTTGGGTGCTTATGGATTCCGTGATGTTGGGATCCTTACATGTATATAGATCATTTATTAAGGAGAATTTCTATGCAAACGAAAAAGAATTAACATTAGTGGGCCATTCAGCCGCAGGGTTATTAAGTGGTGTTACAGTATCATTTGTGGCTGCTCCAATTGAACAATTCAAAGCTAGACTTCAAGTTCAATATGATGCTAAGTCCAAAATATACTCAGGACCTTTGGATGTGGTCCAGAAACTATACAAGATAAGTGGGATCAGAGGTATTTATAGTGGACTCTTTTCAACAATGATCTTTAGATCCAATTTCATCTTCTGGTGGTCTTCTTACAAAATCTTCAATGATTACTTCAAGAATAATACTAACATGTCTCTTCCAGCGGTTAATTTCTGGAGTGGTGGTTTGTCGGCCACCGTGTTCTGGATATTTGCTTATCCTGCTGATGTGGTTAAACAAACCATAATGACTGATAGTCCAATTAGAGCCGAGAAGAAGTTTCCTAGATGGATAGATGCTGTTAAATATATTTATAGACTGAGAGGATTGGAAGGTTTTACAAGAGGGTTTGGTCCTTCAATTTTAAGATCATTCCCTGCAAATGCGGCTGCTTTAGCTGCATTTGAAGCTGTCATGAGATTTTTACATTAATACGTTAGGCATTAATTCCATAAAAGTTTCCCTCACTAGTATACACTCCAAGCGACTTCGTACTTCACATTCTCTAATTTTCAGCCTTTTCCCATGGTTTAACTCTTTGCTTAGCTTCTGGCTTGGAGCTCAGATCCGACAATACCGTGTCGGGAATTTGCTTTATCCCTGGAACCGGTTTTCCAGAAACTATAAGATCAACCAATTGTTGATAGTTGGATGAATAAGGTGGAGCTGAAGAATCAGTCGATTCTGGTTTATCTGATCCTATTTCTTTGGTTTGGGCTTCATTTACATTTTCTTCATCTTTTGCATTTTCATTTTCTTCTAGTTCCAATTCCTTAACTGATTCTTTGTCTTCTAATTCCACTATCTTTCCATCCTTTGTGTTTCTTTTCCATTCATAGAAATCATCAAGATTTAAGATATTTCCTGTGTGGGAACAATAGAAAAACGACTTGGCTTGATCAACCAATTGTTGTCTGTCCAAAGCTGGAATAGCATTTATGGAGCTGTCTTGTTCTTGTAAGTTTTCCAAGTAATTATCAAGGATTTGTTTCAATCCTTCTTGAAATTCAGTAAAGGAATCCCATTCATAATTATGGAAGTCCTCGTATATTTCTTGTTGATCTGACATGATAAGAATTCAATTGGTAAAGTGGAGAAAAGTTAAATAATCTAGTTAGGTAGTAATTATGTGATGAAAGCGTATTCCCTCTATCCTTTTTTTTCTTTCTTCCTTTCTTCTCTCTTTGTTTCTTCAATCTCAATTTTTGGTATCAAATATCTTAGTTAAGATTTCCATGAGATTTTTGTTTGTTTAGTCAAAATATATAATCCACGAAACCTCCATCAATTCGTTCATTCATTCGATCAGATCCGTTTTTTGTTGTCTTTTTTGGTATCAAGATGTCTAGAATCATCCATTCAATACTTGTTTTGGCCATAATACTAAGAATTGGCTTCTTCTTGTTTGGTCTTTATCAAGATGCTAATATGTCAGTGAAATATACCGATATTGATTATTTGGTATTCTCGGATGCTGCTAACTATGTCCATCAAGGCCTTTCGCCTTATAAAAGAGAAACCTACAGATATACTCCATTGTTGGCTTGGATGATGATCCCTAACTCTTGGAATGGCTGGTGGTATAGCTTTGGCAAAGTTGTCTTCATGGTCAGTGATCTTATTACTGGATACATTATTGTCAAGTTGTTGGAATCATGCCAACGTCGTCGTGAATCAAGTATTCCAATATTAGCATCTCTCTGGCTCTTGAATCCAATGGTCATTACTATCAGTACTAGAGGCTCTTCTGAAAGTGTCTTAACAGTGATGATCATGGCTTCTTTATACTTTCTTTTGGTCAAAAAATCCCTCATTTTGTCTGCTATCTGGTTGGGGTTGTCTGTGCATTTCAAGCTCTACCCAATCATTTACTTGCCAAGTATCATGTACTACTTGTCAAACTACGATACTCCAATCATTAACCTTCCAATTCTTAAGTTGGTCAATCAGAAAAACCTCACATATCTATTCGTTACCTTAATTACTTTGGGTCTTCTTAATGGTATCATGTACCATATCTATGGTTACGAATTCTTATATCACACTTACTTGTACCATTTAACCAGAATAGACCATAGGCATAACTTTTCAGTCTACAATATCGCCTTATACTACAAATCGGCTTTGTCTGAGTCGGTTCAAAACATTGAGAACTATGCATTTATTCCACAATTCCTACTTTCGGCAGTTCTTATTCCTCTTGTTTTTGCAGATAAAGATTTGATCTCAAGTATATTTGTACAAACATTTGCATTCGTCGCCTTCAACAAAGTGATGACATCTCAATACTTTCTCTGGTTCCTTATTTTCTTACCGCATTATTTGGCCAATTCAAAGTTCCTTACCAGACAATACTCTACTAGAGGAGTATTTATTCTCGTCCTATGGATAATATCTCAGGGTTTGTGGTTAAACATGGCCTATAAATTGGAATTTTTGGGAGAGAATACTTTTGATAAAGGATTGCTCTATGCTTCAATATTCTTTTTCCTTTCCAATTGCTGGATAATGGGAGAATTTATCGAAGACATTGGTAGTAGGTTTATATAGACCTTGGTGATTCACCAATATTAAAAAAAGGTTTATATGCACAACCGAAACTTTTTTCCGTAAGAGAAGATGTAATACAGTAAATTAAGAGTACACACATTCTTTGAACATTGCCATCACGAAAAAGATGTCTAGAATGGAATTATACTCCCCAGAAGGGTTGAGAATCGATGGACGAAGATGGAATGAATTACGTCGTTTCCAATGCAAGATCAACACACATCCTAACTCTTCAGATGGGTCATCGTATGTTGAACAAGGTAATACCAAGGTTATATGTATGGTTCAAGGACCGATGGAACCAACGATGAGATCACAATCAGGAACATCTGAAGCCACTATTGAAGTGAATTTGAATGTGGCAAATTTTTCTACTTTTGAGAGAAAGAAGAGATCCAAATCTGAAAAAAGAATGATTGAATTAAAAACCACTTTGGAAAGAACATTCGAACAAAGTATCATGTGTCATTTATATCCAAGAACAGTGATACAAATAGATATCCAAGTATTGGCCCAAGATGGGGGACTCTTGTCGGGAATGACCAATGCAATTACTTTAGCATTAATAGATGCTGGGGTTGCTATGTATGATTATGTCTCTTCAGTGAGTGCAGGATTGCATGATCAGGCTCCATTATTGGACTTGAATAGTTTAGAAGAAAATGATATGAGTATGATCAGTATAGGAGTCATCGGAAAAAGTGAAAAGTTAGCCTTATTAATGTTGGAAGATAAAATGCCATTAGATAGGTTGGAATCTGTTTTGGCTATTGCAATTGCAGGTAGTCATCGTATTCAAGATTTAATGGATGAGGAGGTTAGAAGGCATGGAAATTTACGGTCCTCAAAGATGACCAACAATGTATAATATTAATAGACAGAAATTTCAGATATATGAATTGAAGTGTAGTAGGAAGTAGAAAGTAGAAAGTTGGAAGGTGGGTGGAAGTATTAATAAAAGAAAGTTTAAATAACATCATAATCGGCACACTTCTGAACCTACTTGGGTTGGTATATGTGACATGATGCTATTGAAGGTGCAAAAATGGAAAAAAGAATTGACACGGACAGGAATTGAACCTGCAACCCTTCGCTTTGGAGGCGAAAGCTCTACCATTGAGCCACCGCATCAACCTTGAAGACTTTGGCATATATCTGCATATACATTTTGCTAGAACTATTATTCTCCCGCCATGCTGTCCGACCATCAAAAGTTCTCAATAGGTTAGTCTTCATCAAAAGGAACTATGTGAGAGAAGAAAATGGAGATGGAATTCATAACCAGACGTTGGTGATAGTATCACATGTCAAATCTAATGTCTCCACAATTTGACCAAAAGAATTGAATCTAGGCAGACAACAATCATTATACCACTATACCGATAGTTACCGGATTAAGGAATGTATTTTGTAACCGAGAAGTCAGTCACCATACTTTCGCATTTAGTTAGCCCATGAAAGTGGCATTTATACGCAACGAAAAATTTCAACCGGAACCTGCTCACATGGAATATTAGCACCCCACAAAACAACCCTAGTCGAATTCTCGAAGGTGTAGCAAAGCATGTAGAAGTTCTAAACAATGAACTCCGAAACTGTCCCCCCATTGACAACTTGCTATTCTCTAAATTATATATATTTGTAAATCGACATTGTGGAACGGCTTGGTAGTGTCTAATATTGCGAAACAAAACACTTGCGTGTCAATTTCAGAGGCTCACCCCGCTGACATCTAAATCAACGATTTCAACCACTCTCGAATTCTCTTTAGTGAATCCTTTTACTAACGTCGTCTTTTTCATTTCAATTTTGTTAGTGACATGTCATACCGTGGACCTAATCAATTCAATAACCAGTTTGGTGCCCCCAACGGTGTTCCCCCACCAACTAATTTAGGACCTGTTTCATCCTCCAAATCTCCACTTGACCAATTTGAAGACATTTCTAAAAAAGTCGAAGAGCTTATTGATCAATACAGTAGACCTTTGAAGCCTTATGTTCCTGCCATTGGAAGATCTTTCATTGTGGCCACCTTCTTCGAAGATTCTCTCAGAATCATTTCACAATGGTCTGAACAAGTCTACTATTTACACAACTACAGACACATCTGGCGTTGGCTCACAATTGTTTTCTTGACCATTAATGTCATTTCCATGTCTGTGGCTTCCACCTTTTTGGTCTTGAGAAAACAATCCACTATCGCCACCAGTGCTTTGGTAGCTATTGTTATTCTTCAAGGTATCGCCTACGGATTGATCTTCGATGGTCAATTTATCTTGAGAAACTTGTCTGTTGTTGGTGGATTAGTTTTGGCGTTCTCTGATACTTTAGTTAGAGATAAGAGATCATTAAATATGCCTGGTTTGCCAATGTTAGACAATCAAGACAACAAAAAATACTTCTTATTGGCTGGAAGATTATTATTGGTCTTTTTATTCTTGGGATTTGTTTTCTCTGCTTCTTGGTCCTTCACTAGAATTTTCATCATCTTGATTGGATTCATTTCTTGTGGTTCAATTATTGTCGGTTACAAGACCAAGTTTGCAGCTTTCATTTTGACTGTTTTATTGTTCCTCTACAACATGTTCGTGAACACTTTCTGGAACTATGGACCTCACGATTCTAACCGTGATTTCTTGAAATACGAGTTCTTCCAAACCCTTTCTATTGTTGGTGGTTTATTACTTATCGTTAATGCAGGTGCTGGTGAATTCTCCATTGACGAAAAGAAGAAGATCTACTAAGATCAGAAGATCCTTGAACTAAGGTCGTGAGTCCAATTCTCGGATTATCGAAGATTATTGTATTCATTGTACCTGAAGTTAAAGACGTTTTCCTTACCCATCTATTTATCCGATTTCCTTAAAAATGAAGTAAGATTTTTATATTTGTTTTAGCATACCTGACCAGCATCACCTTCAAGTATCCTTGAGTCCATGTATTAGTATTTCAGTATGTATGAAAAGTAACATAATCATAGCATTGACTTTTGAAGTAAGATAAGTGGAGGTCACGTGTACCCATGAATGGCGGATTTTTCAATTTTTGCCCTTCCCGCTTTGGGCTCCTGCACCTTTAACCAATTGTACGGTTCTTAAAGTAATAGGTCAAGTTATATAATAATTAAAAAATGTCCGATCAAGATAAATGTCCAGTAGATCACTCTACAAGGCAAGCGTGGGTAGAAAATACTGCATCTGCGGAATCAAAAGCAGCTGCGCCTGAACAAGCAACATGTCCTGTTGATCACAACGCAAGGGCTGACTGGTTAAGCAAGATATCAATCACCACCACTTCGGCACCTGAAGCTATTGAGGTTCCAAAACAAGATGGATGTAGCTCCGAAAATTCAACGAACCCTTTGCATAACACCTCTAATTCAGATTTGAATTTACCAACTGAGAGAGAAATCAGTTCAATACCTAGAACTTCGCTGGACTCAAATTGGATTTACCCATCCCAGAAACAATTTTTTGAAGCTATGCAGAGAAAGAACTGGAGCCCGAACTCAACAGATATGAAAACTGTCGTTCCTATACATAATGCAGTCAACGAAAGAGCATGGTCTCATATATTGAATTGGGAAAGATCTCATAGAGAATGGGTAGAGAAAACATGTGGAGGAATTACATTGAGTAGTTTTAAGGGAGAACTGAAGAAGCTCACCCCAAGAGCATGGTTTAACTCCACTTTCTTGGGCTATCAAAAACCATTCGATAGACATGATTGGGTCATCGACAGATGTGGTACTCAAGTCGAATATGTAATCGATTTCTACGGAGGAAATGGACAAGGTGCCAGTTTTTTCATAGATGTCAGACCAAAGGTGAATAGTTGGGAAGGGTTAAAGCTTAGATTTGGAAGAGCATTCGGTTTAAGTTAATAAAGCTTTAGATTTAATCCCGCTATTCTTGGTTTTTTTGGAATCTACTTCTTGTATATATACAATTCATGTACCCTTATAGTAGTTAACTTAACACTTTTGATTTTTCTAAACACGCCGTATGTACAGAGAATTAGTCCAATTGGGACTTCGGTATCATTTCATCATGAGAGTAGTAAAACTGGGTGGCGTTTATTGTCTGCCCATGAAAGCACCAGATTGACCGAGCTTTTGCATGTTTTCACCAACTTGAACGTTGGTTTCAAAATACTTGGAAACACATCTATCTAAGCAAAGGGCTTCTTGCTTGTTGACTTCAGATTCACCGTAACTTTTGTTGATACATTTATTGTGACATTGGGAAACTAACTGGTTGAACATACCAGTGACCATGTCCAACTCAGCTTCAGCAGCTGTTAACTTTTGTTGAGAAGATATTTGAGGAGCAGCACCACCTAATCCGAACATTTTTGTTGAATATTAATTAAATAGTAATTAAAGTAACTGAAATATTGATGGCAATATATTGCTTAACTTTCGACACTTGAAAAACTTTCCAATTACGTAAGCGCGCGATGTTGGCTTATGTAAAATTTCAATAGAGACACATGATTTCCTCGAAGTCATGGTGGTACATTGATTTATCAAAATTATATAAAGTCTAAGGAATCGTAATTTTAAAATTGTTATTGTGTTAGTGGTGTTTGCAGTAATAATTGTTTCTTACTCTAAATTATTTTCATTCGTACCTGTGAGTAAATACGAAGTTTAGTTGCCATTAATTTTTATATAACAGTAGAAATATATCATATTGAGTTTTCTCCAGGCAGATATAACCAAAACTTCACCAGCTTATCATCATCAAATTGCTTCATTACTCAAGAATCAGAAGTCAGATGTTAATTATTAATCTCCAAACCCTCATCTAATTTATTGTTTGTACAGTCATGATACGCATTTATTTTGGGTGCAAAAATTTCTTTATCCCATTTGTACACCTACCTGACACTATAAATATCGTACTGTAAGCGTTTACAAAACGTCAAGTTAGTTTCTTGCTCTTTTTTGCTATTAAGGCTTTCTTCAATTTGCTAGAGTTCACTTTTTGTTTAATTACTTCATATTGCAATAATGTTACAATATTAGTAATATCCTCGAAAATAAAATTTACTTGTATTTAGATGAATACGTTTCAATCCAAGACGTTCAAGATGAAGTCTCACAGTCTTTAACTTCTTGCAATTCAAGATTTACAAACAATCTCCATTGGATATTTGTGATAGACATTGCTTGCCAAAAGAAAAATATGGCTGTAATAACAATTTTACCTGTTTTTTTTTCTGTAATTGCTTATTAACATACTGATTGAAAGAGAACAGAGTTACCATTTACCAATAATTTATCAATATTGAAGTTGTTAAGAGGCCGCTCCCTCAACTAAATGGTAGTCGAAGATTTTGGCAGTAATTATTGACAGGGCTAATATCAAAATAAGTATTGTCATTGGACAACATCGAATTCCAACGAATTCTTTACTAGCTTTGATACTCTGGTAGGATTACCGTCGACCAACCAGGTGTCCTTCGTCAGAATATTTACTTACAAATCTCGTGGATTGGTACTGGTACCTGAACTAATCATTGGTCGCATAGTTTGTGTAGAATACGTTTTTGGGCAGAGTCATCCAAATTCCTCTTATGCAATATTGTCTGTGCATTAAGCATGAGATTGTACCAGTTGCAACCTTCATTCAGCTTCTCCCAGATTGCTGGAATACATGGTCAGCGAACTATACAACTGCAAGCTGATACAGTCGTGGAGAAGGTCTGTAATTCAGAGCTGCAACATAGTTTTTCAAAAAGAAAGAAAATTAACAATAAGCGGAGAAGTAACGAAAATTTCCGTTTTTTACGAGTAGATCAAATACAGATCCATTACAGAATCGACTTTTAGGTAAATTTGAGTTACTTTTCTCACCAGAGGTAATGGTGCATATCACCAGCTTCTCCATTGATGGTGAAGACTTCTTATTATATATTTCTCGTTAAATATTCGTAATTTTTAGCAGTTAATGTAATCGTCGTATCCTATCATTTATTCGTAACTCATTATAAAAAACACTACTTGTTACATACACTTACCAAACCTCCAGCATGAATGAAAAATGTTCGGCATGACTTCTCATCTGCAGAAAGTCCCTTATATTTGATATTCTTTTCGTACTTGTTTACTAACCCTAACAAGCTAGGGTAACCAACGAACACATCTTCTTCATCCTTTCTATTAGGTTTATTAGGAGGTTCAACAAACATTTCAATATTGCTTAAAGTGATTGACTTTCCATTCCATCTATCATAAGAGTTCAAATCTGGAATGCAATTTGAAATGTATTGTTTCTCCAATGCAGTATGATATTTCTCGTAAGAAGTATACTTAAAGTTACGTATAGTAGTGGTGTACTTGCATGAAGTAATATCCTTCGGTGTTTCCTTAGGATTAACCTCTCTTTCAAGATCAGGGTCATCTCTACTGGACGCAACAGATACTGACTGATCAAAGATAGAATCATCCTCAGTCGAACTGTTACAGCTGCAAGTAGACAATGAGCGATTTGCGGACTTCGAGGTCATCAAATTGTCATTGAAACAATGTTCACTTCTATTACGGAATAACTCGCTATTGAAAATACTAGTATCCATTGAATCAAGAACATCATCATCTTCAACCATACTACCTTCACCATTATGGCGTCTTCTATAACTAGCAGCAGCCACAGTGGCAGCCAACAATGCGTTATTTCTTCTAGTATTCCTCGTAGGAATACTTTTCAATTTCGTAATGCCTCTATTTTCGAGAGGAACACTTAAATCACTTCCAATCAGTAACATACGGAACCAATGGATCATTCCATAAAAAGACCAAAATTGTAAAAGGATCTGTTTGTATTCAATCCTCACTCTTAATGTGTTTTTATACCGTACTAATGTTGCAAGATTATTGAGCTCATTGTGGCTCGAAAAACTTTCTTCTTTGTACATGGCTGATATTAATTGGTTTAAAGAAGGGGCTTCACCAACTTGAACATGGGCCAAGGTGAATGAATTAATGATGTCTCCTTGGTATTTCTTCTTGAATGTATTGTACTGTTCTAGTGAGGAAGTTGGTTCGAATAAAAATTGGTTATTCTTAAGGAACTCATGATGTTTCTCGATTTCGTTCTTCAATATTTTAGAATGCTTGTACTTTTTCCGTCTCGTTTTAAGGTCATAGACTCCAGAACCAGTCAAGCGAAGTGGTTCTTTAGCTATCATATCTTGAAAACTAGTTCCTCCATAGTCTCCAAACATATCAGTATTAGAAGTGCTAAAACCACTACTACTTGAACTAGACCGAGCTCTTCCTGATGCTGGCTTTGTTTCTTCTTTATTTTTGAAGTCCGAATTCACGTCTTGAATTAAATTGTTTAAAGAATTTAATTCATTGTAAAGGGTCACGATCAATTCTTGAAATTTTTTATCGATGTTTAATGCATATATGTTCAATTGAGTAGAGTTAAGTTCTAAAATTACCGGTTTCCAGGATCTGTCGCCACTGTTGTAATGATAGGGTGTTAGAAATTCTGTTTTGATTAATGTAAGTCCATAAAATTGATGTGAAGGACTATATGATGGCAATGGCTCGCAGGACCGAGAATACTCGGGAAGGCCGTATGATGGTGGAAAATCTGTCATGACGTGTTTTGAATAACAATTACTATGAATCAACTAACAGTAGGTAATAGTCGAACTGTGAAATGAAATTATGTTTTGAATGTACCGTAGGTTTCCAGGCTTGAGTTTCAAGGCGAGTATTTTTCGTAAATACCTTCTCTTTGAGGTGTAGTCGTATTCTACCCCACCTTTTATTTTTATTAAATGTCGATATCACCGTTCGCTGTACGTAGGGAGACTTACGGTAATGTTGCCTATAAGTATGCTGTAGATTGCGTTTCGTACTCCACTAACTATAGATGGGGTTTATACAATTTGATGCTTTTAATCCGCAGAAGTAGTCTCGTTTATAACCAAATTTATTTATAGTTGAGAATGTATGTTGTCTTTAGGGTGTAGCGGTGTGCAAACCTTATCTTGAAGGGGGGTCACGAAGTATGGGGTCTATCCTGTATATAACAATAGAGGGGATGAAGTATTCCAAAAGGTGTATTCCCACTAAGTAACAACTGGACAATAAAGCACAAATGAGGGGTTATTGGTCTTATGGCGGGAAAGTACAATCATTTAGGAATATCCGAATATTTACATTGCATTTATATGTTACTGCTTGAATTATTTTGTGAGGCTGCATCAATTTAGTCATCATATTTGTCCAATAACATAACTCGCAAAGTAAGCAGCGTGGCTTCGCATGACGTATGTCCTATATTTATCCACTTTGAACGAGCTAATCGAAAGGACGAGACTCGTTCCTTACTAAACATCGGTTGTTTTATCGCTTGCGTGGTACGTATAAAATGAATAACTTTTTTTTGGTGTGTAAATGCATCATGATCCGAGAAAAACATTTGGCAAAAAAATCTCCTGGGGGTGAGTCGAACACCCGATCTCAAGATTACTTTTGAGGATTCAATTACAGTCTCGCGCCTTAGCCAGCTTGGCCACCAAGAGTTTTTGATGTCTGTTAGAAGAAGTGCTTGTTTATAACAGCTAGAACGTTCCGATTATCCATGGTGACGGTGACCACCTTTACGATGAAATGACGTCCCTCAAATAGCATTTGAATATAGTTATTTCTATTATCATTTCCGTATCTATTCCTCGACCGTGAGCATTGGTTTATTGCCAGTAAGCAATTTGTCCATTGTTATCTTTTTAAAGAAAACTACTACATCACTTATAGCTACTTAAACGTGTGTGATTGCAATACCAAATTCCAATTGAATTGACTTAAGATAGATTTGATTAAAAAAAAAAGGTCACAAGTAAAATTGTAGTCATCAATAATTGCCAACGCTTTCTTCAACGTCTTTTTGTACTTTCAGTCATATAAGAATATCTAAATAGTCTCGGACTCTAAATATTCAGTAATATTGTCAATGATGTCTTGTTTCTTGGTTGCTGACTTTATTTTATCCTTGTTCTTTTGTTGGAACTTCTTCAATTGTGTCACTGTGAAATGATTCCATTGGTTGTTTTTCCAAGCTGTTAACACAGCAGCATCATCTAATTCAGGTGCTTCAATTTTTTGTTTCTTCACTTTGGATTGGTCACCATCCACTTCTCTCTTAGGTAAGGTTTGCGCTACTTCCTGAAGTATCGCATTTATACTTCTGATCAATAATAACTTATCCAGATCATTACTCAAAAATGATCTCAATTCAGCCAACTTCATGCTAGTGATATCGTTTTTCAAAACACTTGTTTCCGTCTCTGGCAAACTGATTTGTAATAAATCATGTTTAAGAACTTTGTAATAATAATTCAAGGAAGGATTAGAATAGTCATTTGGATTATAGTTCTTGAAGAAGAATTGACTCATCAATTTCTTGTACATTTCAGTAACCTTTTTGTCGTCTTCTTTTTCTTCTTCATTAATATAATAGTTTGGTAAAGATCGTATGTCATCCAACCAGGGTAATCTCATCAACAAAAACCCTTCAGGGAAATCCGATTGGCTCTCAATATTTTTGGAAGAATTGTCAACTCTCGTAGGGTATAAACTGTATAAGGAAGGTTTGGCATTTTTCTTGATACACCCGAACAATACTGCAAATTTTTTAAGCTTAGAACATGACTGATATAAGGATGCAAAAGTGGTGAATGAATTCTGATATCCTCCAGCACTTGAGGAAGATCTCAAACCATCTTCCAAATCTGGGGTTACAAATATTGATGATCCAGAAGTATAGCTTGGAGTATACCTTTCAATACTCCTAAAGCCCAAAAGTTTCAAGTATGGCGAGCTCAGGAATGCTGGTGCAATCTCTGCCGGTTCTTCTTCTACTTCTTCTTCGTCTTCTTCTTTGTCTTCATTGTCGTTACCCAAATTCAAATCATCAGCATCATCATCATCTTTTGTTTTTGAATTGTCAGGCTCATGATCGAATGCTGTGTTAGATAAGAACTCCAACGTTGTGTCATCCAAAAGCAATATTTCATTTCCAGCTAACTTAAACCCTTTCTTAAATTTGTCAACTTCTTTTGCTGTTTCGTCATTGTCCAGATTCCCCTTCTTGATTTCTGCTCCTGTGTCTTCATTAACTAGTATGGATTCTGTGAATACTTTTTTCACTGATTCTTCTTTAGTGTATAACATTAAGTCATTTTTTAGCTTTTCATGAGAATAGAAGGAATATCCTTTCACACTACATCCTAATTGAGCCCCAATTCCTTCTCCATCACTCAATATCAAGTCGCAAGAGAATTGTATTCTTCTTATCTCTTTGACTCTGAAAATACTTTTTCTTATTTGACTATTAAGTAATGTTCCTTTAAATATATTGGAACCTTTTCTAAACCCTCCAGTAATCGGGCGTGGTTTATTTTCGCCTGCTTTTGCGTCTTCTGTAGGCCTTTTCTTCAAATAGTTAGTATTAAGAAATATATCTTGGAATGATGTCATATCAAAAGATTTTCCTGAATTAGGAAGGAATATTGGTCTTATGAAATATCCGTAGTTATAATAATCATTAATAATCCTCCATAAGCTTTCCTTTGTGGCAGTTTTCGTAAATGGTTTATCATTAGATGTAAACCAAATTAACTTTTTACGATTAAAATCTCTCTTCTCCATAAATTCATCAAGAACTTTCCGAAGGATGTCTGGTAAATTTTCTTGATTCTGCAGTTGTTTATACTTGAAAAAATGGTCCAATGATCTGATCAGTTGTAAATCATCCATAACCAAATCACTAAGTACCTTCATATTGGACAAATTCAAAAAATTCAATCTGAACAATCTATGAAACCCGGGAACTGGTTTCATTGGTTTAATTGTACTTCCAGTAGCCTCTTCACAATTATAAAGATAGATACCAATCCCTGAGCTTTTCATAGTAATGATCAATTCGGACATCAAGTCATTAATACTGGATAAGATTTCGAAAAGCTGGGATTTGTTATTCAAATCTTCTTGTGGTTTCAAAAGATCGGGAGTCATCTCAATTAAGAAGATGATCCCTTCTTTGATCTCAAACTGCTGATAAGGTTTGTCTTCCATCTATAATATGGGTATGATGTGTTATAGTCTTTTGATGCAAATAATATGTTTCATATTATCGCGTCACTCGAGTGTCACTGAGAGAGAACTAGATATTACTCGAACAAACGGACACAAAATTGTGCTATGTTAGGATTGAAAGAGTATTATACCTAACGAGAGTCTTACCACAACAAGCTACTTATCACTTTATCCTTCACTGTTATTGTAATAAATCATGGAGTTAAAACTTTATACCACATTTTGTAGTCACGTGCTTTATTATAAACAGCACGTGATCAATTATACGAATATATAGATTTAATAAATACGTCAATTATAGATCATACAACAATAATGGCGATTCATTTTCTACTTGTATTGAACAGACAGGGTAAATCCCGGGTTGTTAAGTGGTTCAACAACAACTACACCAGTCAAGAAAAACTTCGATTTGTCACCGAAATACATCGATTAATTAGTAGCCGAGATTCGAAACATCAATCGAATTTTGTTGAGTTCCAACACATGAAGCTAGTATATAGACGGTATGCTGGTTTATACTTCATATCATCAATTGATATGGTTGATAGTGAATTGAGTTGTTTGGAATCATTGCATTTTTTTGTTGAAATATTGGATACGTACTTTAATAATGTGTGTGAATTGGACATGGTGTTTAACTTCTATAAGATATACCCGATATTAGATGAACTCTATTTGGGAGGAGAAATACAGGAGATTCTGAAGGAAAAGATATTGGAAAGGTTGGCATATTTGGATAAATTAGAATAAATACATTAATGAATGAATGAATGATTATAGAAAATGAAAGAATGGGTAGAGATGAACGAGGCACAAATGTTCACCAAAGATGACGTGAAGTAATTGGATATAATATACATGTATTTGAATTAGGTCGAATTAGGTCTATTAGGATGCATATCAGTCTATGCTATTTTAAATAACCTACAGGATCAGAGGTTAATTTGGGGTCTATTAGTTTCCATAACAAGTCAGTTACTTGTTCAATTGACTTTTGCTCTACATCAACAATTTGAATAGATGTATCCTTCTTGGTATCTAAAATTTGCAAGAAACAAGATTTTACTTGTTTTTGAAACTCTTGTAATTCGTACCTTTCTTCACCCCAACCTTTTCTTTTACTCAACTCATCCATACTCAAGGTAAGGAAGATGGTTAAATCTGGTTTCAATAACCCTTTATCTGGGCCGTATAACCAGTTTATGTCTTTCAATTCAGGAGGGAAAGAACCTGTACACGATTTCAGTTTGGCCAATGAATATGCTATACCGGAATAAATGTATCTATCCAATATTATGAAATAACCATCATTGAGCAAACGTTCCATTTCGTTATGGAGTTCCCACCTATTGGCGGAGAACAAAAGATGTGCAGTTCTGTCATCGAGATAGAAAGATTTGTCAGTCAAGTATTGGTTGATGATTTGTCCCACTGGAGTTGATCTATCAGGGAACTTGAATAGTTTGGATTTGTTATCATGAATCAACGCAAGCTTTTCACTTAGCAAGGATGCCTGGGTGGACTTTCCCGAACGATCGAGCCCTTCTATCAATATTAATTGGCCTCTCATATTAAGTGGTTGGTAAAACAATTATAGGTGCTAAATTATTCGTACCAATTAGAAATACTAACAAAATTGCACTAGTAAAAACACTAGTATTAAATCGCGTGTTATGGTACACTCCGTAAAGGGTCAGATGTTAAACAAAGCGATGGTCTTAATGTTCACACTAACATATGGACATTTTGATCTCAAGATTAATTCACCAGAGACAAAACTTACTAGCAAATCCATTGAACCTCTCGTCGGGGCATATGGTGTTACGTTTACAGTTATCTACTTTAATTTGAAATGTAAAAGGGATCATGACCGAAAGAGTCATCGTTTAACTCATCAAACGGAGATACACCCTTGAGGTTTTATTGTGTACTTTAGCAAAGTCCTATCACTATACTTGTAGCTGAAGAACTCCAGACTGCAAATAGGGAATGACGGACCCAAAAGCTATCAAGTTCTTGCTACCAGAAACTAGAACGACGCCTCTGGGATAAAGTAAGTTACAAAAAAAAAAAACATTTAACCGTTTTACATCACTAAAGCCTTTATAGGAAAACTTTTTTGTTTGCTCAAGGACGTGTACAGAACAAGATCCTAAAAGAAGCTAAAAAAAATGTTAAGTCAGCATTAGTGTTACTTTCAGTAGAGAGCAGTGACTTTCCCTAGGGACATTTACGAGAGGAAGAACAGGGATAAACCCAACCTTATATGTATGCGAGACACACGATGCAAGATACGCAACATGTTTTTCATACATCTATGGTACACATTATGGTTTAATTTGTCCTGCACGTTTTAATTGTAGAGGCAAGTATACTTACTAAATTGCTTGCATGGGATATATATCAAGATTGCTGATGCGTGTCCGTTAGCCCTCGATTCCTTCACTATGTAGTGCCCAACTTTTTGCGAAAGATCCAGACAATCCCACTCTTAATTTGGACAACTTTTCTCCATTTTTGGCTCGAAACGGATGTCAGGTTGATATTTATTTGTCCTCCCAGACACCAAATCCGCGACAACAAGTCACATTCAATAGTTAAACACTCCGCCCTCTTCCAAATAGACACTTTTGATCTCAGCCAAATTTAGCTTTTTTCACCACTAAATATAGTCAAAGCACTTTTATTTGACACTGCTTGAATTATTATAGTAGTTATGTCAAGCGTTCAACTATTAACCAGTACGTATATGACCCTTCATGTTAAATAATCTTACGACCATCAAACTAACGTGACTTCTAGTTGGATCAAATCCGAATCTTGATTTTTATGCATGGCGTTTCTATCAGTCTCGTTCTATCGAGTTGACTGTCGTCAATAAAACGATCAACAATCATCAACCCATCAGTTGGGATTCGAAAATATCCTCATCTACCTATCAACCCCATCATTTATGTGCCTCCTTAACAGAACTCCCGGAGAATTCCATCATTTTTGATATTGTCATTTTGAGCAGCTCCTCGTTACAAGACTTCCAAAAGATTTGTACAGAATTAATTCCATTTGTAAATGATGAAACTATCATCTTGATAGAAAGTACGGGTTACATTAATCTTGAACCTTTTGTTCAAATGAGTTTACCCTCCAAATTTAAAGGAATTTCCATTGCATCTATAATGAATGAAAGTGACGTTAGACAGGTAAATTCAAATCATTTCACGCATACCACCAGAGGTAGTGATACTAGAATTTATTTTGGATCATCTTTGGAATCTCCAAAACTTGCAAAAAGTGCCAACTTCCAAAGAGCTTATAAACTACTTCAAACAGTTCAAGAAGATTCAAATGGAAACATTAGTTTACTCAAATCCTTAAACCCAAAAGAATTCATGACGTATCAATGGAAATTGGCTTTACCCCGTATTACTTTCAACTCCTTATCAGTAATATTTGAAGCGGAATATCCTGAACAATTATCAAAGCAAATACTTTGTAAACCATTAATTACAGGTCTTATTAATGAAATCTTTAAGATTATCAAGAAAATGGACTGTAAGTTGGTTAAAGGATTTGAATCCGAAGTCAATTTATTACAAAATCAAATCGATAATTTCCCTATTTCTAAATCCAATCCAGATTATTCTAATTCAAATCCGTTTTTTTGCAAATATTACAAACAACAAGACTTGGAAATCGACTTATTATTATTACAACCTATCTTGTTAGCTGATGATAATGGTATTAGAACTCCATATTTGGAAAATTTGTATTCTATATTATGTCAATTTGTTAAGATTAATGACCCAACTTACAAGTCTATATTCTTCGAAAGAAAAGGTTCCAAGACCCATACATTGAACGAAAGAGAAAGGGAACACACAAGACAAAGAGAATTGGAAAGCAAGAGACAATTATCTAAGGATTTAGAAGCTAAAATAACCCAATTATCTTTGATTGATAAGGATATCAATAAGAAAGTGTTGGACTCAAAGGCAATGGAATCATCTTTCAAGAACAAAGAACTTATCGTGAATCAGTTAGATAATGACGTAGTTGAAAAAGAAGCGAAATTACTGAATCTTGCCAATAAAATAAGAGAAATGGAAGCTAGTTTGAGCAGAATGGAAGCGTCTCATTCACAAAAGGCTAAAGATGCTACAAATTTTGATCAGAGAGAAATTGCTGATACGGTTCCAGAACACCCGATTTCTATTCCTGTATCCAAGGTAAGGCCAAATAGAGATTCAATTCAACCTACTGATAATTTACACGATTTGACGGATATTGCATTATTTGGTGCAAAATTAAATAATGAAACCAGTTCACCAACCAAGAATGATCCGGCTAAATCTCTACAAGGAAGTATTTCTAATACAAATGGATTTTCAAAGCCTCAAACCCCACCAGCCAATATTCAATCAACTTTACCTCTGCACCATTCAAATAATGGCAATATGACAACAAGAGGTAATGCAATGGAACATCCTAACTTACAAAATAATCAGCAACCACCTCAAGGTCAATACCAGCAACCTATGCAAAATCAATACAACCAACCTAATGGCAATAACGGTCCAAACGGGCACTCTGGCCAAAATTCGCATGGAGGACCTGGTCAATTATACGGATCTAATGGATACAACGGGAATGGTATGCCGAACAGTCAGATCAACCCGAATGGTATGCCGAACAGTCAGATCAACCCGAATGGCCATCCGAATGGTCAGTATAATCAGCAATATAATCCAAATTCTCAATTCAATCCAAATGGACCACCACAGTTCAATGGACAGCAAAGATTCCACAATCCTGATGGGAGTGGACATGGTTCACAGTATAATGGAAGCAATGCATTTTACCAACCATCTCCGGTAGATCAAGAGCCGCCACACGGTCTTCCAGCCAATGGGTTACCAGCTGATCAACTTCCTGCTAATTTACGTGGCAATGGTTCTATGGTATCCAATGTCAACAGGTATCAACAACAACAACAGCAGGCGATGCCTAATGGAGCTCCAATGAACCCACCAACCAGACACAGAGTAAGTTCAATTCCAACTTCTATCCATTCTGGGTATCATGAAGGTCCTCAAATGGGATATGCACAACAATCTGCCAGTTTCAACAATGCAGCTCCAATCGATCCACTGGTGGAGCAAAGGTTTAGAAACAATCCAAAAAGAGTCAATCGCCGTTCTCAACACCCACAGATGAATGGAAATATCGATGGAATGGATTTTGGAGGTAGAGGAGGTATGCCCATGTCTGGACAAACCAAACACAGATCCATGCAAATGTCGACGCCTCCAATGAACCAACGTAAATCTGTGACCAATGTTAATTCAATGACTCATCAAAGTCAAGGAATTAGTCATGGACCAAGTTCTCACACCTTAATTGTACCACCTGGAGGAGGTGGTAGTGGAAGTGGTAATGGTCAAGGAAATAACTTTCTCCAACCACCAACTATGGATGGTTCGAATAGTTCTAGCTTTTCCTCTACTAACACCAACGAAACTCCTAAAACCAACACTAGTCATGATGTGAACGAGATTTCGGTAGCAGTGCCTGAATCAGGAAAGCCATTGGGTGGAGTTCTTCATTCTGAACAAAATAAGAATCAGAAACAAAAGAAAAAGAGAGGATTCTTTGGCAAGAAGTCATAAAGCATTGTACGAGTCGAATGAGGTTACACGAAATGGGAATGGGTTGGTAATGCTTTTTACAGTTGTTAATAGTCTTGGTAAATAATCAGTATATAAATATTTCATAAAATTCACATAAAAAAGGTATGATCTGATAATGTATATATTGTATAGTAGTAAATTTTGGCTGTGCAATAACCACCAATAGCGTGCGAAAATTTACCACCACAACATTGAAATTCACCAATCGAATCTTACTAGTCAATTTGAGACAATCTAATCAAAATGACCAAGAGATCATTTTATGAAGATGATGAGCTCATAATAAACAAACCTGGATATAATACCGAGATCAGTAATACCTTGAAGGAACAAGAATCTTCTCATGGTAATATTTCGTTCATTCAAGGTATGGGTATTAGAACCACTCCATATTTAGAACAATTCGTCAACCAAACCAGATTATGGGTCCATGATAAAGTATCTGTTTATGAGGCGGAATTGGGGACGCAAAAGTCTGCTTTTATGAACGAATTCAATACTGTTCGTGATGAGGTGGCCTCTACTATAAAGGAACCACTCTTACCTAGTATGATTTATATATTGACCATTTCATTAACTGGATCAATTTTGGTCAATAGAAGATCATTGCCACTCAGATTTGTATCACCCTTGGCTTTTGGTGCTGGTGCCACTTCATACTTCATGCCTAAAACTTATGACTGTCTTTTAGACAAATATAACCACTTCGAAAACGAAAAGTTACCTGAATTTCATCAACAAAGAAAGGAATTGGTGGTTCAAAACTACTACAAATCAAAGAGAGAATTTGATAACTTCTTAACTGAAGCAAATGTCACTTTACAAAAACAAGTTCATGATGCAAGAGTGTATTTGAAAAAGGTCTTAGAATAAATGCAGATATATCATTAATAAAAATATGCTCTCAAAAGGGCGAGACGAATGATTACATATGGTTTGTAGTTAAGAAACCAAACCAAATTGGTGACTTAATCTAAGTTAAAATGTCGTAAGTGGTATATACCATTGCCACACCACCAATAACAACTAAAAAGTAATCAACTATACCTAACCAATATCTTTTGTTTAGTTCTGAAGTTGTAAGTCCTTCTTCCTGTCCACAACAACTTTTCAAATGTAAGATTGGTGGGTACATATATACCAATGGAATGCATGCAAAACAACCCACAAACGATACAAATTTATCCAAGTTCTGACCACCATATGTAGCCACCAATGCCGTAAAAGAAACAAACACAAATCTAAGACAATTTTTGAGCCATTTGACTTTAATGGAATCTTTTCCAGTTTTGGGGATAAGTTTTGACTCAGTAAGTCTAATAGCAGGGAATAATTGTAATGGAGTGGACAAAAGAATTGCAAGAGAGTACAATAATTGAATAGCAATAACCATGAAACTATTTTGTGGCAAGTTTAATATAATCACTGTTTGGATGCTGTTTCCAAAGGTTATATAACCCAATGTACCGATGAAAATGAAGATTATGGAAATTGTTGCAATAACTTTAAACAACACTTTTGGAAAATTATTTGGGTAAATCATTGATTCTTGAATTGGAATGATCAACCCAATACCTTCGAATGCAAAAATGGCAACCCCAATGAATAATGAGAATTCATTTTTATTGAAGTAGAATACAATCTCTTCACCCAAAGTGCCATGGTTCTGGTATATCCATTCATAAATCAAAAAATATACAATGGTTACAAGTCCCACAAGGATGAAGAAGTTTGCCATAACGGCCAGGAGGGATAATTTGGTGATATCTCTGATTAATGAAAGTGGAACAAGAATAATCAACTGAAAGACAATGAACCATAATATATCCAACTCTGCAGAATTGTATCCAAAAACATTGCATACAAAGGCACGAATATTTTCAGCTGTGAACACAATATAGGCTGCTACGAAACCAATTTGTGAAATCACAATGGACACTAAAATAAGCTGTTGTAACCAGGGACCATATAACTTGAGGCCTATTTCAGAGAAACTTGACACTTTGGTTGCAATCTTTGTATAAACAAGAACGAGATAACACCAATATGATAGTATACCAAAAAAAAGTAAGGTTACTATGGAAAACAAAAGACCCCCATTCGAGAAAGCTTTAGGAAGAAAAAGTACTCCAGTACCTACAAAAGCTTTCAACAACAAGAAGTAGGCTTTGCTGTCGTTTGCAGTACCATTTGGATTTATATGAGGAGGATGTTGGCCAGGCAACAATGGGGATTCTTCATCAAAGCCTGGAGTGTGGGGCTTAAAAGGTCTATAATGACAAGCAATATTGTCTTCATCTTCAAGGTCTTCACCTGCAAAATGGCCATAGATACTGAGAAATTCGACGAAATTCCTGGTAACAAAATTTGGGTTTCTTGTTTGGATCGAAGAACGATTGTATTCTTGTTGGGCCACAAGGAAGTCTCTTCTAAAACCTCCGGGGACATTAAGTGAGCTTGCAGTAGAGCCTCTTCTACTCAATCGTTCCAAGTCTGCAGATGAAAAGCTTCTTGAGCGGCCGGGTTTGTTTTCGTGACTGAGTTTTTGCAAGTCTCTAGTAATATCGGCACCTTCTACTTTGAGGGTATCTTTAGGTAAGTGTTTCGATACCAGTTGGATAAGTTTTGGATGGTCGATACCCAAGGCGAAGTCGTGGTCCGAGACTTCTGCCGAATGCGAAGGTGAGTCATCATTGATGGAAGGACTTGCGGAGGGAGAGGAATCAATGGCCCCGTCATCGACATCGTAACGTTTGACAAAGGGCTTATTTTGATGTGAGAAAGATGCAACTCGGCTGGACGGAGACGGCGAGACCAATGGCGATGCCGACAACGGCGACCGTGTTAGCTTGGCTATAGACATCCGTCTGGACTCAATGGGAATACTCATGCTTTTGGAAGAAAGGAGTATCTAACGAATGGATACCAACGGATATTTAAAGATAAGCAGAAAGTAAGGTGCGCTACTGGTGGCAGCCGTATGAGTAGCGTAGAGGCGAAATAAGATTATCAGAAAGATAATGCGAAACACCAAAAGAAAAAACACACTCCACTACATATACAGGAAAAGAAAGATCACTCCTCTCATAGTAAAGAAGGCATAGAGTAGGAAAGGGGTTATGTGGTCAATGGCATCATAGAGGAGGAAAATGGGGGGGCAATTGTGAGAAGATCATTACTTGAGGGTCATAGGAATCATATGGACCGTGTTCTAGACCAATTGGGACGATTGCCTACTCCTGACTGCTAACTCCGTAGCTTTTGTTTTACACTGTCGATCTCTCGTGCTTTGCTCACTTCACAGCCCACTGGTTCTACGGTTCTTTTTTATAATGACGTATATTAGAAATTAGTTTGCACTATCGCATTTTAACATATTAAATATGAATAGAAATGAATGAATTAAATGACATCTCATCTCCCGAGTGCTAGGATGACGAAATGGTAAATAGCCCCACTTGGCTGTTTTGAATACCATTAAGATGGTCGATTGTTACTCATCTTTTGAATGCTTCTCTGAAATTGTTGTTTCTTCTTGTTATTGTTCTGGTTTTAGTTATGGTTCTTTTTTCTTCTCTCTTTATTCATAGCCCAATTTGATACCGGCTTCAGGAATTCCCAATTCATATGCTTTAGTATACCAAGGTGTTGGATCCATATCGGAAACTCCCATCTCAGCCAACACTCCCATGTAAAATGTAGCCTCTGGAGAATTGAATTCCTTTAATGCTCTTTCACACCACATCACCGCCTTGTCTGGATTAGGCATTGGCACATGCTTGGAAGCCCCTTGACTTCCCTTCACGTTCCATCTACTCAATCCCAACATAGCATCTGGATGTCTCTTGAATGGAAGTGGCGATGAGGCTGCTCTCATGTACCATTGGATGGACTTGTTGGCATTTGGTGGACGGTTCAATTCACCATTTTCGTAAACAGCTCCTAGTTTTACTTGGGCTAATAAACAATTTAATTTGGCCGATTTGTTGTAATAGGTCAAACTCTTCGCATAGTTTACAGGGGCCATTTCCAAGGATTTTTGAATAAACTCATCATCTTGGGTCAAATCTCCTGGATATACTCCTTCATAGATTTTACCTAATTGGAAAGATGCCAATCCAATGACTTCTTCTAAATCTTCCTTATCATCATCTTCCATTTGAATATCATTTTGATTGATATTGGACAAGTCGTTCAAGTACTTTAAATATTTAGTAGATCTATGACTTGGAGAGTTCAAGTAAATCAATGAAATCTTATAAATAGCACGATTATATCCCTTGGCAGCACGTCTGTAACATTCGAGTACCTTTTCAATTTCATTCTCGAATTCATATTCAAAGATTTCACCCAATTTGAACATGGCCTTAAAGTTGTAAGGATTGACCTCCAAACACTTTTCGAAATATTCAATGGATTGATCTATGTTCTTTTGAATTGCAAAATCTTGATTGTACAGAGTTTGATAGTCACGCTTCAATAAACAAGCATAAATAAAATAAACTTCATGCTCCACATCAACTCTCTTGTTCTTGCCAGCTTCCATTTCTTTTAAAAGTTTCAACAAATGAGTAACGGAAGACTTGACAAATAAGGTCTTGTTGTATACGGCTTGATCTGGACTGATTGGTTCTCCCTTAATATTGATGTATGCATATAATTTATAATTAGTAGCAGTCATTAACATCTTGACCCATTTCAATCTGTATTCAATAGATTTATTTCCATTAGATATGACATGACGTAATTGAATAAACTCGTCAATCTTTTCATTAATCACCCCATCTTGAACCTTACCTGGAGAAGTGGGTCCTGATGGTGGCATCATAGAGAATCTGCCTGCATTTGGCATGCCCATGCTTGACCCTGACATCATCATGGGCGGTCTTTTGTTGCTATCTACAATGCTTTGTCTCCGACCATCAATTGGTGATGCATTAGCACAATAGTCGGAACTAAAATTCATCATTGGGTTTGAATATGGTGAGTTGACCATCATTGGATCAATTGGAGCCAAAGTTGGTGTAGTGGGCGTCATATCTGGTTGCATGGATGCTCTTGGATCTTGGAAAGATGTGACACTTCTGCTGTTTAAGTTCTTCAATTTGCTCTTGACCTTTGGTGACAGGGATCTTTCCTTCTTTGGAGAAGAGGACCTTTCTTTCTTGGTAGCCTTCTTCTTCTTTTGACCTGCTTCTGCATTTGGAGAGGTTGATTTTGATGCCCGTATGGAATCTTTTCCACGTAACCTTTCGGCCCTTTCGGCACCTGATCCAACAACAAATTTACTAGAAGAATCACTCTGAATGGAGTTGAGGGAATCGCTAGAAGAACTAGTATGCTTTCTTTCTAAGCTTTCACTAGTAGAGTTTGGAGTAGGTAATTGATTGGCATTTTGCTTCTTCAGTTCATCCTTTTCTTTTTCATCCACCTTCTCCTTTTCATTTTTGTCATCGTCGCCATCTTCGAACAAGAATTGATTATAATCAGAGATATATCTGTTGGCAGTTACAGCATCTAACGACATGTTCAGCATTCCAGTTTCAACCGAGTCATCATTGGAGTCACCATGGTTCAAACCAGAAAGCTTTCCACTACTGGATGCTTTTCTCAATGGGGGTGGAGCAGCCTTTTTGGAAAGAGAAATTTGTGGGACCGATGGCCAACGATTATTTCTAATGCTGGATCTCTTGGCTGGTGTCATGAATTCACCAGGATCTTCCTTGCCTGAAAGTCTGGTCTTCTTATAAGAGTTTAAATAGTCAACACCTTCACCAGAATGATCAGGATCAATTTCAGATTGAGGTGCGACTCTTACCTGAGAGGGAGAGCGACTCCACTCTGGGTTACGTTGCTGTTGCATGAATTGCTGTTGTTGCTGATAATAATAAGGCATTTGCTGTTGCATCATTTGCATTTGCATTTGCATTTGTTGCATCTGAGCTGGATTCATTTGCATCTGAGCTGGATTCATTTGCATCTGAGCTGGATTCATTTGCATTTGTTGCATTGATTGCATTTGTTGCATTGATTGCATTTGTGCTGGATTCATTTGCATTGGATTCATCATCTGATTATACATTGGATATCCTCCATACATGGATTGTCTCATGTACTGTTGTTGCATTTGTTGACGTTGGGCAGCTAAGGCAACATAATATTGTCTCCATTGATCATAATAGGCGTGAGCTTTAGTCAGAGGTCTGGAAGCGTTACTTTCATCATCACTTCCATCACCGGAACTATCGGAAGAAGATTCGTAATCACTAGATTCAGATTCTTCATTCTTTTTCTGCTCCTTCTGTTCTTTTGGTTGTTCATAGTTATAATATGGGTACTGTTGTTGAGAGTTATAAAATTCGTAGGGTTCGGAAGTTACCGGCTGTGCTTGTCCCGGGTGGGACATTGGAGAATTATCCGAAACGGCACTATGAGATTCCAGAGGAGGTGATTGATAATGAGGAGCAAATGGGGATGTTGCTTGTATAATAGGTTTGTATCCAAGAGGAGCGGTTTTTGAAGAATGCAA
Organism: Suhomyces tibetensis; assembly: GCA_030570835.1. Taxonomy (NCBI): domain Eukaryota; kingdom Fungi; phylum Ascomycota; class Pichiomycetes; order Serinales; family Debaryomycetaceae; genus Suhomyces; species Suhomyces tibetensis. The sequence goes on from JAJLWT010000001.1 coordinate 389,272, forward strand.
AGGATTGACGTTTGGTTGTTTTGAGGTACTTTGGACAGAATCAGCAGCGGCTGAAAGTTGAAGCAAAGTATCGTCGCCGAACGAATCTTGAATTGGCGAATCGAGAGTTATCTTTCTTGACTCCGTTTCTTCGATCGTTTCCGATTCTGATTCAACAGGAGGGAACGGTTGGGGTAATTTTCTATCGATTGATTTGATAGGAGTTCTGCTATTATTTAACAGAGATGTAGGACTATTTTCTGAAGATTTTTCGCCAGTAATTGTTGGAGGAGTAGAAGGAAAATTGAAATCGGTACTATTTTGCTTGAGGGTTGTAGGAAAATTACGACTTACTCTTGGAGTGGCCGGGCCAGGCTGGGGGGTGGAATTCAGAAGTTCCGATTTGACAAACGATTGATTTTTAGAAGGATCCAGTCTTGTATAAGTATGAGATTCACTTGATGTATGAGAGGAATCCGAACCAACAGACAGAAATTCACTATTACTAACTAGGGAGTTATTTGAAATATGAGATTTAGGGTGTGTTGGGGGAGGCTTTGCCAAACTATTGGAGTTGGCGGTCGAGTTAGTCGAGTTGGAGTGGGAGTGATCAGAGTTGGACTGGATATTCGAAGAATTGTTGGCATATTTGTTTGAAGAATTCAGGACATCTTTCTTTGAATCCGCCGTTCTAAAACGAGCTAATAGTCCCATTGTTTCAAGTTAATATAGATGACCAATTGGAAGAAATAAAGCGATTGTTTTTCCAATAAGATGGATTAGGAAGGAGGTATCTTGTTTATGCTCTTGAATTGAACAGGATTTCAGTTAGCAAAAAGAAGCAAAAGTTTTAGGAAACTTCGTACAGATGTATTTTTTTTCCTCTCTGCTGCCCTTCACTATGATAGACGGTAATTAGGTGGAACCCGAAACGAACGTGCTAGCTTTTTTCGTACAAAAAAAAAAAGTAGACTGTGAGAAGTTATATATAGATTTGTGTTCGTAATAGGACAATGCCGAGAGTGTGTGTGTGTATGTGGGTGTGTGTGGGTGTGTGGTCGTCAGTATTAATAACTTGTGTCGTTGAGTGTAATTAAACCAGACGACAGTGATTAGCTTGATTGGAAAACAGGATGAATGAAAAGCGGTTGATGATGATAAAGTGGTACCAAGCAAAGAACAAATAACGTGAGAGAGGAGAATAGGATGATTTCCAAAAAGGTGTAGGCTGCGAGAAGAATGAATTTGTATTCTTAAAGCGTGGAAGAAAACAATACGGGCGTCCAAATGCCCCTAACCCGAATTCTTGCTTCCACTGCGCACTGCAAAGACTGGGTATGGTGAAGAGAGAGTCTACACTAGGGGGGTGGGACAGGTTTTCCAACCATCCCTTGAATGAAACAGTGATGGGGATGAAATGCACGTCGATTGGTGAAGAAAATATCTAATCTGCTCCAAGGGGTTCATATCCATCTAGCAACCCCTTACTGTTATTATGGTTACTACATAGAGTGAGCCGGTTTCCTACATAAAACTGGCTACTAACAATTCTCGCTGGAAGCAAACTTACTAAACACACATTAGTTGTCCGCCTGGTCTGCGCCTCGATTTCATCTCAATCCGGCAATTCCATAATATTACATTAGGTACATGCACTAGGCACACAGTATTCTGATTATAATGTGATGCACCATTTAGGTACACAGTCCAACCATATAGATCTTTCTACAAAAGTACCCTCCCATAGATCTCACTCCGCCACGGATGTACCGGCTTTTACTGTTTCATCAATCGCCCTCTTGTTATGAGCCCTGGTTGCGATATCCATCAACCGGAAATGTTGATGGTGGTCTTACTTGTACATCTTTCTCGATCCCGGCCATCGCCTTTTCTAGACGACGCACTAGACGATGCAAACACTGTGATCGGCTATAATTAATCAGTCCAGTTAGCTCTTCTTGTTTTTCTCTCAAGGACCGATCCGACGGCTATTGCTCGGCTTAGTCATATCACGTGAAGTGTATCCACCCGGCATACAGCCTGGATTAGTCTCTATTATATGTCCCCCAACGCCCTGGCTTATAACCAAGCCAACAGAGCAATAACGATTGTTCATCCTGCTGGAACTGATCGCTCCCAGTGCTCCTTGGACTTTCTGGTTATCTAATTGTGCCCCTACTAGATTCAGAGGACCAGCCCCTTGTGCAGCGCCACATTCAGTCCCAGCGCCACCCCTCCTCTGGTGGCCTATTGTGGAGTCTTTTTGCCCTCCGATCCTGGGATGCCACATCGAGCCCATCTCAAATAACGGAACTAAGTTTTTCTGCGGGCCTTTTTTGTTCGTTGCAGAATCCGCTCCTACGCTTGGATCGATGGTACCCCTCCTCCTCTACTGTGTGAACCGGTTTACATACAGGTCGCTTGTAATTTCATTAGCTGTGGTTGCTCTATCCTTGATGAGGAGGTTTTGCAACCCTTCTGCTATAACCATTGCTCATTTATAACCATTGGTCATCTGTAACTCTTCATCTATAACTATTGCTCTCCTATAATCTTTGTTCCAAATGGTCGAATCTAGTGCTATCACCTACACAAAACGGGAAAAGGACATTTTCCTGGTCTTGGGTGTCACCAAGTATACTATTGACACAACCAAGTTGGCTCCACAAGAAATTGTTGCCAAAACTTTGGCAAGTACCGTCAACCCTTCCGATTTGGTCCAGATTAGTGGTGCATATCCATCTTTACCACGTACCTATGAATTGGGCAACTCTGGTCCTGTTCATGTTGGTGGTAACGAAGGGGTGTTTGAAATCACCCATTTAGGCTCTGATGTTAAAGGCTACTCTATTGGTGATTGGGTAATCCCAACACTTGTGAGTTTTGGTACATGGAGGTCCCATATCATTGTCTCTGCCGATAATAAAGAGTTGACTGCCAATGGAACTACTCCATTGTTCATTGTTGTTTCTTCTTCGAAAGATCGTGGCAAGTTGACAATTTCCCTGGCTGCTACCATTGGTGTCAACCCATCTACTGCCTATCAATTGATCCAAAACTATATCAAAGATTGGAATACCGATAAGTCAAAATATGGTGAAGGAAAGGGTGGCGACTGGTTAATTCAGAACGCTGGTAACTCTCAAGTCAGTCAATATGTGACCCAAATTGCATCCCATTACGGTTTTAACACCATCTCCATCGTTAGAGATGGCAAATCAAAGGAACAAATCGATGCTTTATATAAATTGGGTGCTACCAAGGTTATTGACGAATCCACTTTACTCAGTAGTGATTTCTCAAAGACATTATCTAACATTATCGGACCCGGTGGAAAAGTAAGATTGGCACTTAATAGTGTTGGTGGTAAGGTTGTAGCACCATTGGTATCTTCTTTATCCCTTAACGGTTATTTGGTCACATACGGTATATCTTCTGGCGATTATAAAATTGAATACGATGGTGCCTATCAATTATTCAAGAATATCACCACCACCGCTTATTGGTTAAGTGCTAACACTACTCGTGATCCAAACTCTAAGATTGGAACCATCAAGGAAGTACTTAAATTGATCAACGATGGGGTTATTAATACTCCAGCTGTCACGTTCAATAAATATAAGCAAGGTGAAGACTTATTGGCTGTTTTTCGTGAGGCTATTGGTAACTCCAAAAGTGGAAAACAACTTGTTACCTACAGTTAGTTCAATTCTATAGGAGGGTAAATTTACGGAAATTTTATTCGACATTTATTTGATAAACATGTAATTTATATACTTGTCTAAAGTAACCCTTACCAGCTACCAAAAGTGGTGTCATTATAAGTCCTGCAATATTAGTTGGCAGCAGCAGGACTAAAATCTAGCCAATTCCAGTTGACGTCATTATTTCCATTGCCTCCACCAGTATTTGAATTTTTGACAGGTTCATCCATCAAGATCTCATCATTGATACCTCCCATGGACGGGGGTTCATCCATATTAAAATCAAAATGCAAATGTTGTTGGTCCTTGGAATGATTATTCCCAAGTGTATGGTCATGGACAGATTGTTCGCTTCCTCCATCATTCATGTTATGACCAATGGTGAATGACTCTGATTGGAAAAGATTCATGTTTAATAGTTCGTCAATTTCATCTATTTTGTTTACCGTTGAGCTCCGTACCGTAGATCCATTTGTTCCAGCCGGTGGTGACTTATCTGTGCCGATTTGGTTACTGGTGAAATCCAAGAAAGAATCTAAATTCATCATGTCATTATTGGATTTGGCATCATTGGAAGGTGGTGGCGGGTTTGAGTTTATCGTATTAAACAAGTTCACATTATTACCCAGTACTATCTTATCATTTGATTTGCTGACACTATTGCCATTGTTTAACGGTCTTAATACTCCATGAAGTTTATAGAAAAGTCCACACGCATTACATAATAAGTCTCCATTATTTGACTTTCTCCATAAGGGAGTTGTCTTGGTTTGACAGTTTGTGCATTGTAAAACTTTCTTGCTAGCATTTGGGGACTTTTTGTTCTGATTAGTCGTTGGTAATATTCCGGTATCTGAATTAGGTAGTGGATAGTTTTGGCTTAAAGTAGATTCTAATGAGTTGATGTATGAAGAAAGGAAGTTATGAGGGTTTGAACCGTTGTTATTGCTATTGTTATTGTTATTGTTACTGTTACCGTTACCATTACTAGTAATGGTTTTGTTATCCATGACTTGTTTGTTAGACGTGGAGGTTGTAGTGCTTGAAGTTCTTCCTAATAATGAAGATGTATGAGAAGTTAATGAGTTGGAATGTGATTCTGGAGAATTAAATTGATTATTTTGAACAAAATCTTCTTGGCTTATTCTTCTAATATGTGCAACATAGTCAAACTCATCCAAATTAGGATCATTGACTTGCATGATCACATCGGACTTCTTACCTGTTGATTTCGATATCGATCCAGACCTTGGTTTGGTCAACTTACTTGGAGACCGTCCTGAGTCTAATAATTTCTTATTTTGAATTCTCCATGCAATATTTGATATTCTCTTATTGTGGGGCAAGTAGCTCTTATGTTTGTACATCTTGTAGATATCCATAGATGAATTATCTGTATCGGAAATGAGATCCGAGATGTTTAGTTCATTCTCTTGTTTCTTGGCTGGAGGTTCGAAGGTTATTTTTGATTTGCCCTTTACTGGGCCATGGTTAATTCTTTTAAATGTAGACATGAGTCATTCAATAGGAGTCGATTTCCTGATTCTTGCTTCTATCTGAATTACCTTCTAATATGGGCTGTGAACTCTATGTCGGTTTTAATATGGATATTACGTTTCGGAGTCGTAAGTTTATCTATATGTAATTCCTGGTCTATATTGGTACAATATTTTAAAAGGTAGGAAGAATACAATCACCTTATATCAGAAACTTTTTGGTAGTTGTTTTTTTGGTGGGTAGGAGGAGTAAATTGATGTAACCTATTATTACGTAAAAAGATATTATGTGATTACGTAAGTTAATAATTATCAATGACCGTTTCCCCACTAAAGATGCCATACACCGGTTGTTTAAACGAGAAAATTCTTCGGTTATTGACGGGCGCACAATACCCAAGGGATAATAATAGAGATCCTATGACTCTCCTAAACGTTATACAAAAGCATTCGAAAGATATATGATCGTAAAAGTATGATAAATGTTCAGTTAAACATATTGAAATTTTATTGATCCCCCCCTCTATTATCCGGGCGGAAATTGTAAAATTCCCTCTCACTGATAATAAAGTTTATTCTTTTCACTTAGTCATAACTGATGTAAGCAGAGACTGAAAATGAGAATAGATTTACAAGTCCAAACAAGTAATCAAATATACTATAATATCATATCATGGCTGACAAAATCAAAGAAAAGAATCAATATTTTCAGCTGAAATCCAAATATATCGGGGTAGGTGATCCTGAGACTTCTCGCGAAGATTTCATCACCAATATTCATAGAGATACTTATGCCTCATTAACTCATCACTCCCTGTTGCTATTATACAATTCAGTAGCCGTGGGGCAAAATCAAGAGCTCTTTCGGCAGGAAATGATAAAGGAAATGGTACAACCCATTAAGAAGAAAGAATAATAATTTGAGATATACCTTAAAGTCCGAATGTCACTACAACAATCTACATACTATGCAATGGAGAACAAATTACGATTATTTCATATGTAATTACTTAAGCTTCCAATAATGGAGCATGTTCTTGATCAGGATTGGTTAAAGAAGTAGCGCTTTTCTTCAAGCCTCCGGTAACAAGAGCGGTCAAACTCAAGATCAACAAGATCCCTGAGATAACGAATGCAAAGATCCATTGAAGTGCAAATACTTTGGTGGTTAATTGGCCTAAACCCAAACCGAAAGTCAAAATGGTGGAACTAAATCCAACACCCCAATCGTTAAAAGCAAACAAGAAGAATGCAGGAACAATCAAGAAATCCCAGATCAAGACATTTGAAATGACTCTACCAACGAACTTATGAACATGGAATAAGACAGCAGCATTCCAGAAGATCGAGTATAATAACCAAGACAATGGGAAAGCGGCAGTACTCAAGTGGATCAAAAACCAATTGGACAAAGGTTTGATGGAGTAAGTTTTGTGGTTGAAGTAAAGAGTAACGATATTGAAAAAGTTGATGATCAAGATAAGTTCACTCCAGAAGAAGTGTTTCTTGGCAAACAAGAGTGACCAAACAAAACTCAAGACGTTGAATAAGGTGAAGTGCCATCCGACGTGTTTGGTAGCTTCAGCCCTGTGGTTTTGTTCTAAGTTAGGAGCGAAAATCTGGGCAATAAAACTAATTTGTAGAATATACAAGATAACCCAGTAAGTTAAGGTGACCACGATATTGGCAGAAAATGGGGTATTGCTGACATTGAATGGACTGTGTTTGTCGAATGGGGACCTTCCAACCAAGTATTTGAAATTACCATAAATAGATAAGATCAATGATACAACGGTAGTAACTTTATGAGTGCTAATATCTTGAACTGTGTTGATAGTTGACATAATTCAATTGAATAATTAATTTAAAAGTAGAAGAATTAAAAAGGAAAAACAGAGAGTGGCTCTAACTATTAGACAATTTAGGTTTACTTTTATAGTAGTTAGGAGAATCCACACCTGGTGAGGAGGGGGTACATAGTAGTCATCATCGATTGCTAAATTGCTCTAACGGCATACACGACCCAAGGAATATATAATGAAGGAGAGAAAAAATGACTGAAGGGGGTAACAAAAAAAAAAGTACTACGAAGAGGAGGAAAGCTAAAAGAAAGGCCAAAAAGGTTATTTTATTGACTTCTGTACAATGACTACAATGGAAGGGGAAAAAAAGGGCATAAAATAGCCTAAACAAGCTTGATCATAATATTTCTGCTAAACTTCAAATTATAATTTCAGGTTTTCCTATTTAACAAGCACCTCTGTAAGAATGCTTATGTTTACGATGGCCAGTACCCGGAACGTCGAACTTTTTATGTTGTACCTCCTTAACGTCTTCAACTCCGTTAGATGCAATTGATACTAATAATTTATGAACCAAGGTACGATCAGTTTCTTGCCCAGTATGTTTCGCAGCAATAATATCGGCGACGGTTTGACTTGATCTGATTAACAATTCAATCACTGCAATGGAGTCTTCCATTAATTTTTGTAGAAGGTTTAATGAAAGACAATCTCTTACGACAACTCTTAGGATTTCTTTTTCTTTTTCATCTGGGGGTAAATGGTAGTTTGGAACAATAAATCCCTTATTTCTCAATAAAAGTGAAAAGATTGATTGAGGAATTTCAGGGTATTGTTCACGGACAGATTTCGAGAATCTAAATGATACCACAGGTAATCCTGGATGAAATCCTTGGTTTTCACTGTTCTTGCCATCTTTAATGGTGAAAAGTTTATTTTGTCCTGCTTTATCAAGAGGTTTATGGATCACTGATAAAACTTCAAAAAACCCCGATTTCTCGTAGAAGTTGGACAATAATCTAGCATTGGATAAACAACTGTCAAAGATTTTGGTATAACCTTCTCTACCTAGAGTTAAAAAATTGTAATATTGAGTAATCACTGGGAAACCTGGTCTTGAAAAATTCAATCCAAAAGTTTCTTCAACCCCTCCCAAATAATCCAACGAGAATCTCAATGATTTTGGTAATAATTCGGAATCTTTCCAGATAACCCATCCCAAACCTGCACTGGTCAAACCGAATTTATGACCAGAAGTGTTAATGGAGTCGACTCTTGGAATTTGGAAATCCCACTTTAATTTAGGGAATGCAAATGGTGCAACAAATCCTCCAGATGCACCGTCAACATGAATTCTGATATCAAGACCCTTTTCCTTTTCAATTCTGTCTAAAAGCAATGAGATTTCTTCAACTGGTTCAAAAGCCCCAGTGAAGGTAGAACCTAGAATAACAAAAATACCAATAGTATTTTCATCGACATTGGCCTCAATTTCGTTGACATCAATCAAATGGCCCGATTCTTCATTGATATGAATCAAACGGTCTTCAACATCGAAATAACGAGCAAATTTTTCTAATGCAACCTGAGCACAAGTAGCCATCAAAATGTTTGGCTTTTCGGTTGATTTTCCTTCTGCCTTTCTCTTTTCTTGCCATCTTTTCTTCAATGCAAGTCCAGCCAACATAATTGCTTCGGAAGAACCAGTGGTGGCAGTACCAACGGAATTGGTTATTTTATGGCCATTTTCGTTCACCTTGGTTGGTGCATGCCATAAGTCACTCAAGATACTGATGCACCTTTCTTGGAATTCAATCAATGAAGGGTATTCATCATTGTCGGCCAAATTCTTGACAATATTTTCCGAGATTAATTTCAATTGAGTATCAGAGACCTTGGTGTTGACGAAGGAAGCCAAGTTCAAAGTTGGGTTTCCGTCCAAGGTCAATTCTTCATTCAAATACTCATAGACCAATTCTCCAGAAGATGAATCATCGGGAATCTTGTACTTTGGTACTTTAGCATCAGAATCATACTTGAAAATGTATTCCTCGTTCGAATTGAGCTTTGATTTGCGGCCCTTCTTCAAAAGGGTATTGGTCAATTCTTCTGAGTTCACGTGTTTTGAAAGCGTCATGGTTTAAGTTAAGGACTAATAAATTACGTCGATTACAACTGAAATTCCAACTGCAATTGGGGGTGGACGATCAGAGGGATATATATAAATGTGGGTGACGGATCCACCCCCTCTATGTGAATGAAGCGTCACGTGATATTTGCATCCAAAACGAGGCTTGCTATGTATCTACAGTTGCTACAATGCCCACAGCAATTTTGTTACCCCATCAATTCACGGAAACTGCGGTTGGAACATCATTTTCTCTACTTGTACTAGGTTTCGAAATCGACCGGGCAAGAAACGGCGATTCAATTAATGAAAATATGAACTCTATCGACAATTTTGCATCGGGGGGGATGCCTACATATTTCCGGGGATGAATAAGTAAAGAAGCAATACCGACAGATATGAATGTCTTTAATAAGTCAGAAATTTCTTGGTACTTCGCCGGTAGATTTTACGGGCAAATGTCGGTGGGGGGTTATTTTAGGCACCGATGTCGTCCATGTGGACAATGAAACTGTGGTGAGGCATACGTGGAGGGCAATGCTTAATGTAGGAAGGGGCATGTTTGAGGCACGCCGCCATTATTGTTTAATACAGTACAAAACAGGTCAGTGTTAGAAACGGCCTCGCCATCAACTATGTCGTCAATATACATAGTGAATACTGACAATATGGGCTGCTATTATTATGGATTACTATTAGTTACCAGTAGGAGATACGTCCATGCATAAGTTGCATTGATCCTCTTTACCAGCTTGTATAAAACTACAGGATTAAAATATGGGTGTCATTAATATTAACAAGTAATCATAATATATACAGTTATGACTGTTTATATCGAACTATACGAGACAGATAACTAGTAGCGAGCCCCATACTTGAGATGCACAGCAGTCAATGAATCACACACAGATACTTCATAGACTCCTTTTCATTACGTTTACTTCAAATCAATCGGTTCGCTGTAAAATCGCTTACTCAACATCGTCAAATTTTTGACCTTCGATCAAGTCTGGGATTTCTTCATCACCAGCTTCGGCGTTCGATTCAGTTGGAGCTTTACTGGCTTGAATTTGTTCAGCCAATTTTCTTAAGATTTCCAAGTTTTCAGCACCTAATTGAGGTAAGATTTGTGGGATCAATTGGGTAACATCTTTTTCTTGTGGGTAACCGGTGAAAGCAAAAGTGTTGTGGGCAGCAGCACCTTGAACACCAACTCTGTTGAAGTGTAAGACTTTACCGTCTTCTCTGAAAAAGTTGGCTTCTTCAATACCTTCGATCTTGGTAGCCTTCAATTTTCCTAAGGTTTCAATCAACTTGGTGTCATCTTGTTCACTCTTGATGACCTTCTTGGCCTTGACTCTGGATCCACCAACCTTCTTGGAGGTGGCCTTTTGTAATTTAGCTAATTTTTCTGGGTCGATTGGCATATTTGTTGTATAGTAATGTAATTGTAGTAATCATATTTTTGACACTCTCTGAAAAATCGTCGACCATAGAAAAAATTTCGACACCTGAATCCGCACGACCCGTGTTGAAAAAAAAACTTGAATCACGTGAATAAATCAAAGATATAAAAAACAGTGAGCAGTGTGCCACATAGTTAACCTAACTAACAGTACAGGGCCCTGTTTCAAGTATGATCCCAACACTTTAAAGTCAAGCAATTCTAGCCACTCGGAAAAGAACATCTTCTCATGATATCACATTCAATTTTCACTTCAAATTAATCCGAATTCTTAAACATGTTACGTAATCATCCTTACCCTTAATCTTTTTGCCTCATCCTCTCACCCCACATAGAGCTCCAAATCAATCTTTCTCTCTCTCTCGTTAGTGTGCACACGACACACATTTGCGGTTTCAAATATTCCTTACACGTAAACAAACTGTTAAACCTCAACAGAACCAGTTCCATTATCATGATGATTGTGGATGTAGGAACGTATTTGAAGAGTCCAATCTTCTTGAAGTATGTACCTGATTGGGCTATAGCACTTGTATTGGGAGTATACTTTTTCTTTGTGGGAGAACATGCCAAACCATTCTTGCGCCAATTCTCCTTGGATGATTTGACCATATCCCACCCATTTGCAGTGCATGAACGAGTTCCAGGAATCAATTGTTTAATCATAGCGTCATTTTTGCCTATCTTTACGATAAGTATTGTCAGTTTAGCCAAAAAAACGTCCTCTCGTTCTGGTAACCATCAAGTCTTGCATCGAATGCAATTGGCAGTCCTCGGACTTGCCCTTTCTTTGACAATTAATGGTGTTGTCACCGATATTCTCAAAAACTGGATTAGTAGACCTAGACCGGATCTTTTGGCCCGCTGTGGTGCTAAAAATGGTACTCCAACAAATGCCCTAGTTGATGTCAGCGTATGTACTGCCCCTTTGGGAGAAGCATTGTTGATCGATGGTTTTAGATCCACACCTTCAGGACATTCTTCCATCAGTTTTAGTGGCTTGCTCTACTTGTCCCTCTGGCTTGTTGGACAATTCAAATTACTCCATCGTCCTTCCCAACAACCTATTTACAAGTTCTTGTTTAGTGGAATTCCAATCCTTTTAGCCGCATACATTGCTTTGAGTAGAACTCAAGATTATAGACATCATTTCACCGATATCGTATTGGGTAGTTTCATTGGTATCACATTTGCTACAATACTATATTTGCGTTATTTCCCCTCATTATGGTCAGAAGAATCGGATAAACCAATTGACGAAGAATCTGAAACAATCTTACCACAATGATATCTGCACCATGTTGTAACAAACCACCATTGAAACAAATTATAACCTATCATATAGATGGTCATTCTCATTCTAGATTTTTTCTATAAGCATAGATCGTTGATGCTGCGTGTGATCTATTTTCCAACATGGTACTCGTTTCATTATTTGCATTTTTGAAACATTCGCATCACGGTTGCAAAATTGTTTCATGCAAATTTCATATATAAGAACTACATATTCAATAAAAAAAAGAGTGAAAAGAGTGATCAACTAAACCATGCTTGAACAGAGAGATTCTGACGACGTGACTATCATACTCACGTTGACCTCAACGTATACCTTGGGAACTATGTCCTCCAGTACCAAACTCCCAAATTTTGCAACTTCCACTCTGGTCACTACTTATGTGACCAAAATTGCTTCCTCCTTAGCTACTGATAATTCTCTAAGTTCTGCAATGGCTTCAAAATCGGAAACCTCTTCACATTCAACTTCTTCCCATAATGCAACTAGAACATCTTCAGAAACTCCTTATCATTCACTTAGTCCATCTCAGCTTCCTTCTATTGCTGGTTTGCAACCTTCGTCCGATTCCAAATCTTTGAAAATAGGTCTAGCTATTGGAATTCCAACCGCCATCATTTCCATCTTTCTTTTTGTTGCTTTAAGTTTCGTATTGATTAAAAGAAGAAACTTTTCGAAACAAAGACAAACGTTGTTACCCTTCAAAAACCAACTATTCTCCCATGACAGTCAACTTACTCTTACAAAACAGTCACACGAAGACCATACCAACCTAGCAAAACAAGTAGACCATCCAGAACACTTCTTTCCAGAAGAGCTTTCACCGAGAATCGAAAGTATCCCTAAACCAGAAAAGAGTCTAAAACCACCTCCTTTGGTTCCCAGACCTCGCGAGAGGTCCCAAAACCGAGTCTCGGTTCTGAACTTCAAAAATAGATTGAGTAGAGTATTCTATGGCCCCCCAGATACTCCTGTATCTACCACTACGCTGACTCCAGTTTTTCTCAAAAGGTTCCATTTGGCTCGTGAAAAAATCACTTCCGACCAGTCTCCTAGACCTCAAGTAATACATACCTCTACTCCAAAAAACCATAACAAGATCAAGCTAGTCTCCATAGTCCCCGATTACAAGGATACAAGGTCCACTGTGATAAGAAGTTACAAACAAAATTTGAACGATGAATTGAGCATCGAAGTAGGAGAACTTGTATTTCAAGTAGAGAATTTCTCTGATGGTTGGAGTAAAGTAAAAACTGAAAAAGGTGATGCAGGAATGGTTCCTACTACTTGTTTCCGGAAGTTGTAGTTATAACATTACAAATACTGTTGTTGATGTTTACTGCAATAGGATAATTACGTTAGTTCTAGGATATTGAGCTCACTCAATGTAGTTGATCTATAAGTATATATATAGACTAATATTACCGAATTTTCCAAAGATCCACTGTCTACCTGTAGCAGTAAAGATAATACACAAGAAGTAGAATTACAAATTAGTAGTATCTGGTAGCACCAGGAGGAGGAGGTGGATATCCGCTTCCTTTAGGTGGAGGTGCGCCTGGTTGGGGGGCTGTGGGTTGTGACTTGTATTGGTATTGTTCTTGTTGAGTCGAATTGTATGCCCTCATTGAAGATGGATTCTGTCCTTGAGTTTGCTGTTGGTGTAGTTGAGGATAGTGTCCATTGCTTCTGGGAATATTGGTTCTTGGTTGTGGAGCACCTTGTTGATACCCAACCGATGGTGGAATACCAGATGCCTGGCCATGCGATTTGGCTACTAATGGAGCTTGAGGTTGCTGCTGAGCCCGGTATTGTTGTTGTTGGGGCGGTTGAGGACCATTACGATATTGTTGAGGTGGCGGTGCTTGCTGCTGCTGTGGTTGAACTGGAGCTGGTCCTCTATGATATTGTTGGGCAGCTTGTGGTGGTGGGGGTGCTTGGTTGTATCCATATTGTTGGTTTTGTGGTGGTGGAGGTGCTTGTGAAGCTTGATGTCCCTGGGAGTATTGATAGGAAGATCCTCCTTGTTGTGGGCGCGGTTGTCCTTGCGGGAATGGTTGTTGACGTTGTTGACCTTGTGGAGGTGCAGCTTGACTTCTCGATTGCGATGGAGGGATTGTTTGTCCTTGATATTGGCCAGGAGCTGGCTGTTTACTTGGATATTGAGGTTGCCCTTGTGGGTTCCCATTGTACGAATCACTTCTTTGTTGTGGTGGTAAAGAAGGAAGTGGAACTTGACTTTTAGGGTCAATTCTCTTTTTCTCTGGTGAATGAAATCTGGATGCTTGGTTTTGTAAGCTATTTGGTGAAGTGATATATTTTGGCTTATGTGAAGCTTGAAGTGGGGGTAATTTTGGATATGGGGGACTATTGGAATCAATCTTTGGAGGTTCTTCAGAATATGGAGAGGAATTCCCACTTGTGACTTTTCCTGATTCAGAATGAATTGATAAATGATCACTTTGTCTGTTGTGACCAACATTTGTAGTTCCATGAGGAACCCTATTGATTCTTGTGTCAGACCCACCATATGTGTGTACCGGTGGAGCTGGAGCTATATCATCATCATCATCATCATCACTGTCTGAAAATCCACTGAAACTGCTAGGATTGATAGGTTTTCCTTGTAATTGAGATGGGTTATGTGCGACCTTTGCAAATTGTTCATTGAACTCGTTATACTGGGTCATTGGTGAATGAACTGATGAATAACTACTAGATCTATCGTTGTATGAAGGAACAGGTAAAACGTTATTCTTGGTATTTCCAACACCAGAAGATGAGGATGAGTTCTTAAACTTACCAATTTGACTGGAGTCAATCTTAGACGAATCTGAATCCTGTGAATCTTCTGGATCACTGAATAACTCGTCGTCATTCTTTGGATATACACTATTCAAATTCATTTCACGCATATTTTCAGGCATTACATCTTCATCAAACTCTTCATGAGATCCATTTAATAGTTGATTTCTATCAGTGTGAAATTGATCAGAAGGAGTTTTCATGGTTGAATATTTTTGATAAATATCTGCCAATTGAACTGACTTATGATGATCTTTATTATTTGAAGGAGCAAGGCTTGATGAAGCGGTTGGAACGCCATTAGCAAGGATCACAGGAACACCACCTGGAGTGCCACCACTGTTATTACCATCAACTTTAATAGCCAAATCATGTACATTACGAGCACCGTTATTACCATGCAAACCTGATTGAGGTTTACTATTAGGAGGAGGAGGAGGAGGCATACCACCTTGTCTTGGGTATGCGAGAGGTTGTGGTTGCTTTTGTGGGGAGCGTTGTTGATGATTTTGTTCAACAGATTGTCTAGCAGGAGAGTCCCTGAGTTGAAAGTTTTCAGACCTTGGAGTAGATGGGTTTTGTGCTTGATAATTGTGTCTACTGATAGAATTAGTTGGACTTTTCAAAGTGCTGACTGCGCCAGTAACCCCACGTTGACTGCCACAACCTTCATATCCTCTATCCAATTTCGATTTCATAATGGACTTTATTCTAGAAGACCAGGTTTTCACATCCCAACTTAAGAAGTCTGGACCACTGGCTATCAAATCGGTTATATCACTAACTTCCAAATAATGAACATGTGGCAATGTAGGTAAGCCGAATAATAATGATTCTGGGTCAACTCTGTCTGCCTTCAATCGTTTCGGTCTTCCATACAACCCAAAAGAATCCAATAAAGGAATCAAGAACCTAATCAATGTATCAAAACCAGGAACAGACGAATGTTGCTCAGGCATCAAGAAGATGGAGGTATTTTTGAAATCATCAATGGATTTTTTAGATACTTTAGTTGATAAGGAAGGGGAATTGAAGTTTATGAAACCTTCAAGTTTTAACATGGTACTATGATCGATCAATGCATGAGCTTGAGGATATATAGCTGCGACACATGAAGCATTTGTTACTACAGCCATTAATTGTTTCTTTTTCTTTTGGTCAGTTTCATAGAATAAGATTCTTCCCGAAGTAAAGGATTTCCTCTTTGATACAGAAGGTTCCACTACGGCATAACATCTTTTCCAAGCCATTCCACTTCCGTATCTGATACTTACCCAATCTTCATGATCAAATCTTTTCTCAGCAAGAATAGTACGGATATCCGATAATCTGGATCCTCTTGCAGATAGTAATGCCCCGGTGTAAGCTTCTTGGAGGGAAGAGTATTCGTAGCTGGAAAGTCTCAACGCCGCATACCAGGTGGTCAAGTCCGCATATGATTTGTATTGCAAGATGTATCTGTTCTTCAAGGTGGTTGATACTATGACCACATTATCCAAGTTTTGTTTTGCTGCGGGTAACGAGCGCATGGCATTAAAGACAGAATCAGTGAAGTTGATGTACTTAGGTTTGGAGGAGGTTTCCAACAATGCTTCGGGGTTGTGTCTGAACTGGGCCAAATTTGCGGCATCCCAGTAGGCCAACTGGTTTCCCGTCAAGATACCATAGACCTCGTGCCATTCACGATCTGCGGGTTTACCGTCTCCGTTCAAATCATAGTACAACATAAAGATCCCTTCGTGGTACCGCCGGTGAGACTGAGACGACAAGAGTGTCACTATGGGGATCAATTCGGGCGATAAGCCGTCGAAATTCTCAGAGGCAGGCGACTGTGCACCAGCCTTCTTTGGCGAAGCCGACTTGATGGAGGAATTCATAAGGAGTGAATACGTCGGGGTTGATAAGGGATAGGAATAAGTGGCGGTAAAATCGAGAGAGGAAGAGAGAGCAGCTAAATATGTGATTGATGACAACAAGTTAGCACCAGTGACAGAAAAAAGAAAAATGCGATCTGAGGAGGAAAAGCCCGACAGGATTACAAACACAAACAAAAAAAATCCTCATGGGAAAGAACCACGGTTGGCTAAAAAAAATGTCTTGTGCTTGGTCCAAGATTCTGGGCAGAAGATGATGGAGGGGGGGGGGGAGAGATAAAAGCTTGATCTGTGATCAACAAACTGTCGAGAGGAAGGGTTACTTCGATCGCTGGTATGTCTTCCAATACTTGTGGTTATGGTCAAGGTTACGTGGGAGGAACATATTATTTCCTTGAACAAGGTATATAGGCTCGTACTTATTTATGCAGGTCGGATAACTTGCGTAAGTCATCGGTAGATTGATGAATGCATTGCTGACAGAAATTACATCACCATCGCTCACAAGTTATTGATATTGCTGGCAAGATCATTTCCCGATTCGGACGGGCTGAGATCCGGAGGGCCTGGCCGTTTGCACCACAGTTCGATCGAGGGGCTGTGATGGTTACGAGGCCCATGGTCGGATGTTTTAAATCAACTTTACGTTCGTTTTGAGGTATGGTACGTACATGTATGTCACAACCTTTGTGGCTGTGGTGGGTGAGAATCCGGGGTTCCAACCGTTGTTCCTGAGACCACAGCTTAAAAATGGATTGTCCTACTACTTCAATACTCATCTTCGCGTGCTGTCGTCCATGGTCGCTTGCGGTACGATATGGGCTCCGGTTCCCTACCTACCTCGGAACTCCTTGGCTGGTCCAACAACGTATCTTCTTTGTTTAGAAGTTGTTCCAATTTGCTCGGTTCTATTTAGCATGTACTTGTACAGCACACACAATGTATAATGAGGTTTGAAAATTCTGACATGGCCATAATTACTGCATTAGTATAACCGCGGAGAAGTGGCCAAAATACCATAACAAATATTAATTGTACAATACCAATCAGTATACCATTGGTAACATACTCCACTTAAAACTACTGCATCAATTCTGCATCGACCTAAGGTCGCAAAATAAATCTCAATAGCCTCATCATTCCCGAATCTAAGGCTACAATAGCCGTAATTTCGTTAAAGCATCATCTTCAGCCTCTTCACCACCTACATGCACCACTTCAACTTATCCGTTCATCCTTTCTTCCTGTTGTATCATTATATTTATTCTTTCCCCTCTACTTTTGTCTACTTATCTTCTCGTAACAACTTTAATATCTCAAGACCTTCGAGCATTTCTCTTTCTGCCGTACCTATATCCTCGTAGTTAAGAGCAGAAATCACAAACTTAGCATGTTTTTGTACTTTGGCAATCAACTCGGATCTGTCAATAATAGTATGGAGACTTTCCTTAGTATAACTTGGAGAATTGCTGCTTGGCTTCCTAACTGGTGCAGATTTTTGGATTTCTGTGGGCTTCTTACCGCCTGCTTTATCCGACCCAGGTGGAAACATGTGAATTGATGAGCTTTTGTTAATGTGGCTGATGTCATCGTCGGGTAGGTACTTGGGTGCTCCTGGTAATTGAACATTATCGTCATTCTCGGGAGAAATGTGGGGAACTCCTGGTAGATTGACATCTGGAGACTCTTCCGGTGTAAACCTAGGCACTTTAGGATGATCGATGTCTTCTTTAGGAATATCTCTAGTTAGTCTAGGAAATGTCCCAGATTTCCGATCATATTTACTAAAAGCAACCCCGTCGTCATCTTTAGTAACTTCTTTTTCTTCTTTATCACCTTCTTTATCATCTTGATTCTGTCCTGGGAAGCTCCTCGGAGTTCCTGGTAATCCCAATTCATTTCCCAGGCCTAAAGTGGTTGGAACACCTGGTAATTGAAGACCACCTTCACCGTCATCATCATCATCATCATCATCATCTGCACCATGTGCGCCTTGTGCACCTTCTTTACCTGCTTCATCTACTTCAAGTGCATCGATTTCTTCCTCTAACTCCTTTTCCAAATCTGAATCCTTTTGTTCTTTCTCTTCCACTTCACCCTTGATCAACCTTGACAAATGATATTTCAAGGTCTTAATCTTTTCCTTATTCAATTTGTCAAACTCATCTCCTGTGGTTGCTTTGCCGCCGGTGAATTTGGCCCAATCAACATCGTCCTTCAAGAAAATACTCAACAATGATAAGAAGATCAATGTGGCACGGAACTTGCTCACCAATTCTGCCTTTCTACTAGTGGTATAATTGGATAATGATTCAAGACAGCTATTAAATAACTTGTACGAAAATGATAAGACTAAACTGACAGATATGGACTTATCACTCAATGCTCTGGTGATATCCTCATCATCTGAATTCTTTATACTCTCAGTATCATCCAATAGTCCAATTGTAAACGCCTCGATGTCTTTACTGGTGGTATGTAACTTGTTGTTTAAGATATACTCCAACACATACAACTTACAATAGTAACTGATTACCGGATTGACATTGGCCAATTCCAACGACCTGGCAATATACGGAGAGACGGACTTGTCGGCTTTTAATGCATCGGGAATAGACGAAAGAATAATTGACATGGTTGATTGTGGTGGCGGTATATGGCAATGATATCAGAGGTATTACATCGGATAAGTGAGGTGCACACCGATAAAGGATAAAGCGTAGTTGTGGAACGAAGACCTATATACAGGAGGTACAACACTTTGGCATTTATATTATATACAGATAGTTAATAAATGATAGTTTTATCTTAAATAAGGCAGGAATGGGTTCCAAGGTAATGGCAAACCAAATAGCAATCTACGAGTTATTTGGTTCAATGGGGTCAGTTATTGGCGCAAATTTTGGATTTAGATCAATTTGGGTACCAGTCCAAGAGTTTGGTTCTTTAGCATTTCTCTTACAACTCAGGCATTCTCATCAACTCTTTCTCCTTATTCTGAGCATCCTCTTGTAACATGGCCAAGATCTTGGATTTCTTCCATCTGTCTGGTAAAGGGGTGATGTCGTAGTTCTTGGTGGCCCAGTAGTAGATATCCCAATCTGGTTCATCCAATAATTGGTCGAACTCGTCCAACTCTTCATTAGTAAGAGAGTTCAAATGTTTCTTGGAGAATCTGGACAACAATAAGTCACTTTCCAAAATCCCTCTTTTTCTTGACTGATATAACAATCTGGCTTTCTTGACATCCATGGATTCCCCCTCTCTTTTGATAGGAAGAATTCTCATTTTGACCTCGGTGTCGATGGCCGGGTTTTGAGGTTTTCCATGATTGAGTGTTCTGATGGAAGTGTTACAGAAGTTACGTTTAGGTAACCTAATAGATAAGCTTATCATGACGTATCGTGCGGTAAAGATAAAAAGAATCAAATGGAGGTATTGATGACCAATTTGCGAATCTAAACTGTACGAATAATTACACTATTACAAATTATGCGAATTTGTGTGAACGAAAAATTTGGTAGTAGAATTGAATTATAGCGCATACTGTTTGTTAACCTTTTGGGTATCTGGGTCACGTGCCCAGTGCCTTTTCCTCGCTACATGTTTATAATTTACGGTTGATAAACACCTATCCTCTTCAAGTACATTCGAACAACAATGGGTAAGGCGGTTTCCAAATTATCAAAGGACGATCTCAAGTCTCTCCGGCAGGCGACTTATTTTGATAAACGTGAGCTTCAACAATGGTACAAGGGGTTTTTGAGAGATTGTCCTTCGGGACAGTTGTCAGAGGAAGATTTCGTGAAGGTATTTAAGCAATTCTTTCCATTTGGGGATCCGAATGATTATTGTCATCTTTTGTTCCGGGTGTTTGATTCGGATTCATCGAAATTTATTGATTTCAAGGAATTCATAGTGGCTCTTTCCATAGTCAGTCGAGGAAGTGACGATCAAAAATTGAATTGGGGATTTAAATTATATGATCATAAAAAGAATGGCAACGTGACCTACGGTGATATGTTGGTTGTGATAACGGCCATATATAGAATGATAGGCAGCATGGTGGCATTGCCTGATGATGAGGCAACTCCTGAATTGAGAGCAGAGAAGTTTTTTATTTTGTTGGATAAAAATTATAAAACTGATTCTATTAATTTAGAAGAATTTAAGAGGTTGCTGAAGCTTGATCCTTCCATCATAAATGCATTAAATTCTTATGAAGGTTTGGTATAATTGAAGTGTCGGGAGAACCCGAAAACAAATGTCATGATAACAAGATTAAGGTACTTCAGAAGAAAAGAACACGATGGGGACATATGTTTTGGCTAGTGACTTTCAATGAAATTGGTTCATATAGAGTATCGGCGCAGTAATAAGAGTGAATGTTGATGAAGGGTTTGCACGTTACTATCAACGATATATATAATTCATACTTGATAGTTCAAATCAATATGATTGATTGCCTATGCAAACTCTGTGAGTTTATCAATTTCACAATCCAATTTTATTGCAAAATTCATATCGCCCTATTCCCCATCCCTTTTAATATCATCCACCTTACTGGTCATTTCATATGATCATCCACTAATAGCTTCAAAAATCCAACCTTCACTTCATTGTATTCTATTCTTTAAGTATTCTAACGTATATTACATTATTATGAAATAAATCCATAGCTATTCCATACAAACCAATTGTTTCTGAAGTAAAACGATTCATTCAAAGCAAGATTTACGGTTATTATATGTCACCAATTTGATAACTGGAATCCAATAAGTCTCGGCCCGTCTTCTTGAAACTCATTGTAGGCTTTTCCTATCTTGTACTTATTCCAATATTGTATTACTTTAACCTCATGGTGTGACTGTCCTTCCCCCTATTGTTGCCCCTCGACAGCTTCCAATAACCCATCCAACAATTCATCAACTTCATTCACATCAACTCCAGTACAAATACTCACCACCTTTTTGAATTTGGATGTTAATTCACTGTAGTCTAATAAAGTAGTCAACTCAGATTCAAGATCTTGGTTGATTTTCTTATAAGCATTGATTCTAGCGTATAATATTGGCGCAGGTTGTAACAGTCTTAAAAACTCATCATCTTCCTTTAGTTGTTCTGTTGATTCATTATTGATTAACTTATCGTATAACAGTTGGATAATATATTGTTCTTCATTGATATCACCCTTTCCTTCCTCAGTGGTTTGTAATTTGTCGGTAATGTTTGCGATTTGAAGCTTTAGGTTATCCAATTGAAGTAACTTTTCTGAAATTCGTTTGGTAACAAATCTATTATTGGCAGTCACAATGGTAGCATCTTGTACTGACTGGTTCAAATTTTTAATTTGCTCACGTTTGGAATTCAAAATAGTTTCGTATTCCACGTTTGTATTAGAAAGAAGATCTTGAATACTTTGAAAGATCTTATTTGAAGATTTAAGATTACCTCCATTTCCTCCATTTCCTCCGTCTTCTTCATTGATGTCAACTTCAGGCTTTATTATCACTTTCGGATCCTCGATATTTTGAAGTTCTCCAACATCCAAACGGTCTTCTAAAAATTCAACTCCAGTCCTTATCAAATCAAATAAATGATCATCGTCAAATTCGTTAGATTCTTCTGATTCTGATCTCTTCACTACATCTTTAACAATAGCAAAATCAATTGGTTTGATTCCCCCATTATTGGCCAAATTGACATCTGCTTTAAGATCGATTAGAACTTTGATAATCCATCTGGATTCATTTTCAGCAGCTAAATGGAGTGCTGTATTCCCATTTTCTTCATCCTGAACATTTATAATTCTTGTTATTAACTCATTCAATCTCTGTTCATCTGTTACAATATATTCCAATATCTTAGTACAATAAAATTTGACACTATCATTTTTCTTCGAAATTGATAAGTGATGTAAAAATGTCCACTTTCGATTATCAAATAACCAAAGACATGGATAAAGCCAGTTTGTTAAAAGTTGATGAAAGTTACCCTTCTCCATGGAATTAGTTACCTGAATAGTAGAAATCAAGGGGGACTCTCCATCCATGTTACCTCTTATTTGAGAGTTCAATCCAAGTTCAATAAATGCGCTTACTAAACTTTGGGATGCTAATGTGGAAGCAAAATGCAAAGATGTTTGACCCTTTTGATCCAAAGGAATATCTAATATCGTTGCAGAAGAGTATTTATTCAAGATAGGTTGGAATATGGCTTTGATTTCTTTGAATGATAACTTAGAGTCGTCCTCATCTTTCTTAAAGACTTCTCCTAATTTTATCTTTAGCTCTGTTCCTACCTCAACATTATCTTGATTTGTTATAACAGGTAATGTATAAGGATAATTCGGATTAAGTTTAATGATCTTCGCGGTTTTTTGATGATCAACCAAAGGTTCTTTATCGTTAAGCACATCTTCGTCCTTCAAGATCTTTTGCTTTTTAGTGGGAGAACCCATTAAACTGGAACTAGTATGATCTTCGTGATCATCTTCTTCAGGATAGAATCGTTTATTCGCCTTTGGTAGTTTATCAAAGTCATGAACATCTATTAAGAATAACTTCTTAGCAAATTCATAAACATCGAACTTCAATGCCAAAGTGACTGCTTTATCATAGGGAATCCATAATCCTCTCAAGACCTGATTATGGTGATTTCTGTAATCGTTATAATTCAGAGCTCCATGATATTGGATATTCGATAAGATTTCGTTCTTGAGATAATTTTCGATTTGTACCTCATTGAAATAACCTAATTTGAGTAATATTCCAAGAAGCTGGGTAATGTTAACATAAGAGTCTTGGACTCGCCTCAAAATCACTAGTCCGGCGTCTTTTCCGGGTTGAAGATTAAAGGTTAATTGAATGACTTTTTGTCCGGAGTAAATTGCTGAGTGTATTATAGATGTACATGTTGAAGACAAATGAGTATCATTTAGTTTGTTTTGAATTGAATTGGTGGTAAGATCACCAAAGTGAACCGGTGACTCCATCTATGAGATGATTGTATTTGAAAGTGAATAAAAAGTGATGTTTACAGGCGTGGTATATGGTTCAAAGGTGTTTGTTTGTTTGTTCGGTAGGTAATTTCATTCTCTCATTTGTTGCGGCTCCCAAAACGGAAATTTTCAGACGTGTTTAACTGTATTATCAATGTACATTTGTGGGAGAGCTAATCTGTAAATTGTTCATCACCATGCGCATAGACAAAAAGATCTGTATCTACTGTGGTACAGTATCTTACTGTATTAAATAAATAACACTTCCAGAAGTATGCACCAGAAATTCTAACAACTTGAATCTCTTCTACACCAACTCAGACGGTGCCATACGAACAACTCTTAAGGGTACAGTAACGAGAACATCTAATGGTAGTGAGCAGCACACACTTCCAATCAACAGGTTGCTCTCTCATTATTTCAGGTGGCAGTATAAATCGTCAGAAGTACTGGGAGAGCTACTTTGCGTGTAGTGCTAGAGAAAAATCATGAGCTGAAAACTAGGGAAGGGTCAGAAGTGTTAGAAAACGTCGATATCTTACCAATGTTTCTTAAGGGAAAATTCGCCAGTTTGAGTTGGAGCAGATCATTATCGATTTTGTAATATCTAGCTCTACAGATAGTATAAGGAAAAGACTAATACTAGTGTCTAATTATTGCCTGATTTCAGTCCTTATTTTGTGACGCAAATACTGGATAAACCCCCAGTCTGTAGAGAAACCATTTTTGGAAAGTTCAGTAGGGATCATAATCGAATGAAATAATTTTGAATAACTTCAGTATTTGAAGAGTACCAAATTATCAATGTAGAATTGCGTACAAAGTTCTTAGAGCTCCCAATGGAGATATTAACTAGTCTAGAATTTAGGAACATTTAATTAAACGAGAATCTTAAACGAGAATCTTAAATAGGAATCATGTTCCAAGTATTCTTTAAATTTGCAACCTTCTTTTTCCTCCATCAAGCACTATATGCACGCCATATCAAGAACATTTCAACTGAGTATGAGTACACAATAGACATCATCACTCTAGCATATACATCATAGAGAATACTTGCAATCTTTGCGTTTTCAATAATTGAATACTATACCCCTCGTCAAACATATCTCATCACACACACACACACACACACACACACACACACACGCCTGTTTTATCTTCAAAATTAATTTCGTTTTGCTATGGACTACTCATCGCGGGTAAACGCTAAAAAAGGTGGAGGAGGAGTTGCTGGATCGGAAGAAGCCAATGTCCACACCAAACGTCGTATCAAAGAGCTCTTGGCCACACAGGTGTTGGATCTTGATAACGATCCATATGTATTCAAAAACCATCTTGGGCTACTTGAATGTAAGTTATGTTTGACCACCCATGTAAGTGAATCATCATACATTTCACATCTTGGAGGAAGGAAACACCAAATGAACCTCGACAAGAGACGAGTTTTAGATGAGAAATCTTCCCAATCAAAGCAGTTCCAACAGAAGGTCAATTCTGTGGTCTCCATTACCAACATTACTAAACGAGTGTGGACTAAAATAGGCAAACCCGCCTACAAAATCACCAAAATAAGAGATCCGAATAGTCTTCAAATGGGAATCTTAATAAATGTCAAACTTCCAAAAATTGAGGTTTCCGAGCCGTTCTTCAGACTAATGTCATACTATGAACTATCACAAAAGAACCAAAATGTTTCCATTTCGTTCATCCAACGTGATTCACAAGCAGAGCCCAGTGAGTATCAATATCTAGTGATATCGGCTGAACCATACGAAAATATATGCGTATTAATCCCAAATGATAAAGAAATAGATAGGCCCCAAGATCTGTCTGAAATGTCGGAGACTTTTTGGTGGCACTGGGATAATGATACTAAGGAATACTTTCTTCAGTTGATGTATAAAAGTGACTAAAAAAAAGCATGAGAAGAAAGAGAGAAAATTCATTGAAGAGTTGATATGATTCTGATAGGGTCTTTTAGTAGCTAATTTTCTGATTAGCTGGAAATAGATTTCTTGAGTACAATTGATACTCCACTACTGACCAACCGTTTCTTGATTTTGAAACAGATAGGCAGATTGCATAACTTTTGAAGATCCTCAGAAATCTCTTGCTCAGCCGTTATTTGCTTCGGAAAAAAAGCAAGACCAGAACCTTGTTATTTAGGGATCCTGGCGACATGAGATGAAATACCATTGATGATGATGTACCCGATCGACAGACGGTCCGCTTCCGAATTTTAACAGAACACAGGTTCTGATCCAGTACCGAAGTTTTGACTCGGGTTTCTACATATTAAAACCTCTCCAACTACAATCAAACAACCGGATCGTTAACCGTAATCTTGCCGGAAAATACCGGGCGGCCAGATAGCCTATCATACTTGTCGAGTGATTTAATCGTGTGTTCCAAAAATAGAAAGAATACAATACGAGGATTGTGGAATTGTGAAAGTTTATTCACGTTAGTTGTTGATAATCATCTCGTCATTTATTTGCAGCCCCCCTCAGTGTTAGGTTAGTCCCGAGCTAACCTAGAAACCCCACGACCCCCCCCCCACCTACTGCAGCTCGGCTCCTGTTACATAATCACCGATTCTGCCGCCGACCTGTATGTAAGCCCCACACTATTCTCGAATCTTCATGAGAGTTTGGGAACATTGTCAGACTAAATCACATCTCTCATTCTAGTAATAGAACAATAAAACTTCACGCCATTTCTTTAAAATGACTCAAACAGTAGAGGCTGAACTGCACAGGTTCCTTGTGCGGTGTCGAGAAGCTTATAATCTTGTCGAAGGGTTTCTATCAGATACGTTACCCATTCCCAATAGAAGAGTTGATTATCACTACGATCCAGATCTAAGAATTCAAGTTAAACAGAAGGTCATCGAAAGCATGGCTAGACTAAACTCGGCGATCGAACGTCATGGGTAAGTAGAACACAATCGTGGGATTTTTAACTGGACTATTACTAACATTTTTCAATAGCATCGATGAAATTGCTCTCTCATATAATGGTGGTAAAGATTGTCTAGTTATGTTGGTGCTTTTATTAGCTACTATTCATAAAATATTCAAAAAGACAAGACTTCCAGAAGACTACAAGTTAGACTCTATTTACATCAACTCGGAATTACCATTTGCAGATATTTCAGACTTTATTGTGGAATCAACTTCTTATTATCAATTAAATCCTATAATAATACAATCATCCTTGAAAGAAGGATTCGAAAAATACCTAACCAACATTAACACCAACATTAAAACAATAGTGGTGGGAGTTAGACATTCGGACCCATACGGTGAAACATTGCAATTCGAACAATTCACAGACCATAACTGGCCCAAATTCTTGAGAATTCATCCTATCTTACAATGGAACTTTGTTGATGTGTGGGACTTCTTGATTGGTTGTGATTTGGATTACTGTTCAATGTATGATCGAGGATATACCAGTTTGGGAGGAGTCAACAATACACAACCTAATCCATACTTGAAATTAGAGGATGGGTCAGGGTATTTGCCTGCTTATAGATTGAAGGAAAATGCTGATAAAAGGGAAAGATTAGGTAGAAATTAATACACTTAAATGTAAAATGAACACGACATTTTGATTATTACTGCTAAGTTTTGTATCTTTGATACTATTTCATAATTGATTGAATTGTAAATTTCTTTCTCTCTTCTTCTCTTTCTATAGTTCTATCTTTCAAGCTCATTTCGTAATTCCTTCATTACCATCAAACATCTCTATTTCTTTATTCATTCATTGACCCTTAATCATTTCTTCTCTTCTATCTCCGTATTCTGCACAAATCCCTAACTGACACTTCCTCTTCTTTGTGCAGATTTATTATTGTTGGCACTGTTCACCAATATGGCTTGGAAATATTCATTTGAAAATGGTCCCACACCAATTTTGCCTAATGCCTTTTCAGCACTAGTATTACCAACAGATATCGGCACATTTTGGGACTTATTATTCTGTTGTAATTCGATATTCTTTAACTTCATTATCAACTCCACTTCTTTCCGGTTATTCTCGTCAATAAGGTTCTGTAAATGCTGTAAATACTCAACTGATTTAGTCAAGATTTGTCCCTTATTAGGTTTACCGTCCTTTGTTCCAGAATTCTTCACTGCTGCCGCTATATCCGCATCCTCATTGCCACTTCTACTATCTTCGGCAGCTTTTGCTATTTCTGCAGCTGTATCTTGGAAAAACTCCGATGGTATCAATCCAAGCAATTCTTGTATCTTATCGTTGATGTTGTCTCTTCTCTTGCGTTCATTTCCTTGTCCATCCTTGTCATCATCGTCTTCATTGTCACTTGCTGTATTGGACTTAATGGCAATGGCAGAACCTCTCCTCGAGTGTGGTTTGGAAATCCCGCCACCAAAATACGAATTGTTTCCTCCACCTTGGAAGGACTGTGATAATTGCTTTTTGATATCCACAGATTTGCTTAGAATGTTATCCACATTTTCGTTCTTCACGTTGATGGTGGGGATATTCAACGAGTTTTGCTTCGTAAGCTCATCTGATGGAGAGACAGAGTCTGAGCCTGAAACAGTGTCAGAGTTATTCTGCTCTCCCTTCAAGTACGATTCTCTAAACCCCGAGTAAGATGTCATTTTAAGGTGTATGTATATATTTAGTATATTACTAGCTCCCACAGATTATGTACAATTTTTGGTTGTCTCCCTGTTTCATGCAAATGTCACGTGGTATGGCCGTCCGCACGACTAGCTATTCAGAGGTAAATACCCAGCAAACATTAAACAATTGACATTGGACTTTGGGCTTTGAACGATTATCCCTATATTTGTTCTCTTTTACCTCCACTCTATCTCTCTCGTTTCTACTTGGTCTCTTTTTCTATCTTGGATTCATCGATTTCACTGGTTTTTGAGATACTCTCCTAACTTTTTCAACCTCAGTTCTAAGTTTTTTACTCTTCTATCATCCTCTTTGGACCATATTGGTAGTCCTGTGGTCTTATTTATATCCAATTTACCCATCTTTAGGTTGTGATAGTCAATAATAATCTGTTTCAAGATGTTGAAAGTGACGAAATTACCATTGAACCCATTATTCTTCATTTCCATGAATGCTTTATCCAAGTTGTAAAGGTTCGATTTCCCATGATATATCCAAAGCACTCGTAATATTTCATTATATGTATCTTGGTTACATGCAACAGTGTATAAATTGACGTCAGTTTTTAAGAAATTGAATAAACTGATTGGTAATTGTCCATCTTGAAATCTAAATGCACAAGTCTTAATGATTTCGTTCATGATAATTGGCAACGTTATCACATTAAGTTGAGGGTTTATAGGGTCATTTGATGAGATGGAATGAATCTTCCCAACACACTGCTCATGGGGAGTTGAAAATTCATTGGATGTCTTTAATAACTCATTCAAATAAATGCTTTCAACAATCAATTCATCCGATTGGGCAAGATCGGATAATTCATTCCATTGTTTGATGATCTTACTGAAATATCCAAGAACGTCTGACACCATGGTCATCGAATTTATATGGTCCAATGTGGGTTGCAATGCAATTTTAGTTCTATCAAACATCTGGTTTCTTAACCGAACGGATACTTTGGCAAATTCGAATTGTCGACGAGGATTCACATACTTATCAACGTTATTCTTAGCACTATGGATCGAATCCTGTAAATTCCAAATGATTTGTTGTTCTCTATTCTTCTCCTCTTGCATTGGCTTCATATATGATTCAAAAATATTCTGGAAAAGTAACTTTTCCTCTTTGATTGTTTTCTTTCTTTGAGGATTCGAATCTTCCATTCCCAAGAAATCTAGATCAAATACAGTTTCATCATTTTGATCCACATTAAACATCTTCTCATCATCTTTACTATCAATATGCATCTCTTTATGTTCTGTTTGGATTTCGTTAATTTCGCCGTTTTCTCCACTTTTTGCCTCAAATCCTTCGCTCAACTTAAGCGAATCAATGAGCTTTTGAAAGTTGGCTGGCTCATTTGTTTTCTCTTCATACTCTTTATGTATGAAATCATTTAAGAGATCAAAATCATCATTATTCTTCTTGACATCTTGACTCTCTTTGCGTTCATTTTTGAATACCTCTTCGAGTTTGAGTGAGTCCTTATTGGCCAGATAATAGCGTATATGTCTATTCGTATTTCGAAGGTAATATGGCAATCTTCTAAACATTTTGTCAAGTAAGAATTGACTTACATTGCAGCTAACAACTAAAAATGGCTGAAAATTTAAAAAGAGGTCGTGCGAGGGTGGTTTTTGGTGGTCTATATCTATATTGATACTAATTAACTAATACATACAATTCGGAAACTCAGAAATAAGACCTGCTTAATCGACTATTGTATACTTAGTTGATCTAAGTTGTTTTTGAGATCTTTTCTATTGGTTGGGGTTGAATTCTCTCGTAGTCTCTTAACTCTTGTACATTCAATATGGTGTCCCCATTAGTCTTACCATTCTCTTTTAGTGGCTGTTTCCTTTATTCTTCTTCTTCTCCCACTTCTCTTCCTTCTTCTAATAGTTGTTCACTCTCTTTATCGTCACCTTCTTCTGGCTGTAAATCTTCCAAATCTTCTTTTTCCTTATTAACAATTTCATATTCTCTATACTCGTCGTCTATCAAACTGGCTTCCAAATTCATGCCATTCTCTCCTCTAATTTGATCATAATCTTCATGTGGGATGCTCCATTCCTCGCCTAGTTTATTGGCTAGATAACTAGCAACATCATCACAGTATCCCAATAAACTCACATCGAAGTTACAATGGTCTATAGGGTCCTTATTGATCAATATTTGAGGTACATCCTCGGGAATCTTATCCACAATATCTGCTACCGGTGCAACTTTGAGTGAGGTTCCAATACTGATCAATAAATCACATTCTAACAAATCATCTCGTATCAGATCATGAAATGCTCTTGGTAATGGTTCTCCAAAAAATGTAATATCTGGCTTGAATACTCCGTAACTTTCTGGAATGTAGGAATCTTCATCATTTTTCAAAAGCTTTTTTCTGGTCTTATTACATTTAGGACAGTAAGGTATTTCTTGAGCTTTGATGGAATCAAAAATCTCTTCCCCTTCAACATTATATCTACAGGTAACACAGGTAGCATTGGCAAATGACCCATGACATTGAATAAGTTTTTCCCGGTCGATACCTGCATAACTCTCCAAATTATCGATGTTCTGGGTGTAGTTGCGTAATAACTTCCCTTTGGATTGCAACACTTTTATAAATGCATGCAAGGGACTGAAGATATGTCCAGCTGGTAAAATCATATGAGCAATGGAATAGAAAAGACTTGGGTCTGCACTAAAAATGTCAAGATCAAATACTTCCTGGGGATCGGAGAGTCCTAGATGTTGAACTTGGGAATAAAAACCTTTTGAGGATCTGAAATCAGGTATCCCCAAACTTGTAGATATACCTGCACCTGTAATTACCAAGATCTTCTTTGCTTTGGAAATTTGTTCTATTGCATCATCTATAGTTTTGACATGATCTAATCTTGTACGAATTGATTGGACTTTAATCATAGCATAGTTCAAGAATTTGATAAGTACCATGATATTATTATCATCCGGTTGAGGAAGATGTCGAGGTACAAAACCCAATTGCAAAATTAAGTTTACGATATCTTCCGAGGATGCTGCAGTTGGTAAATACTTTTCCAAGAACTTCATATTCCCATGTTGTTTTAAATACTTTCTTGTTTCAATGATCTTTTCTGGGGGAATTTTCTCTTCAATGTCATTAATAGTAACATGATCTAAGCCATCACTAGAATCACTAGCATCACCACTTGAGTAATCATTGGTATTACCAGACTTCACTGGAGCCAAGTTGGATTGTACCGCTAACATGTCATCATTGGAATCATTTCCGTCACTTTCAGAACCCAGGTTGGTTCCATTATGGAACTGTTCCGAGTCCAGTGTCTTTTGGTGGTAATCGGTACTGTCAATCTCGCTTGATGCTGCGCTGATATTCCCCGAATTATCATCATTTTGTCTCGGTTCATCGTCATCACTTTGTAATAACCTTTCTGATGTATTAGTTGCAAATGCACGAGTTAACTTCGGGACGCTGCCATCGTCGAGCTTTTGTTTCTTTTGGAAGGCTCCAGGATCCGACTCCGAATCTGAGTCTATCAACACAAGGTTGGACATAGTACGACTGGTAGAAAAAGAAGGTATTCGTATGTACCTAACTTGATCTGAGCGTATTAATTCTATTGATTGATTACAAGCAGATACGGAAGATTGCAATGATTTAGGGTCGAACTTGTGAATTTCACACGTCTGACCGGAAGTCGGCTTTTTTGGCTTTATCACGTGTGCTAGGTTGAGATTCCGGCACCCCCACCATTTCTTAGTGGGGTACAGTACATCAGTGAGAGTTAGGCAGTGACTGCGACGAGACAAAGGCATGAAAGATGCTACTGTGATAGTTAATGACAAGAGTGGTATATAGAATCGGAAATAATCCCAATTGCGCCAACCGGGTAATAGGCTAGCTCGAATTGGTTGCCAATTCCTAGAAGTTTGAGCTCTAATGCAGTTGGAAAAGTTTTGCAATCTATGCTCGGCTATGGCCCTGCCAGGAACAAATTAACCGATAGGCACGTAAAAGAGGTAATTGTGTACTATTGCGAATTTCAATTGAGAAGTGTCCTCTCCCAATTGAATTGACCACCTCAGGTTAACATTGATAACTCTCCTTTACAAAGTACCATGTCATGACTACTTTATGTTATTGCGTGTTTGGCTACCGAGGAAATGGTTTTATGTACGATCGGAAAGTTCGATTTTGATTTTGCAATTGATGTACTTTTTTTACCATATGCATTTTGCAAGTCTATTTTTCAACATTCAGGTCAACCGTTGTCGGACTTCGGATCACGACAATTCATAGCCAAGCTGATCTCGCTCGATTTTAATCCAATTGTATCATTACTGAATTAGTCCCTTATAGTTATCATAACCGTAAAAGCACTACGCCTATACATTGTTAATGTGTGCGTAGGAAAAAAGTTTTTCACGCGCGTCGAAGTTGATCAACGTTTATACTTAATTACAATACTTGTCCTTTCCTAGCACATTTACTCTTCTTCTTTTTCCACTCAATTATGTTGGATAACGTTGAATTCATCAAAACTCCTCCAGCCGATGCTACTCCACCGGCAACTGATGAGTGCGGAGTGTTAACTACCGCCTCTCCAGCCATCCACAATGCTCCATTGCCAGCTGATGGTCCTGGATCAAAGCATTTCAACAATTGGATTCTTCTTGGACTCATCGCCGTTGTTCCATACTACATCTCCCGTAAGTTGGGAGGCGGATGTAAGGCATGGTTATTCTTCGGGTTAATTTTTGCTCTTCCTATTTTGTTGGCTTATTGGACTTTAATGTCTTCATACTCTCCAAGATTGAATGAAAAAGCCAAATATCCAAACCGCCCAATTTCTTATTATTTGGAATATCACACTGACGAATTGAAAGCAAAGTATCAAACCTCCAACAACGGTAAGGGTACTAAAATTCCAATTGAAACCTTCCAAGAATTATTCTTTGATGGTAAAGTTAGTTTCAAAGGTGACTGTTTGGATGTTTTGGAATACAAACATGACTGGGCCAATTTCCGTTTTACTCTTTCCTTATTCAGATACTTTTTATTAGGTATGATTCCTGAAGTTATCTTGCACTCTCAATCCCAAGATGAAGAACAAGTCAGAGATCACTACGACAGAGGCGATGATTTCTATACTTGGTTTTTGGGTCCAAGAATGATTTACACTTCTGGGGTTATTTCTGATGTCGAAAAGGAAGAATCTTTGGAACAACTTCAAGATAATAAATTGAAAATTGTTGCCGACAAGATTGCTCTTACTGAAGGTGAGCATGTTTTAGATTTAGGTTGTGGATGGGGAACTTGGGCAACTTATGCCTCTTCTCAATATGGCGCTAAGGTCACTGGAATTACCTTAGGTAGAAACCAAACTAAATGGGGTAACACCTTGTTATCCAAATATGGTGTTTCTTCCGATCAGTCTGAAATCGTTTGTGTTGATTACCGTGATGCCCCTAAGTCTAACAAACCTAATGGATTATATGACAAAATTACCTGTTTGGAAATGGCTGAACATGTCGGTATTAGAAGATTCACCTCTTTCTTGCAACAAGTCAGTGACTCCTTGGAAGATGATGGATTATTCTACTTACAATATGCTGGGTTAAGAAAGAATTGGCAATATGAAGATTTGAACTGGGGATTATTTATGAACAAATACATTTTCCCAGGTGCAGATGCTTCTACTCCTTTAAGTTTCGTTGCTTCATGTTTGGAATCTGTTGGCTTTGAAATCGTTTCAGTTGACAACATTGGTGTTCATTACTCCGGTACCCTCTGGAGATGGTACCGTAACTGGCTTGGAAACAAGGAAAAGGTTGTTGGCAAGTATGGTATTAGATGGTACAGAATTTGGGAATTCTTCTTAGCTTCTTCCACTATTGCTTCCAGAAACGGTACTGCCACTTGTTATCAATTTGTGTTAAGAAAAAATATCAATTCTTATCGTAGAGTTGAATACATTCCAGCTCAAAAGGGCTTGTCAGGTCCATTGGCTGAAGGTACCAAATGGGCTAAAGCTTAATCGATATATATGTTTATAGAACAAAAGGTGCTCTTTTATTAATTAAAATCTAATAATAGGCTTTTGTTAATATATATTGTCAATCATAGTTCGGGATTCGGACCTTAAATGACCTCATTAACAATAAAAATCATAATACCATTAAACCGGACCTCCTAAACGCCGATCACGTGCGGGTTATCGGACAAATTAGATTTGTCTTCAAAAGAGGGAGAATCGTGTACAAGATTGCTGGATCATGTAAAAAAGCTTAATGTTTAAATCCTAAGTAGCAAAGGTCGGCATTGCGCAGTAAGTGATTGCCATATAAGCCTTCTTTATCAACAGCCTGTTTCTATATATCGAGTTCTAACTAAGCCGTACTATCTTGAATAGATTTGTGAAAAACCGCGGATAGTCCTCGGTCATGGAGATCCGAATGACCGAGATAATCGCCGGCGGCGATCACATGGGCGACTCGGCCCGTCGTGTTACCATCGGAGAATGCGTTGACTCGGAACGGAATCTGGGGTAAAAAGTCACACTATAAATACTTGCTATCTTCTGCAGTTAACTTTGGTATACTTTTCTTCAGAAACAAAATACAATTATAATGTCTAGTCCATTCCCAAAAACCGCAGATAAGTTAAAAGGTGTCCAAATCTTGGCTCCTATTCCAGACAACGCAAAGCATATCTTCAATCCAGAAGCTTTGGCTTTGGTAGCAACTTTACACCGTGCTTTCCAACCTCAAAGAAAGCAATTGTTAGCTAACAGAAAGGCTCAACAAGCTTTAAGAGACCAAGGTGTTTTACCAGACTTCTTGCCAGAAACTGCTTACATCAGAGATGACCCAACCTGGACCGGTCCTCCATTGGCCAGAGGCTTGGAAGACAGAAGAGTTGAAATCACTGGTCCAACCGACAGAAAGATGGTTATCAACGCTTTGAACTCTAATGTTGCCACCTATATGGCTGATTTCGAAGATTCTTTGACTCCAGCTTGGGCTAACTTGGTCGATGGTCAAGTTAACTTGTATGATGGTGTTAGAAAGAACTTGGCTTTTGAAACTAACGGTAAGAAGTATAAGTTGAACTTGGACCAAGGTAGACACATTCCAACCTTGATCGTTAGACCAAGAGGATGGCATTTGGATGAGAAGCATGTCTTAGTTGACGGTGAACCAGTCAGTGGTGGTATCTTCGACTTTGCTCTTTACTTCTACAACAATGCCAAGGAAGCTATTGCTCAAGGATTCGGTCCATACTTTTACTTGCCTAAGATGGAACACCATTTAGAAGCAAAGTTATGGAACGATATCTTCAACCACTCTCAAGATTACATCAAAATCCCAAGAGGTACTATCAGAGGTTCTGTTTTGATTGAAACTTTACCAGCTGCATTCCAAATGGATGAAATCATTTACCAATTAAGACAACACATTGGTGGTTTGAACTGTGGTAGATGGGATTACATTTTCTCTTACATCAAATCCTTGAGAAACCACCCAGATTTCATCTTGCCAGACAGATCTCAAGTTACCATGAATACTCCATTCATGTCTTCTTACGTGAAATTGTTGGTTCACACCACCCACAAGAGACAAGTCCATGCCCTTGGTGGTATGGCCGCTCAAATTCCTATCAAGGAAGATGAAGCTAGAAATAAGGCTGCTATGGAAAATGTTGCTAAGGATAAGTTACGTGAAGTTTCTCTCGGATGTGACTCTTGTTGGGTAGCTCACCCAGCCTTAGTACCAATTGTATTGAAGGTTTTCAACGATAACATGAAGGGACCAAATCAAATCAACGTTCCACCAAAGACCCAATACAAGCCAGTCACTGCCAGAGACTTGTTGAGTCCATTTATCCAAGATGCCAAGATCACTGAACAAGGTATCAGAACCAACATTATCATTGGTGTTTCTTACATTGAAGCTTGGTTACGTAACGTTGGATGTGTTCCAATCAACTATTTGATGGAAGATGCCGCTACTGCTGAAGTTTCCAGAACCCAAATTTGGCAATGGGTCACCCACGGAGCTAAAACCGACAAGGGTGTAACCATTACTAAACAATACGTTAAGAAGTTGTTGGATGAAGAATATTCCAAGTTGGTTAAGTCTGCCAAGCCAGGTAACAAGTTCAAGCAAGCCTTGGATTACTTTGGTCCAGAAGCTGCTGCAGAAAAGTATAGTGATTTCGTCACCACTTTGCTTTACGACGATGTCACCACTATTGGTAGACCACAAACCGCAGAAAGATTGTAAGCAGTTTGTACCTGCGACCACAAACCGACCTACTGTATGGCATAATAACGAGTACTACAATGGCTATCTAATGCCAACGTAGGTTTGTCCGCAGTGACCTACTTTTGACAAGAGGTTGCTTCTGATTTATAGTTAGTATTTATTAAACGTGAATGTACGACCGATTAAGAACCCATTATGTGTATAATAGATTTCGCAACTTTGAGACCGTGAGGGTTGAGCCAACGATTACTAATGGCATGTGGGGGCAAATTTGGGGAAGGGTGAATCTTTTCATTCTCCCGTTTTGGCAATTGGCTCCCTCCTAAAAATTGTTGGCAGTCCAAACCAAAATCTCTTTCCAAAACCTATCGCTGGACGGAAGATTCGTTGTAGCAGACGGAAATTGATGCGGCTGGGTAAAGGTCTAAAGATCAATTACGCAAATAAAAATATTCCAAAATAAATTCCGTTGAGCCGCGACAGTGTTGAACTGTACGGTAATGATGACATATAATACTACACGTCATTTGAGTAGGTAGAAACATGTGCTCCTTTGGGGGATAAGACATGACCCACCAGAAATTTTATTTCAATTGAGGTACAACAGGTTCAATGTTCGATAATAAAGAGAACCCGGGCAACATGTGAAACCCTTTTTTCGAGTCACGAGTGAGTAGCCAGAAGAGGTTCCTGACGCGTATGTTAGTTTGTTGGCAGTCAGTAACATCCTGAGCCTCGGGAATGGCAATAGGCAATTATATTGTATACTAATTTTCATGCCATTTTTCGCCCCCCAACAAGCGCAATTCTTACCGTTTGGTAAGCACCAAAATGCATGCTCACTAACTTACAGTGCCCACCAAATACTTTACTCTTGAAGGGTGTTATGAAACCATCAACTGAACATTAGTATAACACGTCTATTCAATTCCTCTATCTCTCTTCCTTATT
This sequence comes from Suhomyces tibetensis, assembly GCA_030570835.1. Taxonomy (NCBI): domain Eukaryota; kingdom Fungi; phylum Ascomycota; class Pichiomycetes; order Serinales; family Debaryomycetaceae; genus Suhomyces; species Suhomyces tibetensis. The sequence goes on from JAJLWT010000001.1 coordinate 426,703, forward strand.
CTTTCAACCCAACCTTCCAAAATCATAGACACATATAGAATTCCTTCCGATTTATTAGGGACAGTTTCTAATGCTCTATAAAATCTCAAAACATAATCTTTTCAGCCATAAAGAAGAACAGAAAGATTACGTGATCCCTGACAAATACCATATCGAAAATATTGCAAATTTTGAATCTTCTACCTCTGAATTGAATCAATTTCAAAACACAGATGCAGCATCGCTGTCTAGCACCATTGTTGGTGATAGTAGTAAGATATTCGCTGATTGGGATGGCCCTGTTGATCCCGACGATCCTTATAACTGGCCCCTCTACCAGAAGGCTTTCTTTATATTTGAAATTGCATTTCTTACTGTTTCCGTAAATATGGCTTCTACCGTATATACCCCTGGTATAAATGAAATTATGGCTGACTTCAACATCACCCAAACCATGGCCACCTTGCCATTGTCTATGTTCGTTATCGGTTATGGTCTTGGTCCAATGGTGTTCTCACCAATGTCTGAAAATGCTGCCTTTGGTAGAACTTCCATTTATAAGTCATGATGCTTGCGAATGAAACTGTCTCCCCTGGAGGATTCATCCCTGGAACCATAGTCGGAAGTATTTTGATGCCTATCGGTATCTTTATCTTCGGATGGACAGCTGCTGCTGATATTCATTGGATTGTGCCAATTATAGGTGCAGCTGTTTTGCAGCTGGTGGATTCATCATTTTCAAACATTATTTAACAACTTGAGAATGTCCTTCTGGAACCCCTTGGCTTCGGTTTTTGCTGATAACGATTTGTTCAGATCTGTTATTGCTGGTGTTTTCCCATTATTCGGACATGCTATGTTCAATAATTTAAGAACCAAAGATTCGTTGCAGGATGGGGTTCCAGTATTTTGGGATTCATCTACGTAGCTTTGGAATTGATTCTCGTCCACTTCTACTTGAACGGCCCAAAGTTTAGAGCTAGATCCAAGTATGCCAACTAAAGCGGAATAGATATACTGGTAGATCTTACGGTGTAAATAATACAGAAGAATTATAAGGCTTGCAGTTATACTTTAAATGTAGGGACGGACTTGCTCTTCAGATGATGGCAAACATGTCCACAGACAATCACCTCATCCATCCGATCAATAGAGTTTCGTTACAGTAGACTGTGAGCGGACTTTAAAAGTTCCCGCGACCCGTCTCTTGAAGAATGTAACAGGTTTTTAATAGTTCTATCGTAATTGAAATTGCAGTTAGTAATCCTATATTGGTGGTGAATCACCGTGTGAGGATGCATTTATAATCAATTGTTAGGATGAGTAAGAAACCGCCGCATGGAAGGTAAAAGTTTATTTTTTAAAAGTTAAATATTGCGTTGACCTTGTATATTTTGCCACCGTTCCTGAAGTGGAAAATTGATAGAACGTGAGTCACTGCCTTTTTACTGTAAAAGTAGTTAAAAAATATTAAAGCTGCAAACTGATGCACGTTTTGTGTAAGACGGTACTTCTGGGAAGCGGCGTTAACATATCACACCCGTCTCAGTTCCGGTAAAATGTTCCTGGTTAATAACATTTTACTATGCGCTCAACGCATGCGGCTATGGTAAGCTATGCTGCTAAACCAACCTAAATTTATAAGCAAAACAGGAAAGGTTACATGGAGACGGAAATTAAGTTTAAATACTTGTGTATATAAGAGACTAACCTCACCTCTATTTCATTTTTAAATTTAGTTCATTTAACAACTAAAAATGGTGCATTACAGATTTATTAGAGACAGTTTCTGGGGTCGTATGGCATATCACCTTTCAGGTCACAAATTATTTAGCCACCATGAAGAATGGCCCGACTACATCGTACCAGACAAGTACCTTGGGTTGCTTGACGATAAGGAGGCATCTGAAGCTAAAGCCGAAGTGGAACAAAGGGTTGATAGTGAAAACTCAGTATCTACCAAGCTGTCAACTCCAACTATTTCAAAAGATCACAAGATATATGCCGACTGGGATGGTCCTGATGATCCTGAAAATCCTTATAACTGGCCCCGCTACCAAAAAGTTTTCTTTATATTTGAAATTGCTTTTCTTACTGTTTCCGTGTATATGGGTTCTGCTATTTATACTCCTGGTATCCAAGATATCGAGAAGGAATTCAATACCACCCAAACATTGGCCACCTTGCCATTGTCTATGTTCGTTATCGGTTATGGTCTTGGTCCAATGGTGTTCTCACCAATGTCTGAAAATGCTGCCTTTGGTAGAACTTCCATTTATATTCTATCCTTGTTCATCTTCTTCATTTTACAAATACCTACGGCCTTATCAAAGAGTATTGCTGCTTTGAGTGTATTGAGATTCCTTGGTGGGATTTTCGCATCGCCGATTTTAGCAACGGGTGGTGCATCTGTCTGTGACGTTATTGGACTTCCTTATGTACCTGTTGGTATTGCCGCATGGGCTATGGCAGCCGTCTGTGGTCCTTCCTTGGGTCCTTTGATCGGATCAGTTTTGACTGTGAAAGGTGGATGGAGATGGACTTTCTGGTTCATGTGTATTATTAGCGGTTCTTCGTTCTTAGTGTTGGGATTCTTTTTACCAGAAACTTACGGTAAAACTTTGCTTTTGAGAAAAGCCAAAAGATTAAGAGCTATCACCGGTAATGAAAACATTACCACTGAAGAGGAGGTTGCTAACAAAAATTTGAACTATAAGGAGCTTGCCATTGAAATCTTGTGGAAGCCTGTTGAAATAACCATTATGGAACCAGTCGTTCTTTTAATTAACATCTACATCGCCTTGGTGTATTCGATCTTGTATCTTTGGTTCGAGGCATTCCCTTTGGTTTTTCTTGGTGTTTACAAATTCACGTTGGTTGAAATGGGTGTTACTTATACTGGTATCATGATCGGTATCATTATCGGTTGCATTTTCTACATTTATTGGGCCAATAAAGTCTTTACCCAAAGAATTCTCAAGGGTGATAACCTTACCCCTGAAGTGTTTATTCCAGGTGCCATTGTCGGAAGTGTTTTGATGCCTATCGGTATCTTTATCTTCGGATGGACAGCCGCTGCTGATATTCATTGGATTGTGCCAATTATAGGTGCAGCAATTTTCGCAGCCGGTGCATTCTTCATTTTCCAAACATTATTCAACTACTTGAGTATGTCCTTCTGGAGTCACTTGGCTTCGGTTTTTGCTGGTAACGATTTGTTCAGATCTCTTGTTGCTGGTGTTTTCCCATTATTCGGACATGCTTTATTCAATAATTTAAGAACTCATAGATTCGTTGCAGGATGGGGTTCCAGTATTTTGGGATTCATCTCAATTGGTATGATTGCAATTCCGGTATTGTTTTACTTAAACGGACCAAAGTTGAGAGCTAGATCTAAATTCGCTAACTAATAATAATTCTACCTTCTTCAGTTTTTTACATAGCTTTTTCCTCTGGATTATATAATCATCTAAAATATCCAATGGAAGTTTTCAAGACAAGTAAAATCCGTAGTATTATACCTGGTAGGTTATTTTTATGGAGGTGTCGAATGATTCGTGATTGCTTTGGTTTCGGTAAATTCATGTCTGTTGTTATAGATGGTAGGTTCCTGGATTAGATAAACCCCATGTGATGTATTTATGCAACCAAGAATGAAAATAAAAGCTGAGTGCGAATGTTACTAAGAACCCGATGCTCTAAGCTTTATATTGTTTGCGCAAATGGTTTAGTGGTAAAATCCAACGTTGCCATCGTTGGGCCCCCGGT